>JAVJGJ010000003.1:284642-333777 GCA_035590215.1 Microhierax caerulescens | reverse complement strand
AAAAATGGTTTCACAGACAGTGCATCTAAGATGATTACCCACTGTTACTGTAAACCACAACTGCAATCTCACATTATTAAAAAAAAGCCAAAAGTGAAAAAATGCTTATACATTCAGAGACAGCATCTCAAATTTCAAATTAATATCCAAAGCGTGCGTCTCAAAGCAAAGTCAGCATTCCTTGCAACACAGCTGTTAAATGCAATTTTAAAGGTGTCACGTAAGGAAAAGAACAAATTGTTTAGTGTCTAGGAAAAAGCGCTCAAATCCCACTGTATTTTGTCAAGCAGGGTTCACAACACAGAATTATACTGCAGTAACAATAATACAGCTTTTAATTTTTCCTTTTCAAAGTAAAAATTACTTTTCACCCCAGGGAAAAGCTAAGACAAATGATTCTGCTACTCTCCATTCCAAAAGATAAAGCTCGTTAAAAATACATTCAGAAACCAGGGAATCTCCAAAATTGTACCAAAGGGAGAAGAAACCACATTGCTGTACAAAAAGGGAGCATGCAAGGATTCCATTCCTGGCCCTTCTAAATATAAGCATAGAATAACCTACCTATCTCAAAGGAAAACAATTTTGCAGCACTGAGTATTAATGGGATGGACAAAATCCTCTTGCACTGCAAACCTGTCTGAAGCAGGAGTAACATGTACTGCTTTGCTTTAGATTACTGTCAATATTATATATATTCTTAGTCATTGACCCTTTAGAGATTTCTGATGCATAAGGCGCCACTACAGTGAGTTTAAGCCTATGAACAGGAGCTGTTCCCCTCTCTTATGCAGACTCCTTAGAAAGTGTGCAGACACCCCTCGGGTGTTCAGTGAAAACAACTGTTCAAAACCTGCTTTTTTGGAGCAAACAAAGGCAACAGACACTCCAACTCCTCACATGATGCCCTACCAAACCTCACTTTTTTTTTTCCTGATCTTCCCTATGATAAACAGATAGCTCTGTCAGAGCACCTGCACAGGTACCAAGCACTTCAGTATTTACATCTGTCACAGCACTGCTCCGACACCCAGCCACGCTCCCAGCCCTCTCAAGCATGGCTCGGGTATTACCAGCAGAGAGCAAGGGCTAAATCGCCTGACCAAAGGAAAACAAAAAACAACCACGAAGCCAAAACCGCCAACTCATCAGTTGCCAGACCACTTAAAAATCATCTTAAAAAGACCTTTAAAAAAAAAAAAATATTCAGCCCCTGTGGACATCCAGTATCTCTTAACACTGACACAGGGGGCACTTTCTGGAGGAGAAGTTAGGGGCTTTTCGATTCCCTCCTGGCAGGGGCGGCTGCTCTGGCTGGGGAAGCAGAACCACCAGGCGCGGTGACAATGGCGAGGCAGCCCAGGCTGTTGCACACTGACAAATGCAGGAAGCTGAACAGTGCTGCACTCAGTCACCTGGAAGAGATTTGGATCGTCAAGGCTGCAGAGTTAACTATTAATACACTAGTCGAGCACAGTCAATCTGCAGCATTTCTGTTTCTCGCTTAGCACTTTCTTCATTCCTGCTGCTTTTAACATTAGCACGGGAAAGCAATGTCTGGCATTTGCTTCACCTATACAGGGACAGGAGTTTATCGGAAGCTTACTTTTACACGTCAGGGATGCTAGAACAGCAGCTTCAACAAATAAGCTACAAACTTACAGCGGTGAGGAGCTTCTTTAAATTCTTGGAACTTAACATGATGTAGCAACACGTTCCAGAATTTGTAACTTGAATCACTTCTGGATAGACTGAATGTCCAGATACAGGGAGAGCAAAAGGGATATAACTTGCTACAAACTCCACTGTCTGCCTATTACAGTCCAGTTGTTCTAGTTTCATCACCTCCAACAAGAGAAGCTGGCCATTAAATTAATTTCAAACACTTGCACATTTGTACCTGACAGCAAGAGTCCTGCTGCCCAAAACCAGAGCGATTTTATGAAAACGAGAGGCACATTCAGCTCCTTGAGAAGCCCAAGCAGCAGAACCCAAGATACGGAAGCACAGGACTTCCTTCTCCCCACACCTGGGAGGGGGGAACCTCCAGACTCGCCGCTCCGGGGGTAGGAGCACCCTTCCCTGCACAGCTCTCGCTACAGGACACCCTGCAGCAGCCGTCTGTCTCACCAGGATGAAAGCAATAAAGAATTCAGGAAGGATCTGTTACAGCAGCAACTTGTAATAGGTTGTCAACATACACAGCAAATTCTGCAGAGGGACTTTCCAAGGTTAATGTGGCTTCTGAAATTTGTCTTTTCTAGAAAGGACTATAAACCAACATGGAGCCGCTCAGGTTAGCTTTTTTTGCTAACATTTGACTGATATAAACCCAATATGATGGCATATCTTGACAGATGACATTACAAGCATGTACTTAAATTTTCATTCTCATAATCCAACAGTATTTCTCCACTAGAGCAGCAAGGGGGGAGCTCCCAGTCAAGCAGGTAAGATGTATGACGATTCTCTATTCTCCTGGGGAAGGATGGTAAAGGAAGAATCCATGCAACAGCTGGAGCAGCTGCTGCTGCTTCCAACAGCTGTTCAATGCAGAAAACTCTTATAAACAGGTAGAAATATTGGTGCGAAGATCAAAACACGTGAATGATTTCTTCTGATGTGAAACCCTGGTGTGCTGAGGTCTTCCCTGCCCCACAGGCACCATCCTCCTCCAGGGATATTAAAAGAGACCATTCTTTGAGAGGGGCATTTCCATGTTTCAGCATTCTGCAGGAAGTGGAAATTTGTTCTCTATGTGTAAGTCATAACACAAACATTCCAAACTGGGAAGCTTTGCTGTAAGCAGGAGTCAGAGTTTCCATGCAGCAACATGGTACTCAATGATGTAAACCAGACCTTCCCAGACACAACTGCATTCTGCACACAATACATTTCTGCTTTACCATCGCAAATGCACTTAACTCAATGCAACATCAAAAAATGTGTCAGTTCAGTGTACTTTTCCACATAAAGATCTTTAAGACTACTAATACTATTCAGTTAATTACACTATGTAGTTATAACCATGCATCCTTAAGCAAACAAAACCACAGTTTTATAAAAAGACTGGCATACACACGACAGGGGGGAAAAAAGTAAGTTTAACAGTAGAACATTGCAAAAGCACTGTAGTTTGCATGAACACAGGACTTCAGTGAGGATGCTAGTCTTATTTTTCACAGCTACTGCATAATATTGTGAAACACTTTTATTATTGATTATGCTGCCTCTTCTTTTGTCCAGGTACAAAAATGCAAAAGCCTCTATCTAATATATAAAACTATGACTTAATTCAAATGCGAAGGTTCATACTCAAATTGAAAAATTAATCTGTTAGAATATTATACAAAATTGGTCATGAGAAGTTCATTATGGAAATACAGAACAGCCTTTAAGCCAGCTGCTGTAACCATGACCTTACCTTGTATTTTCTTCAAGTGAACTTGAATCCCATCCCTCTCACTGACACTATCATGGTTAACATACAATTGTTTTCTTTTTTTTTCCTCCCTCGATACACCTGTCTAGTGTCCAATATCCAAAATCCATTCTTATTTCCCTTGCTAATAGAAATACAGCAGAGATCATCTCTAACCTGTTAGGCATTTCACTGGGAATATGTTTCTTTACCCCTTACAAAATTCAGAGATGTGGGTAGCAAAGAAAAATTTTGGAAAACTATCACCTGACGTCAATCAGCAATGCCAGAGAAAGCAAGGAAGAAAACACACAGCAGCCAGGTTTTAAATCTGACTTGTAATATACTACATTAGCGTAAACCATTTTTGCCCCACAGTAGGTGGAGGAGGAGACATGTCAGATAGATGAAATCATCTTCCCGATCAAGCTTCAAGAGTAAAAAGAAACTGATACATGAAAAATTACAACTATTTTCTGCAAAAAGGAAAAAAAAAAATAGTACAAGGAGAACCACCTACTAGATTACTTTAACCATAACACTGATTTTTATGTGAATCTTCAGAGGCCTCTAAATTTCTGTTGTCTGAAACCACTCATGTGATACCTTCACTCTAATATAAACTACTAGAGAAGATGTCCATACGTATACTAAGACCTTTGTGTGTGTGTGGTTATAAACCAAGGTAAATTGAACCATGCCCCTAAAACAGTTAAGGGAGAAGATATTTCATGCCTTTGAACTCTCACAGAAGGGAAGGGGGAGGGGGGATTTAAAATTGTGCATTTGAGTTTCAATTGCAGCTTTAATTTTAAAAGCGGTCTGGGAACTGGCATGCTAAACCCAAACTCATTTTCCTGTGTGCCTTCAGAAGCATGTCAGCTGACATTCAGAAAAAACTACTGCCTGTCCCCCACCATCCCCTTGCCAGTACTGTATACCTTTAGAAGTGCAAAGTAAAATCCTGTTTCTTTTACAAAAATTCTGGTCTACAGGAAACATTCAGCTTCAGCAGGAACAGGTCCAGGTCCGAGGCAGAATATGGACTAAAAAAAAAAAATAAATCACTGCGGCAATGGTGACACTAACTGAAGAGATGAGAGTCTGATTTTCAGATCTGAAATATCAAAACTAGGATCTGTCATACAATACTGAGATCACTGGCTATCTGTTGTTTCAGAAAAAAAAGATAAGCTTACAGCTCTGTGGGCTTTCCTCCCAGATTAATACAATTTTTAAATGGTAAAAGCTCCCACTAAGGGGCCACAGCAGTTTATCAGAATACAGGTTTTCTAATTATATTAATATGGACTTCATTCGCTTTACACTGAGACAACAGGTATAATAAGATACTAAGCTTCTGGCATCACTTCCCAGTTATTTATTCAGAGGATATTTCCACTCTTCAATCTACATTCAATCTCTACACAGAAAGCCAGATATTAAGTGCAAAGCTTCACAAAAATAAAACGCAAGTACTGGTTCTGTGAGCTTTATGTTTAAATGCTTAAAGCAATTCAAAGACAGACGAAAAAATAGTATCCCGATAATGATAATAAGCATTATTGGATGTACCAAAAGCTATGTGAGATTCAAACATTAGCAATTTGACCTCCTTATCAGAAGGGAGTGCCTCTTGCATTTCCTGGTTGGTTCCCTTTAAAGAGTAACTTTATTATTATTATTACTACTACTTCAAACAGATGAGATTCTTTTCATTCTAAAGCCCTGCAGCAGCTGACCAAAAGATGACAGGAGCCTGCTCAGAGCCCCTTCCTGCACAATGCCTTGCTGAACCCATCACATGCATAGACCAAATTATTATTTCTAGCGTGAAAATGTTCTACAAGCTAACGTACACCTGAAAACCTGAATATCCCTTATCTTCCTTATTTCAAAATATCACAACTAAGACATTTTCCCCTGCCAATCTTCCCTTTAAAATAATGACAGTTGAGAGACAGAGAATCTCGGGGAAAAAAATATTTATCTAAGAACCTGAAGCAATTATCTAAGAGACCTCAAATTCAAAGATCTCTTTTATATCCTCAAACAAGTACAGATCACATTAAACATTAAAGCATGTTTATAGCACTTAGCACATGCCCCAGCGAAGCCGTATGTACCTGTGCAGTTAACACCCACACGTGGCACTGTAGGAGAGTCCTAAGCGTTGGTCCTGGTTTTAGTTACATCCAGGATCTGACACTGACATCTTTCTTTTGCCATCTTCCTTGCCTTGTAAAGGCCATGCTATTTGCAGGCAAAAATAGTATCCATCTGTTGTTACAGACTGCAGATTGTAAACTTTTATACTGTCATGGCATTAAACAGAAATCTCTTTATGCTGCATTGACAGCTTTGATCTGTCTGTGCTCAAACTACAACTTCACATAAACCATTCTTTAGCACTGTTGAAACAAATGGGCAGGGTGTTTAAATCTAAACTGCTTATTTACACCAGGTACATCTTTTCCTGAAGTCTATGTAAAATTGGTTTAACTTTGTAACAAAACCAGTTAAAGTCAATCGAATTCAACCCCTGTAATAAAGAGATAAAACATGCTACGTTCTAAAATCTCCTGATGTTCAACAGTCAGTCAATACTGCCCAATAATTCTTCCTTGCTGCAAAGCCAAGTTTTTTGGAGTGAGTGTTTTCATTGTTTTATAACTCAACAAACATAATACGGAGAATTTTTTTTTAAAAAAGTCAATTCAAACTAGCCTAGAAACCTGTTCAGTTTACTTATGCAGGTACTACTGACTTTTTTTAAGCAAATGTTTACGTGATTAAGAGGATTTAGCCATTAATTTCTCACAGACTCCCGAAGGAGAATTTTCAACCTAGAAAACATGCAATTGCCTCCATACCCTGGTCTTCAATAAAGGACAGGCTTCTAACAAAAACAAATATACACGAGCGAGTTCAAGGGACATATCCAATTTAAAAAAAAAAAAACACGTCTCCACCATAAACATAATTCCTGTAACAAAAACTTCTAGCCCCATTTGTATGCCAAGCAAAAGATACAAAAAACCCCACACCATCACATCCCAGTACTTGCCCCAGCAGTGCTCTACTTTCAACAAAGGGGTACAGGAAGAAATCTGCCTGGAGAAATTCAGTAATAAAACTCTAAGATGCCTTGGCTAGGAGAACAAATATTTATTCTATTTCAAACACAAGGGTAATGAAAAATAAAGCTAAAAAGCCCATGTTGTCATTTATATCAAAGTTTTCCTTATTTTATTGCATAAACAATTAAAATTACGAATCAGTACAAATCTGTATGTTCATAACCGGCAATCTGAACAAAAACAAAGATATTAAAAATCCCAACATAAAATTCAATAAAACATTCACTGTATAAAGTTCAAGAGATCAATTAAGAAAATCCAGCCCTCTGTTTACTTAACACAATCCTTTCCTGAAAAAAAGTAGTACCTATTTTACTGGGGAGTCACTCTAACCAAGCCACACATACCCCTGTACGTATCGATAAATGGGCATTTTGTGTTTCTTACTGATCTACAGGGCTGTTGCAAGCTGCGTCCTGGCTACCATCTGAGCCGTGTGCGTTCAAGCAACACCAGAATATTGTGACTTCAGAAAATGTACAGCAACACCTTCCCACAAACCAGGTTCAACTAACCATGCTCAAAATTTGAAACCTGCAAAGCTACAACTCACCTGGTGGACTAATCCTACAACAGCCCATGAGCAGATAATAAATTAAGTGGATTACATGATATGTTTGGAACTGTAAAGTCTCCCCATATTCATATAGAGAATGTATATGTATACCCATACATATACACACAGAATTTGTGACAAGTATGATGTAAGATCTACTAAACTCTAAAGGAATATAATCAAAATTGTATTGTATGCTCATTCATTCAATCAATACCAGATAATTATGCCTTAGGACTTTTTGTAAAATGACAATAATGGGAATGACTTACCGACAGGTTTGCACCAAAAAGCATAAAATTATAATGACTTTTACTAGTGTCTCCATGAAATCTTACCCTTATCAAGACCTACAACTAAACAAAAAATATCACCACCAAAAAAAACCCCCACACCAAACCAAAACCAAGCCACCACCAAAAAAAAAAATATCCCTTAAAATCACCTATGACCACAACACAAATAGAAGGAGATTAATACTTGATATTATCCAGCAACTCTGATACTCACTGGAAATGAAAGTGAAAGTTGATACCAGATCAATATAGCGCCCTATTCCATCTTAAGACAAAATATGGTAAGTCCTGGGAAATATACAGCACATATTACTTTAATAATGAATGAGTACTTTAAAATTACAGAGTCTATACTCAATAGATAACACAGGCTAGTGAAATCTACCAAAGTTTAACTGGGTGGTGGATAGGTCAGAGAATATTCTATGACCCATGTTTTGTGCAAATCAAAACCTCCACTAACTGCAATACACAAAGATCAAAAATATTCCATTGTAGTGCTTTACATTTAATAAATGTGTTTAAGCATAAAACAGTTCTAAGTATATACATAGAGCACTACAGGTGCAGATGAAATCGCCCACTCAAGACCCTCATTTCTTAGTGTCTTTTAGTCGCACTGCAACATGCAAGTGAAGTACCACAAGAGAGCTAAAGCCATCAGCCTAACTCATTCTGAAAAGTGACTAATATTGACATGCTTTCTATGGCTGCATGTATTTGCTAAAATAAGAAAACAGAGAATCTGAAGGATGGAGAACAGCCCCATTTCACTGAGGAGCAGGAACAATGGCTCTGGCATGCTCCCTTTGCTGAGCTGTCACTGCAACACCTGGTAGACATACAGTCTCGCACAGGATAAAAGCCTGGAAACCCCAGTGGTTCTCCACACTGGAAAAACTCAGCACTAAAATGTATATATCAACTAGAAATGTAAGTACCTGCACATGGCCACCCCCCCACCCCCAGTCTCCCACAGGTGGGGGCAGAAAGCAAATGTGAAAGAATGTACCTACAGAAGTGAGTGTCAGGGGGAGGAGAGGACAATCACGCACTTCCCACAATTAAGTGAAGGTATGCACCTAGGCTTTCATCTGCTCCTAGCACAGCTCCTACTCAAATGCTCAAGGTGAGCACACACAGGACACTCAACAAAGACCTTGTAATTTTTCCTATGTAATCTCCCCACTTTTTGACGCCATGCAACTCCCACAGCAGTTTTCATTGCTCAAGCTCTGCCAGGGTACCATCTCTCTCTATTAGGTGGCTGGCACCAACTCCACACCTGCCAGCGTACTACTCACCTTCCTGAAAAGAAAACTTGTTGTTCTTGTGCTTAGGAAAAAAAAAAAAACAGAAATCAGTACCAGGAACTAAGTTTTAATAATATCAACATAGCAAAAAGAAACCAAAGCAAACCACACGAAGTAACACTGAAAGCTTAGCATCGCTGCCACCTGGGACATTAACCACACAGCACGACCTTCACCAATTCCCTTTCACTAGCCAAAGACAATACAGACAAAGAACAGAAAGTCCTTCCAGAATGTCCTTCCTTTTCCCACCTTCTGCTGCCACCTCAGGAGACAGCTGGGGAGAAAAGGATGCCTGGCATGGCTCCACTGCACTAAAATAACTCACAACTGGTGCTTGAGTTCATTGCAAAGCACTGAGACACCCTGATCCCTTGAAGGCAAGCTGTTTTCTCTCCATCTCTACTGGAAAGTGAATCTGAACTTATCCCTCTGGAAGAAATTAGGTAAAACCTTTTCTCGCAGCTGTCTTGCTTAATAAAACCTCTACTTAGGAAGTACATTTTCTCCTCTTTTGTGCCTATCCGGGAAACGAGTAAAACAACAGAGTTAAGCGTGCAACTATATCCTCAGAAGCCGTACAGCTTTGAAAATCAGAAAAACCCAGGAAGAAATAACAACAGCTACATGCTATCAGTTAGCAACAGCAAAGGTCTAACTCACAGGCAACAGCACTGAATGCTCACACAACCTGCAAGTATACCTCAGTGTGCAATCCCAGCACGGGATATTGGCTTGTGTTGACCAGCATCGTCTTTGCACAAGCATCCCAAAAGCAGGTATACAGAGGGGTCAGATGGTGTGAAAGATCAGTGTTTCTGGTGACATCCGGAACTAAAACCTTCATCTGAACAGCTCCATACCCAGGTCAAAGCTCCCCTCACCGCATCCTCACCTGTGGATCCATGTTGCTCTAAGCTAAATGACCAAGATGCTAGCCACTCCCATTCCCTTAGAAACCAAAAGGGGCATTACATTAATCTTATTGCTTTTTAAAAAAAAAAATCCCTGAGATTTAAAATTGCCAATAAAAAATCTGCACAGTTGCAAAACACAAGAAGAAAAACACTGAAGATACCTTTCCAAATTAACTGCAGTGCAAGCAAATGTATTGGCAGGCCTTCTCTCAGGACTGCCAAGTGTATTTAATTGAAAATACAGGAAGCTTTTTCCTAAGATCTCTTGAAAACCTAGGGAATTTAGTTGGATTTATTCCCATATTAAGCAGTTCTAACACATTTAGAGAGAATGCCTGCAACTGAAGCACAGAGCATGAAATGGAGGCAAACACTGCTATATGTAAACAGCTAAATCCTGATTTTTTTTTTAATCCAAGAAATTAAGAGCCTTTCTCTAAATCTTTATCCCTTTTTTTGTCCCTTACTACCACCTGTAAGAGACTTTGCAGACAGTTCCATCTTTTTTCCTTTTTTCTTTTTCAAGTTACATAATGTAGTTAGTTGTGGGAAGGAAATCAGACAAACCACCTAAAAACACACCTCAAGGCACCAGCTGGGGACACAACTGAAGACCTCCTCCAAGCTCCTGTTTAGAAAAGTCGCATTACCCATCCATGACATCATCTCCACAGGTATGAATAAGGTCACACAATGAGCCAAAGCACACATTCAACAGAAGGAAAAAATAAAAACCAACCCAAAACAAAACTGTATAGCACTTAAAAAAAAAGAGCAATCAAAGTGCTTACATTCCTACAGGTCCAAACTAACACTTTTTTATAAACGTGCTTTGATTTTCTGTGCCACTGGCAAAGGCAACAGGTTTCTCATGGAACAACAGTGATTCCATCCAAACACAGTAACCACAACATAAAAGCAAGTGCTGGGAATAATCACACCTTGGCAAAAACTTAGCTGGAAGAAATGGGTGACTAAAGGAGGGTTTACCTCCTCGTGGTCTACAATACATTGAGAAGAATTCCCTAGAAGTTTTAGTTATCAGAACTTTCAGAAATAACAGTATTTTTTAACCGTTTGAGTAAAGAATGAAGGTCTTTCAGTGATGTAACAAGACCGCATTTAAGAAAATTGATATAACAACATCGAGCATGAAGTTCTGCTTGTAACTGTAAGCTGCTTGCTTTGGAGACATCGATTGTATTAGCACTCTCTCTGAAAAGGACTGAAAACTGGGCCTCAGAGAACCCCAAAACCAAATGGCTAAAGGAGATGATGCCTTCTATCACAAGGTTTTGGTTAGGTATTAACACATCTCACATTCTTGCTTGCACGAAGCAGAATACTTTAAAAAACACTATTATGAACTGAAGCTCAGAACCTCACCCCCTCAATCCATCAGACCAGCAGACAGGAAGGATGTTTCACAACTTTTACTGTTTCACCTCAATAAATGTTGCTAAATTAGATGTGATCAGTTCAGTAACTGTCTTTTCAATTTTCACTTTCAAACTTAGAGATGAAGCCTCACATCAAAGTCACCTAAAAAAAAGATTTATAAAAGCCTATGGTATTCACTCCTCCTAACATCTCCTCCTAACATCTCAATTTCTCAGAAAGATTATGGTATTTTTCTGAACACAGCCCATATTTTCAAGAAAAAGTTAAAAGCCATCACTGGGCTTACCATTACAAATCTTCCACAGAAAAAGAACACTTTTATGAATTCAGTTGTAAGCATTTTTATGCAGAGCAATTAAAGAAAAAGATGAGACAAAATGCAATGGGAGTTAAGTGCTTTTATAGTCTATGCATATCTCTGCAAACTGCCGTGAAGCAAAGGGTACTTGTCTGTTGCTGGACTGCTGAAAGCACTCTGAAGTTAGAAAATACAATGATTGTCTTCACAAGACATTTTGGTGACTGCTATTTTGATTGTGTACACATCCCCCTTTTAAACTGCCATGTAGGTTATTTATTCTTCGAAGTATACCACAGACATGTTGCATAGGTTGATATTTTAAAACCTTCCTTCATAGTTGAAGATTGTCCATTTTTTTGATAGTTGAAAAAAAACACCAACAAAATGAGGACTCTTACTGCAGGACAGGAAAACAGCTGATTTACTGGATGCAGCTGCTTGTTAAGAAGCATGTGCAAAAGTGACTGTTGTATTTGGGTGTTGACTGAACAGCACATTATATCAGACTCTTACAGATACATTAGAGCCAAAGAAATCCTTCAATATACTGTAATTTGTGATCTCTGCATGAGCCATCTGATGATAATTTATCTGAAAGCAGTGGTTTTCCCTAAATGCAGTATTTTGCAGTCGTAGCCTATTATAACACATTCTGGATGCAGCATGATGTACATAATGCAGCACCAAAGCTAGGACACTTTGAAGGAAACTGAAGAGGTACATGAAAAAAAAAAAATTAAAATCAACTACATTATGTGATTTAAAATCCAGCCAATGTATTAGGGTTTTCTTGCTAAAAGTGACTGACATCACACCCTTTTGGCTTCTAAGCCTGAACAGCAGAGGGAACCACCACAAAAGTCAAGAATCAATCAGTTGACATGTGACTTCTCTGTCCAGCCTTCCTGTGTGAGATTTTTTAAATTATTCTGAAAGTCAAAAGCAACATTATCACCAGTGGCTTGAGCAAAAGGGTTACTAAAGAAAAGGTTTACATCCAGTGGTGCAACCGTTTCAGAGTCCCAGGAGTCTGTGTCTGTGCTGCTGGAGTCTTCCGTGGTAGTAGGTGGGTAACTCAACTGTTCCAGCTGGTCAATAATGTCTGTGAACTGAAAGGCTGAGCTGGACTCTGAGCGGACTGAGTAGGCAGGGAAGTTCACCATGGAACTGGCCTCTGAATGGTTTGCGGAGCTGTATGTGTGCAGGGAGGACATACCGTTCAGGGGCAAATTATTGAGGGAGCTGCTCTCAGAGCGGTTGTTGATGAGTGAACTCGTTTCAGAAGGGCTCAGGAGGCTTTGCATTCTGCTTGCTTGGGCCTTCACCTCAAACAGCTCTGAGGTATCTGACGGTCTCTCATTGCCATTGAAATCACTCCCTTCTTCAAATTCAAATTCACCTTCCATATTCATATCTACTGCTTCAGTTGAGTACCTGTCAGGACTCGACTGAGAAGAGACTGTATTTTCCTGACGGGCATCTGTAGTTAAGCCAGGAGACTCTGACACGTGCTTAGAAAAATCAGAGCCCTTTAACTCTAAACCACTGTACACATATGAAAATGCCTCAGAGCCCCCAGCAAAAAAGGAAATTTCTGCTGGGTCATCATCAATAAATTCTTCTGAAACCTGTAACTGTGAATTTGCCAATGTGAAAAGAGGGGCACCCCGACTGCCGTACTGATGCTCTCGTTCAGCAATAAAACCACCTGTGGTAAAGTCATCCTCATCATTGTCATTTTTACAAACAGCAACCCTGCACTCCTTACTCCTCCTCTCTACATCTAGATCTAGACTGCAACCACTCTCAACAACAGGACAAGCAGGGGTACAGTTTCCTGCAACACTACCAAACCCAACACCTTGGAGCATGGGAGATCCAGGCTGCTGCATCAGTTTCCTCCCTGCTTCTTCTGCTGGCATTGCAGTGTTTTTTTCTGGATTCCTTGTGTATGGCGCTCGGGGGTCCACAGAGGAAGAAGGGCTGGTTTCTGCAAAGATGGGCAGGATGGGAGTAGGAATGGCCGATGAGTGAACTGAGTGGAAGGGGGCAGCTGCTGAGACAGGAGACCCTGGGGTTCTCAAGCCCTCAGTGAATGGGACACTCTAAGAGGAAAAAAAAAGTAAAACCACAAGAGATAAAACAATTTTTATAATACATAAAAACAAATGCCATACCTAGTTTCTGATGCAGAAGGAATATATGCTTCAAAAGACCTCACTTTACAGCAAATAAAACACTGCATACAGAAACCAATCCAGCAGCCCCAGTCAGAGGCAAGATCTTTTTCATTGATTTCTGGTAATTGGATGGAAAACTAAATCCATGTATTTTATAGCCCCTGCTGAAAAGGCATCCCCAAGGGAAAGTAACACAAAACAATGACAGTGAAATCCTGTGATGCTTCCTTAACTTCTCACACATAAAGCAAGTGTACTCAGTGAAACACTTGTTTCTTGCCACTGACTGTAGGAGGCATATATACAATAAACTCAAGACTTCCACAGAAAGCAGTAGCATCTGAAGACAAACTAATCCTTTGAAATAGTAACATACTAGAAAGTATGACATTTTCATTTCAGTTAGGCTGAACTCCGAAAAGGAAAATACTACTCACTTTACACTCCATTGGCTACAACTATCAAAACTGATATCAGGCACAAAAGGAAGACAAAATGTGCATCAGATATAAAGGTCAAACAGTGAAAGCAATTCCAGACAAACAATTGACTCTGATCACCTTCCTTTCACTGTCATCTCAGAAAGCTGTTTGTCAACCTCCCTGACTGCGACAGAGGGGGCTGCAGAACTGACCTGCTTTGGCATGTCTGTGTTTGAAGCACGAGTGGACGCTCTGACTTTGCTGTGCCTCCTGCAGAACAGAGAGCATTCTGTGAGGATCCAAGACACGAATCAGACTTCTCCCTTCCCCATTCAGCTATTTCCATTCTAGTAGCCAACAGAAACATCTCAAGCTGCATTTTATTTTATTTATTTATTTTATTTTATTTATATTTTCTTTAGTTTTGTTAATAACTAGTTCAAGATTTAAAGTCACAAGAGTTGTAAATTAAACAACAAAGAAGTAAGAAATGTACAGAAAACAGAATCAAGCAAGATTCAGATGATTCATACCGCTGAAGAATTCAAGAGTAACTTGGGGCAGAAGACTAGACTAAATAGCACGCTTAGTTTAACTTCTTCCTTTGTCATCAGTATAAACCTCTACAAACAAATGGCCTCAAAACCAGAATGAGTTAACCTGTAACAATTTTACGAACAACTTATAATTCAGTCAACCGTGTAAATCATGGCATATAAAATTCTAAGTGTTACACCCAAAAAGCATCCTGCATCACACTTGTGGCTAGACTCATTCTATGTCAATAATTTACTAGAAAAATCAATCTTCCATATAGAAAAGGAGCTCAACTGGAGTCCAAAACATGAAAAATATTTATTAATAGTAGTTTAATGCAAACTTTTTTAAAATTATTTTTTTAGAATTCCTATTAAGTTTCTATAATCTTTCAGATTGAAGACTATGAGGCATTTCCCACACATAGACAGGATGGTTTCATAGTCAAGTAAGTAACAATTTCATAATGAAAGTGCACATCATTTATTTATATGTTTAGAAATAGATGAGTATTTAAGGTCACAGTTTCAACCCTGCAGATCCCAAGTTCAATGATGTGCTTTGCCACTGGCTACTTACATCGCTTAGTGACATAAAGACAAGTCCTCACCTAGTATCAGTGAACCTTCAAAACATATGAACTTCAAGTCTCACATTGTCCACGGACGTTAAAATGTAATACTGAAACTTTCCTAAGCTTCTTAAATCATCACAAAATTATACATTTTTTAGACTTAGTTCCGCTACCTTAGATTTCAGGTAGACCTTAGTAACTGAGAAGTCAACAAGTGACCACGCCCCCCAGGCATTATGTATTTTAAAGGAAATACACTGAAATTTAGGAAATAAGGGCACCATGAAAGTCTCAACTACGTTTCAGCTTACAAAATTATTTGAACTTACCTTTCATATGGGGTTTTCTTCATCCCACTGTCCTTAATATAATCCACTAGTTGCTTCTGTGTTCGTCCACTGCGAAGCCACAGAAGTATGAAAGTTATGAAATGCAGTGGATGAGAATTACAGATGGAATGACTTTAGAATACTTTCTCCTTTTGATCTAATTTTCTAAGATATGAGGAATTCAAAAAACCTGTTATGTTTATCCCCACCTGTATCTGAATGATGACCCTCTGGTGAAGAACACTGCTTTAGCCTTTGGCTTTGGCTGATCAAAGAGCCTAAAGAACGTGTGATATTCAACACAGATTTTCCAGAAGTTTTTACACTCATCCCTACTTCCCAGAAGAAACTCCAACGTATCTTGATATGGGCCCTGGGAACAAAGCAAGAAGTTAAGCAGCATATAAAACAGCCATGGAGGAGAAAAAGGAAGTACAAACAGGTGCCACCAAAAAGGTTGACTCCAGTGAGATGCAGTATTTTGCTGTCACTTCTCATATGCCTTAAAGCAATGGAAGTGATTCTGAACACAGTTTAAATCACTTAGTACCTTTCAAAAATATTTGCTTACCTCGAAACTGTAAAAATGTTTTTTCTAAATTACTTTAGAAATATGCTTAATATAATCCACCTTAAGAAATACGCATCACAAAGTTAGTAACTTGAAAGGAAATAAAAATATTTAAGTGAAACAGTAGTAATTTTAAAATACTTTCTCCTTAGAAGTTCTGATGCTTGTCTTACTTCCTGAGATTTAGACTCTGTCTATACCACAGTTATCACATGAAATTTCTGAGGGTCTCTGTGAGGCACATTGGGTTTCCATGACAACAAAAAAACTATATTATGTCCAAATATTTCCCCTCCCTCCTTTTAAACCAACCCTATGCTGAATGTAACCTAGTCATCCAGTGTGGAAGCAACAACAACTTTGATGACATCTGCAATCAAGAACATCTACTGTAAAACAGCCGTGCATGAAAAATGGCACTCTGCTGTACAGGCATACAGAAAAGATAAGGCTGTAGCAAGAGTAAGTAAAATTAAGCTCCAAAAAATATAATCTCAGCCACCTATTCTTTCCTGAGGTGTATCAGATTATTCTCATTTGAATCAAGGGACTCTACCAGATTTTTTTTACTCAAGCAGCACATACTCAACAGGTTCCTGGAGGAAATAGTCACATAAAACAATTACCGTTTGTATCAGGAGTGTACTGTAGTGTTATTTTAAGAAGCTACAGCCAAAAGCACTTCCTAACATGCTTTTACCTAAACAACAGAGATTTACTATGAACTAAATTACCTTAGTTCACTCTGGCGGTAATAGATCAGAGAGTTCATAACAGTGCTAACCTCCATTTATATCCAAGGGAAATATTAAACATAACTTTTTTTCAGAGTAAAAGTACTGAGAAAGGATGTACCAAATCCTTGGGGTTTTTCTTTTTTTTTGGTATCTTAGATTTACATGTGTGTACGTCTAAGTCAAGGGTAAGCTCAGGCTGACATACGAAACCTAAAAATCTAAGACAACCGACAAGGGGTGAGAAAGGAAAGATTTTTACTTGAGTAATGAAGGCAAGCCTACCGCACTGAAGTTGTTTTATAGAATTACAAACTCTAGAATTTTTCATAATAAAATTAAGTATACGTATTTTTTTCAACATTGACCAGCCTACTGTTAAGTAAAACTTACACAGACCTCTGGGTGGAGTTTAATAAGGAATCTTTTCCTCTTGAAGCTTAGTTTACGGACCTTTGACCAGTTGAAGGTATTGATTTTCGTATTACCCTGAATTAAAATAGTAACAGTTAAAAAGTTGGTAAAAGTTTCAGAAGAAAAAGCAGCAAGCAAAATTCTGTTCACGTATATAGACATATGCACGTGCATACACGCCATCCCTCCAACCCATTCTACTGGACTTCTTTTTCTGGTGACAATATTCCCTTAAACAGCTTTAACTTTCAGTAGAGGGATAGCTACAAGCGTGCAATGTCCATCTGTCTCTGCACAGACACTACAAAACGGAATGAAAAATCTAGAAAACCAGATGGGAAAGGAATAGTTTCAACCCTATCGATATGGAGGATACTTTACAGTAAAACAAGACAAGGGTTTAGTTTTATTTAACATGCTTTCTTTTTCCTCTGGATAGAACTCTAGACACACTCCTCCATGATGATTCTTCTAACTAGTCAGTACAATATACTAAGGAGTAATTGCCACATGCATGAAGAATCCTGCCAAGCTCTTCTTGCTCACAAGCCTGCTTACTTGACTAAAACCAGGATAAAACCAGGCTCTGCCTTCACCCCACTGCCCCACCTTCCCTCCCCACACCACTGACTCCCAAAGCCTCAGAGAAGGACCCCATCAGCACTCACTACCACAGCAATTCTCCTGTTACCCACTATAAGCAAAGGGAGACAAAAAATGGTACTTCAAGAGAAAGACCCAAATGAGCTGAAATGATGGAAACCTCAGGAGCTGAGAGGCCACTGAGGACAACTGAGAACTGCAGGACTGCAGCGGCCCATGCATCTCCAAAGAGAAGCTGCCCCAGAGTAAGAAAAGAATGGGTAACACACAAAATGAATGGCAAATAAGTGCCCAAATGGAAATATTTCAGTAGGTTGGCTGCCTGTGTGTTTTGTGGGGGAGGAAAAAAATATGATCACATTCAAAAACAGAACTCTGATCATCAAGTTGCTTATTTAATATGACAAAAGTAGTAATTCTAATTGGTCCAATCACTTCAATTGAAACAGCACTTCTATTCACTAAGAGCGATGTTACCCCAGCAAAAATATACTGTAACATTAAAACAAGGGAAACTGAACCAAAATTCCAGGATTCCAGATCTATTCCAGGGATGTATCAAATGAATTGATGATTTTCTCTGAACACATACATAACTTTCAAGCAGAGAACAAAAATCCTTTTACTTTGCTGTTACTGTTGGGTTTGATGCTTTTCTCTCTGCACCAACAAGAACAAACTGCACCAAACAGTATTTTGGAGGTTTAAGCGACACTCCCTTGACCATAAAAATGTGCTAAATTTTAAAATCAGAGACACCTGAAGTTAATATGAGAGACTTACTCCCAAGATGTGCTAATGGAAAGACAGACACATGTACCCAGCCTGCCCTACCCACCTTACCTGGAATACCAGCACACCCATGTGTGAAACAGCTAGATTAATTTTGGTGCCCTCACGGTCAGATGCAAGGTGAAATCTGATGCCATACATCTCCAGTTTCCGAGCAATTTCAAGCACTTGAAAGTCTGATTCAGCAGGAGTTTGACCCCTATAACAAGGAAGAAATTTAAATGAAGTTTTAAGAAAAATCTGATTTTACAATATTGCCAACATGGCTAATGCACGTAAGTCTGAACTCTGGCACTAAATAAGAATTTTCTATCTTATCCAGCTGGGCAGTTTCACTCTAGATGAAGTACTACACTGAAACTTTTGTAATAGGAGCAACATGCAATGGCAGATGACTAACCTAAAATGCAACCCATAGACAGAGGCACTGAAATAAACGTTGAACAAACCTGAATTCAGTCCACAGAGCTCCTTGTTCTGCTTGTATACACATTAGTAAGAGCGAGGGAGGAAAGAGCTGCACAGCCAGTGCAACAGAAGCAAAGTAAATATTGCAACAGAATAACCATTTCAGGTAGGGCTTCAGGGCTATATCAGAATTCTTAAGGCTAGTACTATTGGGTGCAATGCATTACCCTAGTTTTTGGCTGTATGTTTTCCTCCCTGCCAGGAGATCTGGAGAAGAATTCTAAAAATTAGGTATCATTTTCTGTTGAAACGACTTTGAAAACAGGAGGAAGATGTACACACATGGAGCACCTCCTTTCTGAGTGTGCATAAAACCCAAGCAAGCAATACAGAGACTGTTACAGACTCTGGCATGCACCAGTCAAAAGATTCAGCCTTCATTTATTTCTCCACAAGTCTGCAAGTTTGCTCAAGTTAAACAACCGTCATTTTGTTTTCCTGCATGAAAACCAGTCCTAGATCATCCTGGATCATCTTTCCCTCCCCCCTTCCCCCTCATTTTTCTCCACAAGAGGGAGTTTACCAGACTAAAGTGGCTGGCTCTCAGGAACAGGAGGGGTGACTATGGACTGTGCATCTGGTTCAGACTGCAGAGCCAGTGCAGAGAAGACAGCAAGCCCATGGAGCAGGAGAGGTAAAGTGCCTGAAACACCTCTTGCCCAGGACACAGAAGGTGGTCCAGAGCTCTCATGCCACCAAAACACACAAAGTCCAAGACCCCAAAATATGGACCGACCCAAAATATGTAATTTCACAAGCCTTGAAATGATCTAGTGAAACGCTGGTACTTGTATTGACAAGACCTTTTTCCTACAAGTCAAAACTGTCTCTATCAGTTTGGGGTCCTGAAATGGGGTTTACGATACTTCAAGAAAAAGCAAATGCTGCTGTGGAAATGAAGTTCTTGCTTCTGAATGTGCCACAATTACACTGCAAAGTAAAAAAGTCCTTGTTACAAGCACAAGCCTGTCACCTAAGGTAGTCTCTGAACAAAAAACATACTGCAAGACAACACTACCACCCAATTTTAGGCATAAATACAGTCCAGGAGAACTAGGTAAAGCAGGAGACCCTTCTCCTGTGCTAACTCCACAGAAACAAAAGCAGCACAGGATGTGCCAGGGCACTGGGACCAGTGAAGCTGCTTTAGTCATAGCTGTATAAAGTGACCCTTTGCCTCCCTACTGAAAATGACTAGAAATAAAAAACATTACTTCCAAGCAAGCACAGCACAAGCCACTGACGCTACTGCATTGATTGAATTATTCTGGCAATGTGCAAGTTCACTAGAATAAACATAACAGTACAAGGAAGACACGGGTGATAAAATTTGATTATTACTCTATTTACAACCAACTAGTGCTGAAACCAGATTAGATTCCTGCACACACAAAGAGAAATTTTTAAAATCCTGTTTTCCAAGAAATGGCCTTCCTTCCACAAATCTGTATTTAATTTCATTAAAACAGATGATAAACTATTTGTAGCATGATTCATTTTCATGTATAGTAGTGCCAATCACATCAGTATTAAATAATGCTCCTGCTAACCTTACTTGCCTTTCTAGGCCTCCTCCTTAAAAACACTTCCTTCTACCTACCTATAGTCATGTTTTAGATTTAACAGCCTTCTTGCTCCATTTAGATTTCTTTTAAATACAAATTGAGAATATAATTTATCAGCAATGGGGATGACGACAGTACGTATTAACTGCATGTAGGAATTTTCTCTACAATTAAAGAGTGTAATTATGAAATTTATTTTAAACATTTTAAAAACAGAAGTTGTTAGAAGAAACAATGTTACTTTGATTCTTAGTAAAATGCTCCTTAGGCTAACACACACACACACGAATGCACTCAGAAAGTAAGCCTGAATGCACATATATTTTACAACAGGATTTCAACAGTATTCTATTACCTTATTCTGGAGATGAAAAAAAATATGTATCTTTAACATTACAACTGGAAATTCAAAATTTGTTTTGCCAACTGCAGAAAGCATGGATTCAGTGAAGTTACTAACTTCACAGCTTCAGTCCATATTCCAATGTCAGTACTGTATGACAGTGTACATATAAAGGTAATATAGAAAAGGAATATATAAAAGAAATGCAAAACTACACAGTCTTGTAGCTGTATGTCTACCAGTGTTACCACCACATGTACTAGTTACATCTAAGAGCTTAAACTAGTAAAGCAGATTTCTCCTCCCCTACTGAAATGAGTAATGAGGGAATATAAGTGTTTTTATATCGGCTTTAAGTATTACTGGCATTTCTTTCATAGATTCCTTGAACTACATCAAAATAGCTGAACTCCCATAGTTCCTGTTTATTATACAAGACAACAAAGTAGATCATAAAGATTAATTCTGGCCACAGCTTCCTGAGTTACACTCTAAAAGCACTATGTGTAACTCCCACCCACACTAATTCCTGCTATAATTCTTCTGAATAGAGCAACATTAAGAATGAAAGTGCCTTTGTCATTTAAAGAGGGTGCTGAGGATGCTAAGGCTGCTGGAGGCTGGGAAGGGGGGTTGGAAGAGAAGGGAAACAAAGATTAGGATAAAATGGCAACTAAGTTGGAGCTGTATAGCACGAAAAATTATTCATGAACAGTCCAGTGTAACTAATGCAGAACCACTGACAGTTATTTTATGTTCCATTAGATGTGATCCAAAGCACACGACACCCCAATGAATAAAAACATCCAACAGTTTTAAGAGTGCTCTCAAGCATACAACCTGCCTGTACCTACTACAGAAGGAGGAAGCTTTGAGTGAGGAAAGCCAGGCGAAACGCCCAGCTGCTCACCCTGCACCACGAACAGTTACAAACAAGAAGCAAGTTTCAAAGTAATTACCCTCAAGATGTTTGCTGCAGACTAAGCTGCACAGACCAGCCTGAAAACAATCTGGTCTAATTTTGTTCATCCATTAAGCAGATAAATCTACTTAATCTTCCCCAGGTCAATGGACAACAGACTATTTATTACACGTATTTTCCAGCAAAAACCACTGTCAACGCAGTATGTTTTAGTGTAAAGGTTCCTTAGGTACATCCACCTAGGCAAATATTGGTAGTATATTACAATATTCACGTGGCAATGGGGCAACCTATTCAAAATAAATGCTGTTAAATGCTGGGTGATTTACAGAGCACTTAAAATCAGTGATTAAAAGAGAATTTTAAAGATGACGTGTCAAAATGCTGCATATGTAGATATTGTTTAAACTACCAAGCAACCTATATTTTTTTCTAATTTACAAACAATTTAAAGAATTTAAATCATAGACAACTAGGCTAACAAGCTGTGAAAGAACATGAGGCATAACAGTAAACATAAATACTGATCTATCAAACCTTCCATTTCCTTCCTGATTTATGTACACACAAACAAAAAAAACCACAGCCATCTGAATGCAAGCAAATTATGCTAGGTCTAATTCTGGACTACATTCACCCCGCCGCAAGTACTCTATTTATTCTACTTTCAGGAAGGCAGTAAGCATTGCATTTTAAGTGCCTGGGGTGCCAGCATTTAACTGCACCACCACCAATACATGATCTTCAAAATATTTGTTTTATATAAACTATAAAACTGAAGTAAAGTTAATTCTGGCTCTTACTGAAGCAACTAAGTAATATGCTATACCAAAAATGTAACTCATCCTGTTTATTGTTACTATGCTTGCAGAGTTAAATATACAAAATGTAAACTGAAGTAAAGTTAATTCTGGCTCTTACTGAAGCAACTAAGTAATATGCTATACCAAAAATGTAACTCATCCTGTTTATTGTTACTATGCTTGCAGAGTTAAATATACAAAACGTATTTCTATATCTGTGGAAGTAAAAGGAAGTATTTTTAAAACTGAATGAAAAAAATAAAGGGTATTTAATAGAAAATAATTTTTCAATTCCCATCTTTCTGAATTCAATATCCTCAACATATTTACTCTTATTTTGATACAGAATGGAACTGGACACACAGATTCTGTTTTATTCAGCTTGATGTTCTTCTACCACTTCTAATAGCTACCATGAAGCAATAAAAATGTATAAAAAATAAAAATCAAACCACAACTTTCTAATGTGAGGAGACACTCCACAACATCATTCAAAGAGACAGAGCACCCTCTGCAAAGGCATACACATTGTCCTGCTCCCCCAACTCACGCACGGTGCCGGAATGCATCCTGCTGCAAGTCCAGCCTGAGAAGACAAACTGACACTCCTGCCTCGGTATGACACAGAACCTCCCTGTAAACTGGTACACAAGTGTGTCAAAGACAAAGCAAGGGCTGATAAGAAGGAAAACTGAGGCAGAAAGATGATGATGCAGTAGCAATCTGGAGATGAGCCACCCTGCTAGAAATGTGTTTCTTTTCCTAGAGGCTATGTTTAATATGAGAAGTCCCTGTCAAAAACAAACATCAGTGGAAGACAGAATCAGTCTGCTGAAGGTAAGTGGGGGAATAGTAAGGTCAAGCAAAGGAAATAAAAAATAAGAATAACCCCCCCCCCAAAAAAAAAAAAATCACACACAAGGATGCTAAGAGAGAAATATCTTGTCTGTTTAACCGCACTGTGCACTCGCCAGGAAGCAGACAAATGCCCAAGATCCATGCTCCTGCTTGCTTCTTCTAACAGAAGTGAGGAAATATGTGTCTGCGCTCTGAGAAAACACAGGACCTTTACAACTACTAAAAATAGAAAAGGGTGGCCTGGGTAAGGGAAGAGAGAAGAGGTGTGTAAGGAAATCACAGCTATTTTTAGGACTGCAGTGCTTCCAAAGTTACATCTCCCTAGCAAAATTTTTTCCAAAGGCACAGGGGGATTTAAAACATGCATTCAAGGTACTCAGGTATTGCCAACGTTTAATCCTAACTTTTTCTAATCACATGCCTCAACTTTTAATCTTAACATGGTTTCAATGTACACTTCTAAAACACTGCCTTAAAATAAGATTTGCAATCATTTTAATAATATGGCTACATTAAATGCAATTCTCATTAAACTAATGAAAAGAAGACTTATGAAGAAAGGAATATTTTCCTATTTCCTCTGACTTCTTCCTGACAGTCAAAAATACAAGCTTTCCTTATTGCAAAGAACAATCAGAACTTGTTTGAAAAAAGCCCAAACCTGATTAATAAAATTATGTCACAGAGACATAGAATGGTTTGGACCTTGGTTGGAATGGTTGGAAGGGACCTTAAAGATCACCTAGTTCCAACGCCCTGCCACAGGCAGGGTCACCTTCCCCTACACCAGGGTGCCCCCAGCCCTGTCCAGCCTGGCCCTGGGCGCTGCCAGGGATGGGGCACCCACAGCTGCTCAGGGCAGCCTGTGCTGGCACCTCGCTGCCCTCGCAGCAGAGAATTTCTTCCTCATATCAAAGCTAAATTTCGCCTCTTCAAATTTCAAACTGCTCTCCCTTGTCCTGTCACTGCACGTCCCTCTCCAGCTCTCTTGCAGGCCCCTTTAGGTACTGAATGGCTGCTAGCACGCCTGCCCTGAGCCTTCTCTTCTCCAGGCTCAACAGCCCCAACTCTCACAGTCCATCTCCGCAGGAGAGGCGCTCCAGCCTCCTCATCACCTTCCTGGCCTCTGGGCTCACTCCAACAGGTCTGTGCACTTCCTGTGCTGGGGGCCCCAGGGCTGGATGAAGCGGTGCAAGGGGGGTCCTCACCGCTCTGGTGAGCAGAAGGGGAGAATCGCCTCCCTCACCCTGCTGGCCACACTGCTGGGGATGCAGCCCAGGACACGGTTGGCTTTTGGGGATGCAAATGCACATGGCTGGGTGATGCTGAGCTTCTTGTCCACCAACAGCCCCCAGCCCTTCTCAGGGCTGCTCTCAATCCATTCTCCACTCGGCCTGTATTCGTGTTTGGGATTGCACCGACCCCTGTGCAGGACCGTGCACTTGGCTTTGTTGGACTCCATGAGGTTCACACGGGCCCATCCCTCCAGCCTGTCAAGGCCCCCATGGATGGCATCCCTTCCATCCTGTGCACTGACCACACAAGACAGCTTGGTGTCATCCGCAACACCGCTGAGAGTGCACTCATTCTGGTGAACACTACTGGTTTTCCCTGCTTCCTGCAGGCCTAAAAGGCTGCCCTTTGTTCCGTGTATCAGAGTCCTGCTTCATGGCCTAAGAAACAAGAACAAGTTCTTGCAGTAGTTCCTACCAAGTGTTTAATGCAACACTGTGGAGCTGTTCTGGTGCCTCCTCCCTTTATCTCCCCTGGTTACCAGTATGACTCCCATTACACCAGCTAATTCCCCTCCGTCTTTCATACTGGCTACATCGCCACAGCTTTATCTCTGCTGAAGCATTGGCAAGGTGCATGTTCATGAAGCATCCAGCTGCACTCATAGTGCCTGGGTGCAAGTGGTGCCCAGCTTGCATGCAGTGCAGGAGGCACTGTGCTGTGAAAGTTTAGGGAGCCTGACGGTTGGGGGAACATCAGCTGGCAGAGCTTTCATTTTATTTTTTCACCCACGTGAAACATGAGCTGCACACACCTGCCTAGCTCGACCCACCTCATCACCTTCCGGCTTGTCCCCACAGGGAACTACCCTTCCCCACTTCAGATGACATGGGTGGCACCATCCCCACTGTCCTGGTGCTGGTCTGTTGAGCAGCAGCAAGTGCAAGTGCATGGCATTTAACAGGATTCCCAAAAAAGCACAGCCAGAAGTACATTTGTCAGTCTCTGTCTTTTTGGCTCCAAGGAGAAAAGAGCTGAGACAGCATTGCACAGCATCTCTGCAGTTAAAATGCAAGAGCGCAGGCTATGAAAGTCAGAAACTTCACTATTCCTGAACTGTAACCTTCACCTCTGTGCTTCTGCTAAGGGAAGGACAATAATACACAAGGTTCTAAACATGCTTGAAGTGGAGTCTCCAAAGTGTTTATGTTGTAATGGAGACCACATGCTCACAGGGTGGCTGAGGCCTTGGGAGCTCAGCTGGTCCAAGCCTCTGCTCAAGCAGGGCTGGTTGCCCAGGTCTGTGCCTGGACCCCTGCCTATTATCTCTGAGGATGAAGACCACCACAACCTCTCTGGGCAGCCTGTGCCACTGCTCAGTGACCCTGACAGCTGCAACAGGAGAAGGATGAAGGCAGAGATATCCTGCTGACAGCTTTTACAGTAGAACCCAAGTCTAAATACTGCAGAACAATAAACAGACTCCCAACAAAAACTGCAATGAAGCATTCTCCAGCACCCAGCTGTACTTTTGCAGTGTGCTTCCCTTAACCCTAGTGCTGATCAGCAGAAAGGACCAATGTAACATGCCTCTTGCTGCATTCACTCTGCACACAGAAAGTGCTTAAATAGGTCTGTCTCACAGCTCACTGTCAGATCTACATGAGGCAGAAAGATGCAGGGGAAGACCAAGGTGGCGGCAAAGAAAAGCAGCTTGAACAAATACTTTTCCCCTAAAAAGACAAAGTTACACCAGCCTCATTTGTTTTATTACTTTATTGAAAGTGGCAGATCCCTTTCAACATTTTTAAAACCTAAAACCATTGTTGCTTTGAATACTGGATGAGGTTTGTGGGGATCGTTTCCTTTAAAAAGTTTACTCGTTACACTGTAGTGCATGTGAGTAATGATACAAGGTACCTTATTGACACGATTTGCTACCGTCAGCAACAGTGACTTTAAAAGCAGCAGAAGCCCTTCAGCTGCCTTTCTGCTGGACTGCAGCCTCTGCCTTCCACCTCACTAAGCTTCCTGTCTATACATTAATGCCTTTTCCTGTGGGAAAAATGGGTTTGTTCTGTTCTCCCGTAGATGCAGGCTTCGAGGTGGCTCGCACCACAGAGAAACACCACTCTGCAGCAAATCTACAGCAAGATTAACCAGCAGCACCTCTCCTCTGCTGGACAAGTTCATAGTATTTGCTGAGCCTGTACCTATCCATCAGAGAGGAAGAATAAAGGATAGTCTTAAGCTGAAGTGAACAACGCACACCAGGAGGAGGGAACATATGGTCCTTTTGAGCTGCTTTGAGCCCAGCACCTACAGTCTCCAGGTCTGAATCAAAGTACCAAAAATCAAGCCTTGTTACTAACGAAGTGGCCTATCTTTTTAAAAAAAATGTTGAACAGCTACAGCTTTTGTTCTCAGTGGCTTTGGGGTGAAACCACATCATTCACACAAAAATATCCAGACAGAAAGATCTGGGTATCTAAGGTCTTGCTGACTTAATGGGTATCTTTACAATTAGAGAACAGATCTCTAAGCAACCAGCTATCAGAAGTTATTTTCCTAAGTCTATTTTTCTAGACCTTTAACTATAGATTTAAGATCTCTGCCTTTACCTGAATTAAAGGTTTGCTTTATAAACTAGTATTACACAGAAAGCAAAGCTAGTTGGGGGATGGCTCCACTGGAATACCTTAAGCAGCAGTAGATGCTTTAATTTCTCTGCCAGCAACCACCACCACAGTTTGTCAACTGGAGCAGAGTGCTGGCTTCAGCGAGTTTAGATCCCAGACTAAAAGAAGAGCCAGAAAGTGAAAGCTGTGAAGAAGGGGATGGAGGCCTACAGTGGCTTTTGCAAACCCCAGCCACACCACACGGATACTGTGGCTGCCAGCCATCCAGTTTATACCTTTCTGTTAAGGACAGGTTTCTTGCCTCAAGAACTGCTACACAACATCTGTTTGCCTTTTGTACTGCAGCCCTGTCAGCACCCCCATCCCCTTTTTTTTCTGCAACATTTGGGCACACACAGTAGGTGCCCACTCAGCTTAGAGACTAGGATCACCAAACCTGCCCATCTAGTTGCTTTAGTTGCAGAAAGCACCAAGGAAAGGAACTCCACCAGCTCCCAAACCAAATGTAACCACTTTGCCTTCCAGCCCCTGGAGACCCAAGGCAAGTTCTGCTTTGCCCGAATTAGGTGAACCAAGGCCTAATACAAAATAATGTCCCAGAGCCAAAAAAAGTATAGTCAGCAAACTCAACCTCCTGTGAAACAACAAGCTGGGAAAGAGCGGCAGCATATTAGCTCAGCTGCTGCTCTACTTGAAAGCTTTTCTTTACTAGTCTGCGAATGAGTTGAAGCAGTCCTCCAGAACAACTGGAGAGCTGCTCAAACTTTCCCAGAGGTCGTAATGCATGGAGAGATTCCAAACATACCTCCACTCGCACATTACTGCTGACACACTTCTTTAGGAAGGGAAGACTTGCTCTCGAAACATCTCAATGGAGGAGAATCCCCCTCTTTTCCAGTAGCCAGGCATTTACCAGTAACAAGCTGTGAATCAAACCAAGCCAAAATGGATACATCCATAGGGAAACAATTAAAAACTGCATTGGTTAAAACTGTAAAAACAATTAGACCACCCATCTTGGGTTCTGCAAAAGGTCTAAATTGTACTTGCATTGCAAACCCCACCCTGGGTTATCATGGAAACACGAGTAATATGAAGGCTCTGAAATGTCCTGGAGTCCGTAACACAATGTTACGTCCAATAGCAGATGGTGGTCTGGATTAGAGATGTAGTTCTCATGAAGCTGGAAAAAGTCCTTCCCCCCTCAAAACAACAGCAGGGAATGTAGGTGTCAGCGGGCAGAGGTCAGGTGGTTCCGACTGTGTGAAAACCTACAAGAAAGAACAGTGGGTGGAGCTTGTCACTACCGTCTATTTCAAGCCCTCACCTGGAAGATGGCCCACTCGCACTGCACCAGCCAGCATGTCTGCAGACAAGGAGGTGAGTCTGGATGTATTTGCCCCCATTCCCATTGCTACTGTCAGTTTTTTGATAAGGAAGTCTTGAAAGAAAAAAACAGCAATTTAACAAAAAGCCAAGGTTGCACTTTTTTCAGGCTTTTAAGGCTCACTTTGAGGCTAGTAAGAAATTTTGAACACTAGTGTTTTACAGTAAGAAGCCGGCCAGTGTCTCTGACGTTTTGCAAACCTCCAAACAACCAGTATCTTGCGCTTATATGCTGTCCAGTAATGCCATTTCTAGGCTGATAGAAGTGAATGATACTGAAACAACTGCACTGCAGGCATCAAACATGCATCCATGAGTATCTCCTGCTCAACTAGAGGCTAAACTTTTTGCAGGCATCACCAGGACACTTTCTGTGATGTGTCTTCTGCAGGCAGTGTAGAAGTGTTCTCTTCCCAATGTTAAGTGATAGTTAGATGAGTGATCTAAACAGATCCACACCATGTCTGCTTGAAAGTTTGAGCAACTCAGTAACAGAAGCTCTCAAGGACAGCCAGTATTTTCAGTCCTTATTATCCCAAGTTCTTTGCTTGACAGCATTCAAGGGTTGCTTGAGTTATGAGGCACAAATGACAGCAGCTTAACCCATCAGAAACATGGTTAGAAAGCCCAAGTTCAAGGGTGTAAAGACTGTAAAGCTTGGGTTGTATTTACATTAGCAACCAGAGCACAGAATGGCTCCTTTGGTGACACAAAACACTTTTACTTCCAGCCTTCTAAATGTTAAGTTTCTCAGCTGCTGAAGAAAGGGGCAAGATTTAGGACAGCCTGCTTTGAAAGGGACAAAAGCCAAATTAATATTGAATAAAGCCTGATAAACCTGTGATCAGGATCTGACACTTGCAGGCAATACATGGATGTGACTGAAGCAGGTGCCAGCAGTGGAGGCAAGCTGTCTGCAGCACCTGATGAGCAGCAAAGAATTCAATTCTACCAGACTATACTCCTTCACTGGTTTAATAAGTAATTCACTTCAGGAAAAACATTTTCCTACTACCTGAAGCTGGGCAAGCAGAGTGACTGGCTGCACAAGTGCTCTAAATTCTCACTATTCCAGAAGCATTCCTGGTGACATTTTGCATAGTCCTCACTACCTGGGTAATGGGGCCAGCAGGATGTCTTATATATATGTATATACATATATATGCAAGATGAAGGTGAATAGCAGCAACCTTCTGTGCTCTAAAACATTCATCTGAACTACAGAAACCTGTTCGGTGTGAGAAAGGACTTCAGAGGCAGGAAGAACGGCTTCCATTACATAAAAGCAGATAAAGGAAGTGACCTTGGGACTATGAGGTCAGCTGTCACCAATATTCAGGTTTTGGGTGTCTCAGCTGGTCAGCACCAACCTTTCCCATAGCTATGGAGTATGACAATGGTTTGGGTCACTGCCAGCCACACCCCAGCTCACATGCTAGAGGATACTCACCTTTGTACCCGCTCTACCATGTGTGCTATCAGTTTGTCAGAGATGCCTGGGCAGGACTCCTCAGCCAAGCTAAAGGCATTCTCCAGCTCCTCCATAGCTCCCACATTGCCTCCAGTCTGCTTGTGCTTGTCTTTAAGCTGCAACCCAGAAACAGCATGTTAGTTCCTTATCTCTCTGCAGAAAGCAATGGTTAAGCAGTGCAGTACAGGCATTAAGTGCCTTTCCCTTTTAGTATGACTACACAAGGGTGCAGGAAGGCACCCATGTTCTTTAAAAAAATTAAAAAGGGGCTCTTTTTGTAGGTCAGGAAGATGGAAGTCCAATGTCTGGAGTTCAGACTTTCTTCCAGGTAGTAACAGCAATTGATGTCCTTAACAAATAGGCCCTGATATACTCTTAAACAAACTCAGTTATATTAGAAATGCATCAACAGCCCTGAAAACCCATAAAGTAACAGAACAAAGAAGTCCAGCTCTACCCAAACCAGTACAGTCACTTTGCTGCTAATGACAGCTTAGCTCCCAGATGCACACAAAGGTTTGTAGACAGGTAAGGCAGAAAATATTGTAACACCAGGAGTTAGTCACCATCACTTTTAATAGCCACAAAAAAGTCTGAGTTGCTTCTAGCGACCAGGAGGCCAAGGCAGATTATGGCCATGCTATGGGTCCTGAGCCACTTGGCCTCCAACACTCTTTCCTGAGACAGCTTTCCGCAGTGGGACAAGGAATGATGCCCACACTCCAAGATCCCCATACGCAGCATGTGATCATGACGAAAAGCCTCAGTTCACATCTATCATTGTTAGTGCACTCCAACTAGGCCTCACCAGTCACAAGTCTACTTGCACATGATTCCAGCTGTTAATTTGAAATAGCTAAACCTCTGTCATGAAGGAACTCCTGACAGGTCACCAACACTGAGCCTGAAGGAGGCCGTCATTGGAAAACCCAGTCACATCCTCTGCAGCCTTTCACCACCTCCTTCACACAAGCAGCTCAAACAGCAGCCCCTTCCTTAGTGTGCAGTTAGGCACCATGCTGAACAAATATAAAACCTTTTGTTGAACAAGCAATGTCTGCCAGCTAACTGCTGTCCAGTTCAATTAAGCTCCCGTTAGGCTACGCTGATTAAAGCGCTATACATAAGCCTCATAGTTCTTTGCCTGCAATTCTAGGATCAGCCTTTCCTGTTGTTGGTGTCTGCCTTTTCTCCATGGTCCAGAAAGCAGGACAACGTGAATGGTAATCACCAGCTGCAGCCGTCCCTGTGCTCCAAGTCCCTTACAGGAAACAGTTCCTAGCTAAAAAGAGCTGCTGCCTCTTCAGCAAGGCAATCACTCACCAGCACAAAGCCTCAGCTGTGGAAGCAACTCGCATACACCTCTGCTCATTCAGAACTGGCAAGGGGCATGGAGGGCAACTCAATTACACATCAAGGATACAGATTTCTTAGGCCAAAAATAGTTGTGATGCTAAAGCCAAGGATTTGATTCGACATCTACCTGATCACAGACTAACCACCTCAGAGCAAAATGAGGCATGGGGTCTGTCCTGCAGGTAAACTGCCAGTTTATCACCAGCCTTTGATGCCAAGCTCCTGGCTTTTGGTTTGCCCAGCAGCCTGTGATATGAGCAGTCTGTGTTACCCTGTCGCTTTCCACTGCAGAAGAGCTTTCTGGAGGTTAGCCAGGGGAGTTACAGAGCTGTACTGCGCAAAGTCTTACAGGTTGGCTTTTATTTACTGCTTGGCCCTCCAGGCCCCAATACCTTACCTTTCCTCCCTGGCCCAGAAAAGGCAGACAGGTTTTCAGACCTGCAGTTGCCCACATCTGTGTTAATGACCCACCGTGGGTCATTGTCAGTATTAACATCCAATAATACACATACAGAGAAAGCATACAGAAGACTATGAACACCATTTCAGCAAGATTTCCATTCACAAAGCCCAGCTTCAGCCCTTTTATGGAAAGTGGTGATCAAAACCTAGGAGGTATAAGAGGCAATAATATAATGGCGAGAAGGAGAAAGCTCTGCTGTTGGTAGGAAACTAGAACTGAAAAGAACAAGACAAGTTTTGGAGACAAGTTTTCTTCCAACCCCCTGCTACTGCATGCAGAAGCCATTTTTTTCCAGAGACTGCCCAGAACCTTCCTTACGCATGAGTTTGCTGAGTGGGATCAGCAGAGATGGCAGGGAAATCTAATCAAAGGAAAGAAGCATCAACAAATCTGGGGCACAGGAGTCAAACTAGCAGAAATTAAAGTTTCAAGAAGCCACTTTCCGCCTGGAACTGGTGCAGCAAGGCTGGTAAAGTGAAGTATGAAGAAGCACTCATTGGTTTGGAGAACCTGCAGCTCTGAACACACCCTCATGCAGAAGACTCCTAAACAGGAAGGACTGAGAACCTGTCATCTGAATGATGACAGAACTCAATCACTGAGTGGTCAGTGATTATGCTGCACAAATAGACTGCCTGCATCAGAAAACAACTTTATTTTTTTCATTTTTATCTCATGTCTAGGCGTACAAGACCCAGACCTTCTGCCTCATGCTCTGACCTCTGGAAGCCAAGCCCAGCAGAGTACAGAAGAGTCCAGTTAGTTAAACTCTCAATTTCCAAAGCAGTGCTCAAGAGCCTGCTTTTTAGAACAACCTCTGCTTCCTGCCCTGCAGCAAACCCTCTTTCCACATAGCACTAGACCTGAGAGAAGTGATTCAAGTCCAGAGACTAAACCTCAAAAAGCACAGCATTCTACTGGGCCACCCCTGAAACAGAATCAGGATCCGGAAAAGAGCAAGTCATTGGGACCAGAGAATGGGTCTCTGTGACCCAGCACCCCAAGAGAAAAACCCTGACAGGCAGTGTTTGTGTAAATGATTTCTTCTGCAGTAGAACCTCCTTTCCTACAGTCCTGCTTCAAACAGCAACTGAAGCCCCCTTATAATTATCATACTCTTCTCCTTCCTTATATCACCAGCTGGAAAGACGACTCCACTCTCTGCTGATACAGACACTATCCCATCATTAATGGTAGCTTTTACTGCAACCCCACATCCCCACCGAGAACACAAGGCAGGGAAACAGGGTGGATTTTCCAAACACATTTTCTCTGTCTGCCTTCCACAGGCCACACATAGGTAACTCCTTGGCCTCAGCATGCTACCAATAGCAGACATGTATAAACCAAGAATATGGCCTAGTAACTGGCAAAGCCAGCTCCTGCTCTCAGCACCCACATTCCTCTCAGTGACTCTGCCATGGACAGCAGCACATAGCAGAGGGCAGGGAACATGCACAGTGGCAGGAAAGCTTAAATACCTGCCTGCCCTAACAGGAGCTGCACTTCAACCACGGAGGCCAGGGACATCAGAGTCTAAAGTTGCCTAGGCATTAGCAAGCCTAAGACACAAATAAGAAACAGGTACTCCTCTACCTTGTCCTCGTCAGAAGACAACACAGTAATGCTGTACTTACAGGAATACAAGCATATCTGAGAGGACACTCCAGGGACATATTCACTTTCCTAACATACGGTATAGACACCTGAACAGAGGCACAAATGCTTCATAGTCCCTTAACACTACTAGGAACCTCACCACACCTCCCTTCTCCAAATCCTTCCCAGTTACTTATCCGTGTCAGGCATCTCTTCAACTCCAATCACCACAGACACCAAGAATGTTGTACTCACCTCCCCAAAAACTGGGTGAACAAGCGTGGAGAGACACTGTGACCGTGGCTGCCTCTTGATGGGCTCAGTAGGCTAGAAAGCAACATGAAAAGAAGTTATAAAAAAGCCTTTGGTAAATTCACACCACCTTGATGGCAGTCCCCTCACCAGGTCTCAGGAAAGCCACAGACTGCAGTACCCTGACCATGTGGAAGAGGCAGCTCTGTGGCACTAGCCCTTGATACCAGACAAAAGTAAATTTTAGACAGAACACAAGTGCCCAGTAACTTCCCCAAGACCCTCAAAAGCTTGGGTTAGTTCAGTCCACTTTGGAAAGACCAGATAGCAAATATACCATATACCTTCTGAGAACCATGAAGAGCCATTCCTTTGTGCAGCTTGCTCAAGGAGTTGGGGCGAATAGTCGGTGGGAATGTCCAGATTGGACCCTGGTCTCCATCCTCTGTGTCTCCATCACTGCAAATGAAAAAGGGAAGGTCAAGACAAAGCTTCAGCTTCATACAACAGTTGTTTTACTCATGCACTCCCACAGGCAAAAAGCTCCCCCACACCCGACTGTCATATCACCACAGGGCTCCAGGCATTTCCCTATCCCAGAAAAAATCCTAAAGAGGAACACATCAGTCTCTACAGCCCTACAGAGATCTGAACAAAGTACTACATCATGTTTTCAAATCCCAACAAACACCTTTCTGCTCTAGCCAGCCTGAAGACAGGTTCAAGTGCTAGTCAAATTTAGGAGAATTTCAAGACAATCCAAGTACACAGTTTGAAGGCCCAGACTCAGGTGTTACAAGCCAAACTCCCAGAGTAACTGATCACTTAAATCATTGGCCACTACAGGTGAAGAGAAGCTCTGCCCGGCAACAGTGCCCTTTCTTCACCCAAGGATTACAGCCTTATTATCCTCCACACTGGTAGCAAAGCTGTCTACCCATGAATACGCACACATATGCAGCTGTTGCCACACTTACGAAAGCCTACAGCTCTTGTATTTAACTGAATGTGCATAAAATACAGCCTTGATTTACTAGTTATGCACAGACTAAATGTTTCTTCTTCTTTAGTTAGTACTTCTGAACCCTTACACTCAGCAAAGAGGCTCCACAGGTTAAGACTGAGTCCCACTGAACAGGAGGTAACAGCCTGTTTCTTCAGGCAGCCGTCACCTGTTCCCACAAGCAGATGCTCACAGGCTTCCCTGAACTACCGTAAGATCTCCAGCCCAGGTGGGGAAAAGGTTCTGAGCTGTTTGCAGGCTACCCCGGGGCATGCAAGGTATAGCAGGGGCACCCCTCCATGCAGAACATGTACATACATATCAGAATCGCCAGAACTGGAATCCTCTCCATGGCCCTCAGACTTCCAGCGCTTGAACCGATCTATCAGCTCCATGAGGAATGAGGTCTTCTTGGTGTAGCGTGTGATGAACTTGTGCTTTAGCAATTCTTTAGCTGTTGGCCTCTGGAGCAAATAAGGAAAGCATGCTACATCTAACCATTTCTGTACACTAAACATGCAAGTGCATGACTTCAACTCTTGCCAGGCTTGCTGTCCATCCTGCAAGCTCAGTACTTCTTTCTCTCCAGAAACCTTGCACCAAAAGGTCTTCCTGCTAAATAAATCTTTGACCTCTGCAATACTTCACCCAAATTCACAGGTGGACAGCAATACTCACAAATCTAGGATCCTTATTGAGGCAGGCTTCCACAAACTCCTTGAAGGGCTTGCTGTGGTGACCCTCAAGTGTTGGAGGGTTATTTTTGGGTATCAGGAAGAGAACTCTCATAGGATGCAAATCAGAATTTGGAGGCTCTCCCTTTGCTAGTTCAATGGCTGTAATTCCAAGGGACCAGATATCTGCCTGAAAGAAGAACAAGAACAGTGACAACATGGAACAGCAAGGATCAATTCGGCAACATGAAAGTATACAACTTAAGCACAGCTGAAGGGCTGATCACATAAAACCAGACAGGGTGTTTCATGCATAATAGACAAACTTCTCCAAAAGACTCTGAACCATAACAGGAAAGTATCATTCGTGCAGTAAGCAGCACTTCCAATCCCTGCATTAACCCTGGTATCACCTCACATATAGTAGCACCAAGCAGCAATCCTCCTGCTCCCAGCTCACCTTGAAGTCATAAGCAGACTGTTTGATGACCTCTGGTGCCATCCAGAATGGAGTTCCAACAAAGGTGTTTCTCTTGATTTGTGTGTCTGTCAACTGCCCAGCCACCCCAAAGTCAGCCAGTTTCACATCTCCTTGTTCCGAAAGTAGCACATTGGCAGCTGTTCACACAAAGAAGCATTAAGTCCACTCACTTTTGAATCATCTCCAGCCCACGCAGAACTGAATACTGAGAACAGACCTCCTGTGACATCCATTTGCCCAGTGGAAACCCACAGCTCAGATTTCCAGCCTCAACTGTTCTCATGCTCTGACCTCTGCCAGCTAACATGGACCAAGTTCATAAGCCTGGCTGGATCAGAAGGGGGATATGTCTAGAGTAGTAGCAAGGAGCAGGTGTGAAGGGCCACACAATCAACTAGATGTGATTCCTGGCCACACAAAGAAGAGGACAACATGGCCCAGGATACCTCAAATGGTCTAGATTTTTTTCCTAGTAGCACTCGGCACAGGTTAAATAGCAGATCCTTTTAAACAGCTCACAAATCCTGGTCTTGTACTGCTTCCCACTCAGCTTAAGACAGTGACATTGCACATGTTTTGGGATGGGGGTTTTCTGGGAGGACTTTTCATTCTGACACCCTACCTACAAACTTGTCAACATTTCCCAATTCTGTTGGCAGCCAACAGTCCTGCACAGCTGGCAGTGCTAGAAATGTGTAGTTTCACCTACACAACGGAATCTTTTCTACATGTCTCCCCTGCATGAGGTTTCTCTGCTCTGCTTGTTCACATCCCCTCCTGCAGAGGGTCAGAGCAGTTAGCATCCAATACTGGCCACATCTCCACAACACTGTCCTCTCATCTTCCTGCTGTCCTCTGATGCTCTGTGCTTAGTGCGAGACTGCTCTCTGGGAGGCAGATGCCAGGTTTCTCTGCACTGCATACAGCCAATGACTATAAAAATCAGTAACAGGATAAGCTGACACAAGCTGCCCTGATTTTCTAGGGCTGTGATCCCTGCATGAGGACAGCTTACCTTTGCAATATGTTATAACCATGATAACCAGCATATACACGCCTTGCAGTCCAGCAGTAAAGCAAATGTTCAGACATAATGGAGTCAGCTAATATTTGAGCATGCCTTTCATGGACGCTTTTGCTTTAGCCCCCTGCCTGTCCAGACTACAAATGCCAGAGAAGAGCTACAGATCCTTACTGGTACTCCAAACCCTAAAGACATGAAAGTCATGAGTTGCAATAAAATGACACGCATTAAATTCAGAAAGAAGCAACCTAACAGGAAGCTAAGTTCTCCACTCTCACCTTTGATGTCTCTGTGGATCTTCCTCTCAGAGTGCAGATAATCCAAACCCTTTAGGATTTCTCTCAGGATAGTAGCTATGTAAGTCTCCTCCAGGGGTCCTGGCTTCAGCTGACAAAGGGCAGAAAAATGACTTAAATGAGGGTGACTGATGCCTTGGATTTTCCAGCCTCTCAGTTTGCTACTTGGAAACCTCAGCCAAGGTCACATTCAGCAGGAAGCACCTACTGTGTGCCCAGTGCACATTCTGTAAGCAGAGTGCTGGACTTTGTACCTGGCAACATTAAATGGACAATCTTTGGAGGATTTTCTGTTAGTCTATTAAAGGCTTCCCAGAGAAACAGCAGGATGCTCATCTTTTGCTTTGGCCTGGAAATCCATTGCTGATCAGAACATCTTAACAATTTCTCTCGTTCAAGTCTCTCTACAAGCATGCAAGCATTGAACTTCAGCCACTACAACAGCCAGAGACAACTTCAACCCTCTGCTGTAGAGTATTGTATCAAAACTCTTCTCCTTTTCATCAGTTATCCTCTAAAGAAGTCCTACCTTCTCAGTGCAATAGCTGAGGTTCTGACACTAGCATGACTTCTGCTGGTGACAGCCCCCGCACTGCACCCTTCCTCCAAGTCAGTGCAGGGAGGCTCAGCAGTTTTCACTACATGACCTTAGTTACTGCTCTGGAAAAACAGGCTTTATATTGTCCTAAGGAGAAAAGCAAAAACCTATGATGGAACACTGCACAGCAGAACTTTGCCCATGTGTTTATTCTGCATTTGTATTCCTTTAAAATCTGGGGTAACTTGTTAGATGTCATTTGTATTATCAAACAGCTGGCAATGCTGATTGTGGACCAGGTCCCTGCTGAGCTTGATGCTATGCAAGCACTGAACAATACCATGAACTCGTGTTAGGTGAAGTATTTGCACCACTCAAAATCAATTGGCTGCTGTCACATTTAAGGTCACTGGCTCTTTCCATTGTAAAGCAGCAGAGCACAGTTGAGAACAGTGCTCTGCGAGCTGAGCTTCATGCATACATTTCCTCTGTTCTGGGATATGCATAACCAGTACATCTGTCCTGCACTGCCTATCCTTCAGGCACAGGGCTGTCAAAAAGATGGTATGTGGCAAGTGAGTGTCCAGTTACAGGCATTTCACAAACCAAGGCTGCAGCCAATGCTTTCCATAATCCATAGCTTACCACATACTTACCAAATCCAAGGCTGAACCTCCTCCTAGGTACTCCATAATTATCCACAGCTTAGTGCCCTGCAACAAGAGCACAAATCAAGAGTAAAGACAGTAATAAAAGCAGGCAGAAAAGTGAAACACCCCAGAGGCAGCAGGACACGTGTAGTCCTGTACACAATCCAAGAGATGCCACACACTGCAGCTCTCAGAGGCCTAAGGAGGTTGCTCCCAGCTCCCTCTTTCCCACTGACACAGCATTACAGCAGTGGATGAGCCTCCAGTACATTTCTTTATCTGTCTGCAGTTTTACCTGAGCAAGCTTAGTGCCCCTACAGGTACCAAACTACACAGCCCACAGAGATAAGCATATTTGCAGGCTGGAGCCATTTAACATCATTCCAACAGATACAGCACATCTCCTTCTTGACAATGACAGGGGACCTTTGCAGCCTTTGATCTCAGTAACAGGACTGCCAGCTTGAAGGGTACAATCAGCAAGACAATCTCTTACTCCTCAGAGATTTCCAGACTAAGGTTCACAGGGTCCTGGTAGGAGGTAAGCAGCAGATCCATGGAACTACAGCTTGCTTGGTGTTCTCAGTAGAAGGCTGAGAAAATGCATTATAGCCTTTGAAAAATACGTAAGGAATAATTAGGAGCCAAAGAGCCCAGAAACCATTTGCTACAGACCCAGTGTTACATACACCTCCAGCAGCTGGCATGCAGAGGCCACTTCTGGTCATCACTACTAGTAGTTTCCACTGGGGATTCCTAATCCTGTTTTCAATGGAAGTGGTACCAGCATTCCTCCAAAAACTCAGTTCCTGTTCTTTTCATCATTTCTGATCAAATTATGATCACAAGAACACAAATACAGTTTCAAACTTCTCTTCTTTCCAGACACATAAAGCACTCCGTGGTACTACCTTAAAACTGTGATATTTTGGAAAAGTATTTCCACAAACTTCCTTTCAAGGACGGCCAAACAGGGGGGAGGGCAGCCTCTTCAATGAGTAATTTTCTCTCCAGGGAAACATCCTGCTCTTGGGACCACACTTGGGACCTAATTTTGTCTTAAAGCCCAGCCTCCTATTAAGACCACATGAATGCAATGGGCAGAGCTACTGCTGTTCCTGCTGCCACATTGACACTCACAGACTGGACACTTTTCAGTGCTGTATGCCACCATCAGCTACAGCACCACAGAGAAGCCCACACCACTCCCACTGCCAAAGTTCGCTGGCAAGCGAACTGCCATGGCTTTGTCCTACCTTCAAGTAAGACCCATAGTACCGGGTGATGTAGGGACTATCACACTGGCTGAGCACTGTAATCTCCTGCTGAATGTCCTCAATTTCATCCTCAGCCTCCTCCAGATCAATGATCTTGATAGCAACCACCTCCTTGGTGCGGTTGTCAATCCCTTTATACACTTCACCAAACGATCCTTTGCCAATTCGCTCCAGCTTGGTGAACAGCTCCTCAGGATCCACCCTGGAGTGCTAAAGCAGAGATGGGAAAAGTCCATTAACTCCCACAGCAGCCTGCAGAGTGCCATGTATACCTCTACAGCTCATCTCCCTATATATATATATACAATATATATCCAAGATTAGAAAAAACGAGGAAACCTTTTACATGGGCTTTCTGCCCCTTCAGACTGTAGTCAGTGGGAGGAGGAAGGGGAAAGAAGCCCAGAAGGAGAATGCCAGCAAGGTGTTGCATCCTTTGGGACAGGACTGCTCAACTGCAGGCACCAAATTGGTGCCAAAGCAGCTCTATGAGCAAGTACTTGTTTGTGCTTGGATAAAGACAGGCAAGGTGTAACAGAACCAGCCCTTCTTTTGAAAATCTGGATGAGAAAATGGGCACAAGCAAGAGGCTACAGGAAGTTCACACAGATGTTTCCCTAGTCTGCTTTCTGGCACTCAGATTGGAATGATTTATACGATTTGCACCTTTCCCTACTTATTTGGAGGGTGAAATACTCTAATAATACAAATACCAGTTCACACTAGCTGTCTTCTCTGCTGCAGCCAGATTTCCAGGCAGCACCCAGCCCAGCTCTCTTCAGATGTTTGCAGGGGGTGCCTTGCATCTTTTAGGTCAGCAGCAAGGAGGCCAGACACCTGGCTATACCAGAGGAGACAGGAGAGCTGAATGGACACTCCATCTGCAGACCTGCTTTTCTGGAACACCCTGTCCTCTGGCTGGCACACCCAGATGCAGAAGCAAATAGCATTTCCCTCATTAGATAAGCCCATCAACTGGGAAGCTCCTAACAGCATGGTTGGAGAAATACCGACTCTTTAACAGCAGCTTCAAAGTTAACTCTTTATTAGGACAAGTACGCACAAGAAAGGGAAGCAATCAGCTATTTCATTCTGTCCAGCTGCAGACCAGGAGGTCCTGCTCTTCTTCATACTATTTAAAAGGCCTTTTGTGAATAGGTTTTCTGCCTTTTCTAAAAAATTAGTCTAGTTTAAAAAAAATATCTGTAAAATATGGCCTGACCTACAGGAAGCAGCCAAGCCATTACAGCGAGTTTTCCACACCCAGAACTTCACAGTATCACCTCCAACACGCCACCCAGAGGGACTGCTCCCTTGCAAAGGCCTTGAGCTGGCAGAGATTTTATCTGAACACAGAGCAGCTGCATTTTTCCATCTAACACCAGGTTCTAGCAGCAGACCACCACTGCGGAGCCCTAGATGCTGCTTAATGATTAAGCCAGCCAGTCATTATAGGTTGTTTGCCTTCTGTGCCCAGCGCATTGCTATATGGAGTAAGCCAGGCCCAGAATGAGCTTTACAGTCAGCTTACTCAACAGGATTTCCATGTGCATTCCAGTCCAAGATACAGAAGGATAACCAAATATCCTTGCGCATCCATGGCAACACCCAAACAGGCTGTACTTTGAACAAATGCACTGGAAACAGATTGGAGGGGATATGCAGAGATGAAAGGAACTGGAGATATATAACAGGGACTGAAGAGAAGGAGGCGGAGGAAAGGAAGAGAATTTGAGTTTGAGAAATGCCAGGAGGCAACATGAGAATGATGACTGCAGTGCAGGGAGAACAGTCTGGCTAGTCCAGGCTCACAAGAGGCCAGGAGCAGTTTCCACCTCTTGACCAACTCACAGGAAGGGTCAGCAAGGTGGCCCAGACCACCCTGCACAGTCACCTGCTGCACCATAAAAACACCACTTGCCACATCAGCTACTCTCACACATCAGGGAGAAGGGAGAGAAAGAGGATCATCTCTTAGAAGCACCTGGCTCAGCTGGTAAGGGATACACCATCCACATGAATCCTGCAAGGAAGCAACCCCACAAGAAAACCTTCCTCCCCTCCCAGGTCAGTAATTTTTCTAAGAGAAAAGAAATTGCAAGATGTGAGTTACTGCTCCTCTCCTCAGCCTGTCATAGTGTATCAAAGAATCAGGACTGATTCTTCAAGAACAGGACATCAAACGTAAGAGCACCAACTACTGCAGGCAGCTTTTGGGACAACCACCATTTTATGTATCGGGCTCTGTAATCACAGACAGCTTCATAAACAAACTTCCATACTTTGATGTCAATTTATCCCATTTTCTGTGGAACAAAGCAGTTCAGGTAGGGGTGGTGAAGGAGACAAACCCTCATGACAAGCATGTGGAGATTTTGCTTAAGGGCTCGGGAAAATGATACAGCTCTGATGGGTAGAAGAGACAGGCCCACCACATTAAGCTGGAAACCTTGCAGGTACTGAATTTACCTCCCCAGTACCTGTCACTTCAAAACTGATCTGGAAATGCTTCAGAGCTCTCAGGTGACAGGGCAAGAGTATGAGTCTTCTGTGGAGGGCCTGAGGAAGAGCATCCCCTGACGGAGTTGCCTAAATCAACAAGCCATACCCAGCAACAGCCAGAACCTATTGAGCGAGTATGGCACAAAGTAGTAGAGAGTCCTTCCAGCCATGATAAAGAGTCTCCCAGATGCCTGCTGCAGAACCAGAATCTGCTAACAAATTTCTTCACTTTCTGTAAACAGGGAGGAGGAAACAGGCGCATCATCAATTCAAGCAGGTCTGCCCAGTGGAACACCCTGTGAGCTACCATGGTGGACACCACAGAAGACATTGCCAGGTGGCATTTTTGTGGAAGCAACCCTGAATTCCCATGACAAACTAAGATAGAATTATGCTAGTCTGCAGAACATCTGCTCAAAAGCTCTTGCCCATTAAAAAGTTTCTGTTTGAGCTTCCACATGGCAATTTGCTGCCAACGAGCAAACATTCAGACCCATGGGCATATGAGCCCTGGCACTCACCAGACAGAACAAATGCAGCTATGCCAGGAACAGAGCACTGTGCAAGCGCATCACCCCATCAGAAGAGAAGCACACTACCACACTTGGGGGATCAAGTGGGGCAGGCTGGGGGGAGCAGAACACATTCTGTGTAGCCTGACTCTCCTCTAGCCCAGTAAATTCGTACCTGCACAATCCATTCTATTCTAAATACAAATTGATCTCAATGCCTTGTCAGAGAATCACCCTGGTTGCAAATCCACATTCTGGAACTGTGCACAGCTACAAACACACCTGAAAAACTTCATTAGCAGAAAGTAATAGAATCCAGATTAAATCCTTTACACCCGGCATAAATGAGCACAGATAACCCAAAGAAGCTTATTAGCACCTGTCAATTTTGCAGCCGCTCACCACCTTGGGATCTTTCCATTTTCTTCCACATTCACAGAACCCACCAGGGATGCAAAACCAGGCTAGAGCTGAAGAGCTAGCTGGCCAGCTGCTGTTCCTTGTTTTACTACAATGCACAAACCTTTTAGGGATGGTCACCTCATCATACCTTTTTGCTTGACTGAATGTCAACTACACAGCAGTTCTGGAGCAAAAAGCCTAATGCTGCTTCTCCCCGTTGAAAGCAGTCAGACACCAGAGATGGCTCAGTCAGGCATGAACAGGCTTTGGGGGGAGAGCACACAAAGCTATCTTGGTTGTACATGCAGGAAGGGGAGGGAATTAAGTATGAGAGGGACGAGGACAATCTGTCAGTAATATGCTCCTCTTCTGCCTTCCAGGATCTCACAGCCCAGGAAAGAAGGATGCTCCGTCATGACAGGTGTGGGGGTGTTTACCATCATGACTGATGATGCCATGTTTTAAAAAAGAGCAACTCGCTGCAGACTTCAGGAATTAAGAAATGTAGTGCATTAGGAGGCAAGCCTGGCAGCAACACCAGCTGCTCCACAGGGACAGAATGGGTTTGGCAGCTCTGTCACCTCCAGCTGCAGAGACATGATATCCACAGCCTTTGAGGGGAGAATAGAGAAAAAGGGTAAATATCTACCATCATTTCAAAGCTACCCCAGAAATATAAGCTGCATATTGGGAACAGAAGCAAATACCCTTTGAACCAGCTCAAGGTCTTCTCTCTGGGCTGTGTCCGGCTGGATCTCACTCTCAAAAGAGCCACATTCAGCATTGTGAGCAAGAGTCAAACTTGTATCTGCTGCATAAAACACTTGAGAGGTGCTTAAACCCTTTTGGAAGTGAGAGTTCCATAGTCTGGGGCAGGTCAGGATCAGAATCACTGTTATATATGGCAGAAGTCTGTAACAGAAAAAGATTGTCAAGGCCACAATACTTTAAGAGCTGAAGCTGACTGGGAGTTCGGTAGCCTCCAAAGGTTTACATGGAACTACAACAGCATTTAGCGTTTCTTCTGACTAGAGCACTTTTCAACCAGCCAAACAAACAAATTTTCCTCTGCCAAACACAGTAGAAGGAGGAAGTTTTAACAGACCTCAGGTAACGACCTTTCCTTCATCGCCTCCTCTCCTCCCCAACTTCCCATCCAGCATTCACCCACATTGCATGCTACACTCTAACCTCTGGCCACCAACAGAGATTGGTCGCTGCACTACAGCAACAGGCACTATGTTTGTTGTCTTTGGGGAAATCAGCTTGGCATCTGGAAACATCTGAGAGCTTCCCTGTCTATATGAAATTTGTGCACGGCTCTTTTCAACTGCCAAGCCTGAGACAGTTTTGAACTTTTGGAGTACAGACAAGAGGAAAGTTTGTGTTCAGCACTTTGAAACACATAAAAGGCTCCCATCTTGCTTCACAGATAGTATTCCTTTGCTTCAAGGAAGTGCAGCATTACTTAGCCAGAGAACTTGAACAGCTTCTTCAATGTCACATAAGGAGGAACAAAACTAGAAACAGAGCTCAGATTAGAGCTTTAAACACAGTAACGCAAATACATCATCTAGCAGATAGAGCTCCCAATAAAGACTGGAGGCCCACTTTGCTGTGTGTACACAGCAAAGGGCAGCCAAGAAACAAGAGACAGCCAACTAGATGAGGCAGGGGAACAGATACACAGAGGTAAAGCAGCCTGGGGATTTGCCTAAGGTAACCCTGCACATCAGCAACAGAACTGGGAAACAAAGACAAGTCGAGCCTCTGACATCCCAGTCCAAGTCTTAGTCTCTCAAATTTCACAGTACCTCCCGCTACTCCCTTAACTCTAGTGAACAGAACTTCAGGCCAATTCCTACTGCCCTTCTAGCAAGCCCCAGTTACATAGCTTACGAGGTCCCATCAAGGATTCCTAAAGAGACCTGAAGAATGGACAACACAGACAGCTTTCCTGTTTCCAGGACCAGACAGAGAGTCATGGAATGACAGAATCTGAGAATGTCTTACATTTGCATAACAAATTCAGAGATCACTGAAACTCTGATAAGCTTCATTAGTAAAATGAATGTACAAAGAAGCCTCAGAGCAACCTCCTCTGTTGTTACAGACCTCAGTTTTCAGCCCTAACCAGACAGTATCCTTTCCTATTCCTTTCATTTCTCTCCCTGTACTATGACTCAGGCACTATATTTGCATTTAATTCCACACACACTTTGGGGAAACCATTTATGTGAAAGACAGCATGCAAACTAAGATGCACTGCAAATCAATTTCAAATCAGAAAAGGCTTGGAGAAAGCATCGTCTCAAACCACTTTTAGTATTACAGTTATACACTTAAGAAACAGAAGCAGAACAGAAAAATACCAAAAATTCTCACAAATCATGGTTTAACAAGACCTACATTCAATATTGACATCTGCCAATAATCAAACACACCCTGCAACCAGATTCAGAAGAAAGAAGGCTCATGCCAACAATATTGTGGTTTACTTTTTAGTCCCAAGTCATGACATCATCCTTCCACATTCCTCTTATGAAAACATCATCACAGCAACAGGATTTAACCACATCTACTGAGGCTTGCCTCTCTCTCAGAAGAATTAAATGCTCAGTATCAAGTATCACTACCTCTTATGCATTAAGGTTACAAACACTGTTATTCTCAGGCTGCTGTTATGAACCCTTCAGTAAGGTATGTCTGACACAGCCTGCACACAGCTTTTCCGTTCTCAATTCTATAGACTTCCCCTCCCAAAAATACTCAAGAGTGCCAATGATTCCTGTTTCCCTAAGAAGAGCAAAGTTAACGTCAGAGAAAGACACCACACTGGGTGAAGAATTCCCTTTCCATATGGCTAGCAACCTAACACCATCAGTCCAAAACCACAACGGAGAAGACACAAATCAATGTGCTGACAGGACTAAGCCAAGACATGTGCAGTGAGTGCAGAGACTGAGAGTGGCAAAAAGTGATTTTCTAGTGATTTGTTTAAACTCATTTCAAGAGCAAACATAATAATGTTTGTTCTTGATACAAGAGTTTAAAACAAATTTTTAACGGCCACTTACCTGGCTGGCAAATTCTCTCAAGTGAGCCATGCCTACAGGATGCTCAGACATCCGCTTTTGCAAAACCAGGGAGGGTTGGGATGTTGTAGCACAGCAGGAAAGTGGTACTTTCTCATCCACTGGTCAACTGCAACAAGCAAGAACATAACAGCTCTACCTTGAGGGTCTCAGAGCCTGGCTTATTCCCCAAAAGAGAAACCTGCCTCTTTTTTTTTCCCTTTGATTTGCAGTTCTCCTTGAACCTACCAGCCCATTCTAAGTATGCCAGCCCCTTCCTTGCAAACTCCATTTCTGCATTCTTCCCAGGCATGCCTTCCAGATGTATCAAGGAACCTCACTGTAATGATATACAGTGACAAAGCCTCAGGCACCATTTTCCCCACCATCACCTCAGCACGCTCCCTAGTATAATAGCTGTCCCTACAGCACCATCCCCTCATCACAAGTCCCAGCACCTTCCTGAGCACAGCCACAGCGCTATACTCAGACACCCTCCCTCTCCTACCACTGCTCCCGTCACTGGGGGTACCCTTCCACTCCCACTCTCACCAGTACACCTACTTGCAAAGCTCAGCTCCTTAGTGCACCTCTTCCCCCTCGGGGACCACCAACCATACACCACCCCTCGGCACGCCCCCACCACTGCTCCCCAGTTCTACCCCCAGAACCTGCACTCCTCAGCGACCCTCTGCATCGACCACAGAAGAGCCCCAACGCAGCACAGCCCCTCAGCCCAGCCCCCTCAGGGCCCCCAGCCTGCCCCCCAGCCCATCGGCACCCGAGGGTCTCCAGTGGGGGAAAGGTTGGGGGTCGCTCTTGGGAAGGGGACAGCAGGGGACAGCTGGCTGCCTGGTGGCCCTACCCTTGGCAGTGGAGGTGGCACTGGGTGGCATCAGCTACTGAATGTGCTCTGCGGTGCGGCAGGCACTTGTGTGAGCGGGGAAACTGAGGCACGCAGCAGGTGGGGAGCCAGAGGCAACGCAGGCGGGCGTGAAGGCTCGGGGGGCATTGGGCTGGAGCACGGGTGGGAACACGTGGCACCTGGGGGGAGAAGGTGGCGGTGGAGAGACGAGAAGATGAAGATAATGAGAGGAGAGACAAGGTGAGGCAATAGAAGGGGAGGAAGGAAAAGAGGAGGAGGACAAGGACAAGCAGAGCAAGAGGAGGAGGAGGAGGAGGACAAGGACAAGGACAAGGACAAGGAAGAGGACAAGGAGAAGAAGAAGGAGAGGAGAAGGAGGAGGATAAAGAGGAGAAGGATAAGAAGGAGAAGGAAAAGGAGAAGGAGAGAAGAAGAGGAGAAGGAGGAGGAGAAGGAGGATAAAGAGAAGGCGAGGGAGAAGGAGGATAAGGATAAGAAGGAGAAGGAGAAGAAGGAGAAGAAGGAGAAGGAGAAGAAGGAGAAGGAGAAGAAGGATAAGGAGGATAAGGATAAGGATAAGGAGAAGAAGGAGGAGAAGAGAAGGGTAGGAGAGGAGAAGGAGAGAAGAGGAGGAGAAGCAGGAGGAGAGGGGGAGCAGCAGGAAAGGGGGAGAAGAGCTGCCGGCTCCGCAGAAGTTGTGTCTCCCTGTGAGCTTTGCCAGCCCATCACTTCAGGGGTTGCACAAGTTGTTTTGTTCGTTTATTTTTCTCCCAGTGAAAAGTGGCTTTTTGACCCAAACACACGTTTTCATAGCAAAGGTTTATTTTGGCTGAAAGCCTTTATTTTCTTTTTTTTTTTTTTAATTAAAAATTAAAATGGCAAGGCTGGTGGGAAGGGTCACTTCTGTAAAACTTTTTTTTTTTTTTAATCTTGAAAAAAATCTATTTTGGCCTGTTTTCATCAGAAATACCTCCGCAGGAGGCTTTGGGAGTGAATCATTCCCGAAATCCCGTTGCGCGCTGTGCCTGGTCCTGCCTGGCTTTACCATCTCTCCCAGCAGCCGACACTCAGCAACAACAACAACAAAATTACATTTATTAAAAAAAACTTTTTTTTTTTTTCTTAATATTTTTTCCCGGTAGACAGAGAACATTTTTGCTCTGTTTTCCTGGATTCTGGTCATTCAATCCTGTGAAGCTGCTCCGGCGCTGGGTCCAAAACTTGCCCCGGTCTTTCAGAAGGAGCAGAGGACACCCCGTGCAGCATCTGCCGGGTTTCTGAGGGCATCGGGGTTACTACCTCCAAGAAGCTGGGGGTGGGACAGACAGGCCTCACTGCACCCCCTTGGCAGGGTCTGGGGGTGGCAAGAGGTCTTCATGGCCCCTGGGACCTGCAGGTTGTGTCCATCCCACCTCCCGGATGGACCTTGCGCCCGTGGTACAGGGACCTTCTCCCTGGTCCTGCCTCCAGCCCCATCATCTGGATGAGCCTCTGGCCAGTGTTGCCCATAGCTTGTCTCTGGTCCTATTCCAAGATTTATCTCCCGGTGGATCTCAGACTGATGTAGGTAGCTTCTCCCTGCTCTTTCCAGCCCCATCTCCTTACGGAGCTCAGGACAACACTGCAGGTAGCTTGTCTCCAGCTCTTATTCCCCAGCTGGGACATCAGACTGATGCTGGATTTAGCCTGTCCCCAACCCCATCTCCAGCCCAGCGTCTTGGCTAGACCTCAAAGCCACGTTGTGAGTTCCTTGCCTCCATCCTTAACTCCCGGAAGGACCTCAGCCCAACGCCGCAGGTACCTTGTCTCCATCCCTGTCTTCCTGATGGATCCCAGACCAACGTAGCCCAACGCTGCAGGTACCTTGTCTCCATCCCTGTCTTCCTGATGGATCCCAGACTGATGTAGCCCAACGCTGCAGGTACCTTGTCTCCATCCCTGTCTTCCTGATGGATCCCAGACGGATGTAGCCCAACGC
>JAVJGJ010000003.1:250004-284542 GCA_035590215.1 Microhierax caerulescens | reverse complement strand
GGCAGTCACAACCTTTCCATCAAGCAAGGCAAACCAAGAAAATTCCCCACAAGCAGAAGCAACTTAGTCGGACCCATGCACGTGATTAACAAAGGGCTGTTCTGTGCATGGTCTGGATGTACTTATCCCAGATCTATGAAATCACAAATTTCATCACAAATTTGAAAGCCATCAGCCTATACTGCATGATGTCATCAAAACCTGTCATGAAGCCATTTGTAGCTTTAGACTTCACAGCATCTTGCAGCAGTAAGTTTCACAAAGTCATTACAAGCTGTAAGAAAAAGATGTTGTTCCTCCTCTTTTAATTTACTTTGAAGTTACTGCCCATTTGCTTCAGCATTTTTCTTTTGACATGAGAACAATAATGAAATATATCTGTGCAATTAATTTCTTTCTCTTCCAGCTACCTTCTACCAAGGTGAAGAATCCCAACGTACATTTTAATTTACTTCAAAATTACTTCAAATTACTTCAAAACAACATTCAATCTGTTCCTTCATCACTTCCATATGTCCCTCAAAGGTTCAAAAGCAGAAAAAAAGTAACAAACGTCTGATTTCATCAAGAATTGACAAAGCTGAAATTCCATCATACCAATAATTTCAACTGAAAATGAGTGATCATAAAAAGCAAAAAGTTAATTATTGAAATTCTCAGTAACTGATTTTCTAGTAATACAGGATGTGTCTTCGCCTTAAACACAGAACAAGGTGGTTTTTCAGAGCAGCATCTGTATTAAAAGTTAGTCAGCAACAATTCCTGAGTTTACCCACAGAGAGCAAAAGGAAAATCTGTATTTCTAATATAGTATTTGACTCAAAGCAAAACCATGAACAACAAACTGTACACGTGGATATTCACAACTAATTGAAGCACTTCAGATTGCTAAATCCTGATATGCAAGGTCTCAAAAATTACAGGAAAAGGCCTGTTGGGTGAAATCCAGCCCCTTACCACCATTTTATCAAACACTTCTTTTTTTAACCTGTCAACTCTGAGAACTGCAGAAGTAAAGTTAGGAGCATTATGGCAGGTAACACTCTGAAATCTCTCAGCGATATTAACATTGTGTGTTTCAAAGCCTAAAGGAACGATACCATGGCAAACATACATTGTCCAATGCAAACCCTCATCTTTTTCCAAGTTGTATTTTGGTCACAACAGAGCCTCCCTGTAGGCTGACTTCTCCTTCACAAGTACCATGTCAACTACCTGCTCCAAATCTTCTTCCTTACCAAAATATTTTACGCTGCACACACTAATTAATCCTCACATTTTAAGACCAGTCAGATTAGACTGTAAAACACACAACCTTAGTGTATATAGAACATGCATGGTGGGAGAAGTAGACATTTCAAACAAATGAAACATTAATTTCTGCAGTTCCTGACTGCGTGTTGGAATTAATTTTATATTTGCAGCAAATAGTTTATTTGTCCCTAATAAACTTTAAATATTTCAAATATACTCCACCTGTAAAATAGGGTATTGCGTAACTTCTGATTAAAGTTCTGTCTCCCCCTCTCCCTCCATCCTTCTCCATCTCCTTTACACTTAATGAACACAGAATGAGTACAATGCAATTGATTTCTAGTTATTCAGACAAAAGCAAGACCTATGCATTTTATGGCAAGCTGAACTTAAACTTTGTAGACTGGAAATTTTGAAGAATGATTTTGCCTAAAACCATTATTACAAGCTCATGATAGCTTTCTTTGGTATGTTATTAAAGGTACACTGAAAAAAACTTACTGGAGAAAAACCACTTCCCAACAACTCTGCCCTAACTATGTAACTATTGTTCCATCCAACTTTTCTTGATAGATGTAAATGGCATTTAACTCATACAGTCTTACATCATCCTATCACGTTGCGTGCTCAACCTCCACCAAGCAGGACCACCTGCTCCCAGGAGTATACATTAGTGGCATACATTAATCCTCACTTACACATGCTTCCTGTGAAACTCCAGAATCTTCCCTTCAATTCTTTCCTGGTTTGGCAAATACTGGTTTGTTTTAAGGTGTTCTCGATCCTCTGATTCATCGAAATCCCCTATTTCAGCTATTACAGAAAACAAAACAATATAAGAAGAAACAATGAAAGAAAATACATGGTAAGGAATTACAGAGACCCCAAGAGCCTGAATGTATTTTCCTTTAAGTGCTTCAAATTTGTGCATTATGCTTTGTATCCAGCTTTATTTTACAGAACACTCACATTTACCCCACAGAAACTTCCTGGGAATTATAGTAATATTTGAACATCATTTGGAAAATTTAGACTTCCTTACAGTCAAAGATGTAAGACTTGTAGAAGAAGACCCATGAGGTGTCTAAATATTTCTTCCTTATAGATGCCTCATATCAAACCAGCATATTTCAATTTATTTTTTTTCTAAATATAGGTAAGAGTTATAGACAAGCCTACTTGGGAAAGGCAAATTACATGTTAGTAATTTAGTAAATAAGTTAGTAAATAAGTACCTAGCAAAAAGAGAAAGCAGCATTATGTGCCTATATATCCCTAGAGCACCTACATCTTGAGTTTTGGTCTCCCCTTCATATATCCATGCCTTTCAGAAATGACATGGTGGATTTAGGAAGAGATTTTAAAGAGAAAAAAGCATGAATCAGAAGTACAAAGCAGCTTCCGTCTGGTAAGATATGAAACAACCAGAAGTCTTTGGCTTGGAAAAGAAAATCTTGAGGCAGGCAGAACATATGGCAGACGTATATAAAATTACCAATTGAAAAAATACATTTTAAAAAAGTTATTTACTTTTTCTGATAATAAAATAGAAAGTTATATATTATATTAAAATGCAAATGTTTTAAAAAGACAAAAGGATGTAATTTTCCTACAAACCTCCCAAAAAACTAAGCTGTGGCACTCACTTTCATGGAAGGATGCCAAAAAAATAAGCAAATTCAGAAGGTAGACAAATACATGGAAGCAAAGTTCATCAAGGGCAACTAAAAAAAGAAATGCAGAGTCAAATTTTGACTTAGGCTACATGCAAAGATTACTGGATGGATGCAGCAAAGGAAGTGATGCTGTATGCTTGCTCTGGGGCCTTCCCTACAGCATCTGCTATCAACTACTGTCAGAGAGAGTGGACTAAGTGAACTAATAATCTCATCCAAGGCAGCTGTTCTTAAAAAACACACAGCAATATCCTGTTTGAAATCAACCCAGCCTACGAAACAAGAAAAAAAAATTAAAGGCAGTTTTTAAAAATAATTTATGTTAAAAATAATCATATTCTTTCTCACTTCTGATTTTCTAGTAGAGTAGAAGCAAGCTAAGCAAGGCCAGATGCTGAGATTTGCTTGCCAGCTCCACACTGGAAAGTCATGAGCAAATTTTGTGTCACTCACTGATGGTACACACACATTGCTCTTCCAATAAAAACACCACTAACTAATATTATTATGTTACAATGCAGAATTATATAATTAATAACTATTCAGCAGTGCACATGTGAAGAGGTATCATTTAACAGCTTTTGTTTCAAGTCAGCAAGGAGGCACAAAATCCTGTTTCTGCAGCTCAGGTTGCAGATTTGTAACCACTATACCACTTGGCTGCTGCTCAGGCTGATTTAGTATCTGAACCTATTCAAGGTTTTCAACCTGTTCATCTTACAGGCCATGTTTTTGAGTCTTTAGGTGCGTACAGAGCGAGCAAGCAGCAACATGGAGAGTTTTGATCCAAATTGATCCAAATCAATTGCTTCCCATTTCCATTTTCATTCTGAGCAAGGAGAAAAGCTGCTGACAACCCTACCATTGAACTTGTTCTGACACATTTCTAGTTTTATTTCAGCCCTGTCTCTGCACACTTACCTCCCCCCAGCCACAGGGAAAGTGAGAAACAAAGCCAAGGAAGCAGAGAGGCAGATGGGAGCAGCTGCCTGGAAAATGATGAGCGCCAGTGACCTGGTTTGCAGAGCCAGGGAAAACAGACAGCACGCAAGGGGTTGGGTTTCATAGTCTCCATGAAGCCAGTTATCTTGTACACAAGCACCAGCTGTTCCTCACCACACCTAGCCCTGATGATAATCCCAGTGTTCAAAATCAATGGGGTTTACTGCATGTAGGGAAGGAAATACCGCAAGACAGAAAATGCTTCTAGTTACCAAAAGCTTCCGTATGCTATTTGACTTGGGTTAGCAATGGCAACATCCCCCAATGTCATCACAGTTGGGATACTCACATTGCAGAAGGTGTGAGACCAGAAGAGCAGCTGTATTGTCACTGCAGGTCAATCGCTCCTCTGCCAAATCTCTCTTGATTTGCAATGCAAACAGGTACCTGAAAGAGAGTTATAAGTACTGGAGTTACAAGTAACCTTGACACATGAGAGAACAATAAAATGACTGAGCAGGATTTTATAAAACCAGCATCTCCTAATTCTTCTTCTCTCAAAAAACAAGGTAACACAGAAGCCTTGCTGCCAAGGATGGTCAAATCAAACTAAATAACCCGTGACTAATCTAGTGCAATTTATCAGCATCAATACACACACAGGAACAAGCAAAAGGAAAATCACACTTTTAACAAGTCTGATTTGTGAAGAAACAGCAGATGTAATTTTTAGCTGAAAAGAATCTTAATGAACACTTCAAGTGACTTTATTTACTAGAAACATGATGGAAGAGCATCACTGATTCTAATATCTTGTTAGGAAAAATAATGAGCATTTCTGCTAGCACTCAGTTAATTTACTCAATGGTTATATTTTACAGGATTACAATGTTAGCAGCCTACAAAGACAGTAAGAAGTAAAATACCATTTTCTTATACTTCTGAACTCTTAACTAAAGCATTTTCCAATCAGCTGCTAAAGAGGAACAGATTTCTAACAGTTTTGTGTAAGTAACAAGCTGCCTGTGAAACATAGAAGGATAGAAGAAAAACACAGCAGCCTTGATAGTATGCTGATAAGGACCAATTTTGTAACCTAAACCAATTTTAATGTATTTTTATGAATGTAATGCTGGCAAGTCTTTTGTGCTTTCCTTTTTACTTGAAAAAGGTGCAACAACTACTCAAATAAATAGGCAGCAACTCATTACTATAAACCTCTAAATTGACAGACTGAACAATATTCTTTAGCAAATTATACCCTGAAAGAGAACAGTAATTTTTTGTAAGAATAATTAATTTTAAAACATTATGTATGACATTCTTGATGCAAAAAGATAATAAAAAGGTATAGATTTTGAATGTGGGTTTGGGATTTTTTTTATTTTAAAGTACTGTAAGTATTAAAGACTTCTATAAAGTATGTTCTGTTTTCCGCATACCTCAGCTATCTTGGTTTCTTCAACACACTCACAATAAAGTTTATAAATCATTAATAGCATTATGAAATACCTAGATGCTCTAAGCATCTAGATATCCCATAATAAATACTCCATAAATACGACAAAAATATGGTTCCTGCTCCAAAAAGCTGTATTTCTAATGAAATTCTTACAAGAAACAGCAGTTAACATAAGAAAATCAGGAGCAAAGGAAATATTTAGATTGTATTTATGATTACAAGAGACAATTGCATTGCATTACAGCAGTTATGATGCTGGTTTGCCCTAAAATCAGTCTGAAGGATAAGGAACCTCTGTTGATCTCTAAAAGGAATTACAACTAAAAGCAGCAAATCTGGGAAAAGCACTAAATTAGCTCTTCAAACACTGAAATCCTGGGTAATGCCCTTATTAGAAGCACAGACTTCAAACCACGTTCCAGACGTTGGCAAGCAGAGAGGTCTGCTTCATTTACCAAAGTTAAATTTAAAGCAAAGACTGCTTTAGCAATCAGCAAAAGCAACCCATGATGAGCTGGTGAAAAACATGAACAGTAAAGTATGTTTGCTAGCTGTAGAATACTTACAAGTGTAGACATCAGAAGTTTAAATTATAAAATAATTTTTTAAAACATGTACTTACTTTCTGTAGGTACTGTTTAAGAATTTTAATATTTCCTCTATAGCCTGTCTCTTTTGATACTGTAATGTTTGGCAAGCCCTAACCTGCACTGTTTTCTGTTTTGAAAAATATTTTTTCCAGTAACATTCATCTGCCAACATGTGTCTGCTAAAACTATGACACTAAAGAAAAGTGCTCTTTCATTCACTTTCAATGTAAGTTTTGTTTGGAAACAGATGCAACATCCTCCTACTCTTACCTTCCTATTATTTCACTAGGTAATGCAAATAAAATTCTTAAAACAATACTTTACCTAGTATATTCCTCCTGCAACTGACCCGGGTCTGGAGGGAAAAACTTCACAGCTAGACGAAGTATTGTAGTCTTTGGTCCTGCAAGAAAAACTAGTTATTTCAAAAGAAATTCTTGTTCTTCATAAGTACATGCATATTATGTTTTCTAACATGCAGAGAAATATAACACGCGTGAAGTTGAGCCAGTTTTCAGCTTGTCACCTAACTATAGGAGGCCTACGGGGTTAAATAGTCCGTGTCAATGGAGATACAGCAGATAGTTCCTCTGAAAACTACCTACTCTACTTCTGAGGCACGTCTGCAGTCTGAATGCTGCAAAAATAGTTTCATACAACATGAAAGCTGTAATACACCAAAGCAACTACCTGACATCAAAACTACAGAAGCATCACGGATGACCTAGTGAGAGGCCCTCAGAAGGGAAAGAGGGTGGAGACACATCCCACAGGCTCTCCCAACACCAATCACTACCATCACCAGAGGTGCTGACAAACTGAACCACCAAGTCTGGCCAGACCAAGATGGCTCCATAGAGATAAAAGTGTGTTTGCAGCCTGCTCCCAGCATGCCCATTAATACCTCTTTCTTACCATTTTTAACACTGTTTTGTCAATCTCAATAACAAGGAGAAAACTAATTTAATGTTTAAATCTAAACAGAATCCTAAGTAACTATTTGGAATAGTCCATAATGCTCTGTATAACATTTTACAAGAAAACCCAACTGCAACTGGATTGTGTTAACAACTTCAGCACCACAACCCAGCCTGCTGAACAGCTGACTCTATGCCCACAATCCCTGGTTTCACTAGTATTTTCAGAGGAATATTCCAGGGCACCACAATCACTTACCATGCCACAGCTGGGCACCACCGTTCTGCTGCATCCACCTGTGCTGGATGACCGGCAGACAGAGCACTAGCCAGCCCTTGCTCAGAGAAGCCTACTGGGTATTCATCTCACATTTGGAGGCATCCCCTGGACGAGAGGATTGCCAGGCATCCGCCACAGCGCCACTGACAGTATCTCCACTCTACTGCAACAGACTGAGGCTGGTTCCCCAGCATGCACCTTCGCACAAGGAGCAAGGACAGCTCCCCTTGAGCATGTGGAGCCAGAGAAAGGCAGGACAAACATAGGAAAGATGGACCCCCTCTAAAAACCAGAGGAAGACCTAGGAAAGGGAAATCTACCACCCCTCTTCTTTCTAGACTTTTTCTCTTCTGGGCACTATGAGCGGGATATCCGCACATTTCATGACCGGACTGAACCTCAAAGCCAGCCCTGCTTACATGTGACCTCCAGAGGTGCCTTCCAGCCCCATCCACCCTGGGAGTCTGCATGCCACTGCTGTTTCAAAGCAATCTTAGCCAAGTTTTTAAAAATAAATTAAAAATCAAATTTCTTTGAGCACACTGGTAAGCAACATGCCAGTCTGCTTTATCTTTAAGTACCAAGATCTCTCAAAGCTTGACAAAGTCCAACTTAACCTCATCAGCCTCAGAGTACACCAATTCCTTCTGCCTGGAATACCCAACTCCCACACACCAAACATTCTTCCACTCTCTCACCCTCTTGTTTGCTAATGGGAGAATAACAAACTGTTTTCTGCCAAGTAGCTGGGAGAACTAACTCAGACTATCGCAGCTGTCAGAAGGGCAGCTCCCATCATCTGATCCCAGAATTACCAAAGCTTTGGTGAACAAAAAAACCCAAAAATCTGCACTCTAATTACAGTGCAATATCTAGAAATGAAAGGAGGCTGGAAATAACACCCTATAATGATAAACAAAGCTCACATTTGGCAGAGACTAAAGCCATACTAAGGATTTTATAGCTCTTGAGACATAACAAGGGAGGAAAATAGTTTTAATGATCCCAGTAAAACACCAGGACTTTACATCAAATTTCTGAAGAACCTCAGGCTTTGAAAGACATTCACAAGGTTAAGAACCTGCATGTTACTTACACCAATCAACGGGAAAGTATTGCTGCAAGAGCAATTCTGGCAGTGTTTTGAGCATCACTTATATCAAATGACAATAAATAATAAAAATAAAACCATAATACTGCATATTTGCCTCTGTAGTACAACTCTTTTTAAAAAAAAAATAATCTTGCCTTTACTCTATGCATAAATCCCACTCTAATTAGAAAAAGAAACACTGGGCCAGTCTTAACCAAGATGCAAAATTTATTGTAACAAGTCTAATCTGAGCAAAACCAACAACAAAATCAGAAAAAATTACCCATGCAGGTATGGTGAACGCAACACTATATAAAACTGGCAACACCTCAGAGAAGGTACCCAAATGCCAACCTGATATTGTGTGCCTGTTACAAAGTCTGAAATTTTGATCTAAACTCCTTGCCTTCTGAAGTGGTTCAGTAGTAAAACTGATTGCATTTATTTGAAATTAATAAAAAATAAAATCTTTATCACATAACACAAAGTTCTATACATCTCAGAATAGGTCATTAACCAAAACTAATTTGAAGTGAATGTTAATAATCTAGATTTTGGGGTTTAGAAGGTATGTCAAAAACTCAGAACTGCATGCTTACAACTACACAGCAATATCATCAACATAAGCTAACAGATTTGAGCTATATTACCTTAAAGCACATGATAACATCTAGCATTCTCCTACTGCTGGACTAAAAGTTATAAGGTTAACTCCAAAATCATTAAATTCTAAAAAGACAAACCAAACAAAAAAACCCAACCCCAAACAAACAACAAAAAAGAACCTCAATAAAACTTTTCAAAGTGAGAACACTGGAAAAGATCATCCCTCCATGCCAAGTTCAGGCATTTCATGCACATGAGCAAACTCCCCAAATCTCATTCTTACAGAATTTCACTTTCCCTTGGGAAGCATCCTGCAGTCACAGGCAGAGCAGAGGCACGCAAGAAAGAGCGGGCTATCTGTGCATGCACCAGCTGCTCTCGGCCATCCCCAGGGAGCCAGGCAGAGGGGCACCAGGGAAGGGCAGCCCCAGCATGGCCAGGGAGTGTAGAGGCTGAAGCTCCAGCAGATGTGGCTAGCCTTGCACAGCTGTATTGTCAGAAGTAAGCATCTTCCCATTACTGGAGCTTAAATTGCTTACTTCTGGAATGTACACATTATCAAGCAGTTAAAATAGTTTTCCTCTTAAGGCTTTGTATTCAGCAGTACTGTCAAAGAAGTTCTTCGGAAGATGCTCTTTGCAATCATATGTTAACAGATTCAACAAAAGAACAGCTTAAATTACTACACATGCAATTGATGTTTAAATTGTAAACATTTTCAAGACTTTCTACAGTCATATCTCATTTCAATTTTAAAAACAGCAGAAAGCCAGAAAGGGATTCAACTGACTTAGAAAGAATAAGAAGAGCTCTCACCCAAGTTATCAGAACTTTACAAATTTAAAATTTATTTCAGAGCTTGAACATGTGCCGGACAACTGACTGATATCTCCTACAGATTAAGACTAAAAAAATTTTAAAAGAAATCTTTCAGTGTCACTGGCACAAGAGTGGTAGACCACCAAGCAGCAGAGCAGCCATAAATGTTAGCACATCCCCACAGTTTTAAACCATTTTAGAACAATATATGTACCATCAGAGAAAACATGGCCATCAACCTATGGCCTAAAGCCAAGCTTCCCGAATTTATATTTTATAGGAGAGGATACAGAACGACTAACCAAGCGGCATTGCAGATGTGTGGTCCACCACATCTTCTGACTAAGACATAGTTCCTTACAGCTAGGAGCATTGGAAAAAGAGTATATAAAATGATGGCACTCCAACAAATTATTTTTGGAGGGGAAAACAGAGAGTGAACCTATTATACACCCTCCTAAGGAAGACTTCTTTTATATCTGATTTGGTTCTTCTGCTTAACATACAATGGTGGTAAAATGTTTTAAGATTTTTGAAAGGAGTAGGAATCCATCGCTCCTTCCTGATCTTGTTCATTCATAAAGCCTTTACAATCAGAAAGAAAACAAGCAAACAGCTTAACCCCATTCTAGAGGAAAAAGAAAAGGTTTATCTGATCTTTCAACACCAGAACTAGCATATTGTATTCAACTGTGTTTAGCTTTTGGAGTGTATCTCACATACTTTTTAGAGCAGCATAAAGCAAAGATAGCACCACTATTGCAGTATGTTCCCAGTCAAAGAGCTAGAACAGATTTTCACAGCTGAAGCAAAGGGGACTCCAAAACTGCTGCCACCCACCAGGCGGGTGATTCCTACCTCTGCTCTCTTACCAAAGCTGCTCCTTAGCACACTGGAATAGTTTTTGAGAATGGCATGGGAATACCCACCCCACTGAAACTGCCTGCATGTCAGCAAGCTCCGAGTGCAGCTCTTTGCAGCCTTTCTGAAAGGTGTATCAGGTCTCAGGCAGGATTTCACAACTGCACATGCTACCTCCTCCCATGCAACGGGTGCAATAAGCCAGAACATTACTTTTTCTTGCTACCATAACACAACACAACTTCCAAAAGCTCACAAAAGGTTTGTTTCACTTAAACATAACACCAGCTGACCCAATCCATCTAGATATTTATCACAAAGAATCATACCTTCATTAGATTTCCATTCCACCTACCACCTACTACATATTAAAAACACCAGGTTTGCATGCCCAAACAGGACCTATCACCCCTACTAACTACAATTTTCAGGGAAGTATAACCAGTAAATCAAGTAGTAATTGTGAAAGCAACCCACATAAAGCAGATGCAAATTAAGGAAAACTTCCTTTTTTAAAACTACTTACTCCGTACTTGTTTAATAACGGGTTTCATAGGTTCCAGCCAAATCTGAAATTAAAGAAAAAAAATTACAAACTGACATTTATATTTGAATACAATATGAAAACATCAAAAGTAAATTCAATTAAAGCAGTGATTTGTGAGTATGCATTTCTTCTTTACTGTAATAATGCAGCAATTCCTTTGCTTTAAAAAAAGCATACTTATCTATTTGAATTGGCATTTATCATGCATCAATAGAAAAACCACTGATCTGTGCTTAAAGCTCATCTGGCAGAAGAAGAGTCAAGTAAGCAAAAGCAAACCACCACTGCCGAGACAACAGAAATGCCAAAACACACATCTGTAGACAGGAGCCAGGCTACAGAATTACGAAGGTCTGGAGAGCACGACAAGGTCCAACTTGTTTTCCCTTCCATGTTTTGTCCGTCTCTCTTACCTACCTACTTAGGGATTTAAAATCTGTATTTTCCCACAAATTTTCCTCTTTTGAAAACCACATTTTTGAAGACTATCCTTGTTCTAGTAAAAGGAGTATCCACAAAACTACTACAAAGTATTCTGATGCTCAGCTTCCCCACCCCCTCCCTCCACCCCTCCAAACAAAAAAATTGTAAGGAGACAATTATGTTTGGTCCTTACTAGTTACTTCTCTCTCTGAGAGACAGCAGAGAAGTTAAAGAACCTTATTAGATGCAGAAACACATTAGATACTTTGCAGAAAAAACAGAAGCTAAACAAGCTTTACTGTATCTCCTTGGCTCAAGAGCAGTGTGTATGAGTGCTATTAATATGACTGAAAACATAGAAAATGCTTTCTATGTGTGAGTCCTAAAAATAGACTAAGTAATAGAAAAAAAAAAAAGATACTTTTGGGAGCGTTTTCTACTTTAGAAGCCACATTGTCCTCTTTGCAAGGTACAGGGATAAGCAACTTGTATTCATCTAGCTCAATGATTTAAAAAGTTTGCAGCTCTGTATGTCTGCTGACATGTTTATTAGAAAGAGATCATAAGGACTCTATAGGGCAATTAACTGAAGACTAAATAAACTGAAGATAAATACAAATACTACCAAAATTACACAGTTATATGACTTCAGAAGTATTCAACAGACTATACTCTGAGTTGATGTTTCTCCTTTCAAAGGGAACAAGGATTTTATTTATATTGCTGAAAATGGGAACATCAGCAACGATTCAACTGCTTTACTCATTCTCTTGAGATTTAACAAGAAGTAGAATCTGCTTCCTCCCTCTGCTTTACTAGCTGTTGTTCTGGTGAGCGAAGCAGATTTACAAGAATCAAAGAGAGAATCTTAACAGGAGACCCCAGCAGACTTTGAAACTTTTGACACTTGAGCAACCGCATTCACTCAACCTTCTTATAACAGCAATTTGTCAGGGAGCTGTACATACCCAATATGATTGGATGTTCTGGAACTCGATCCCAAAGTAGTCTGATTCAATCAAATTCAGATGCTTGTAAACTTCTGTCAATAATGTTTGACCATAATATTTTGACTAAGGAGATGGAAAAAAAAAGTGAGATTGATATGAATGTTTACAGCAAATTAAAGAAAAATTATGGCAATCTAGAAACTGTAGAAAAATACATTAAAGATTTTTCACATTATTCTCATCACAGTAACAAGTAAATATCCAATATACAGGCACAGCTCCATACAAACAACTCAGAGAACCAGAAGAACTCAAGCTGGAAGGAGCCACTGGAGGTCATCTATGTCCAACCTCCTGCTCAGAGCAGCATCAGCTATGAGACCAGACTAGATCAGCTGCAAACTACTTGCAGCTCCTTCAATAAACTAGCACCATTTGTTTCTGTAGCCGGACATTGTGGCTCTCTCCCAGCTGCAGTGGACCGAAGCAGGGACTGCCACCCCCACCCACACCCCCTCGCTCACACTGGCACCAGGGACTACACCACAGCCACCCACAATGTTCACACCAGCAAGACCTGAAAACGTACGCAGATACTCTAAGCGAGCCCAAGACAGCTGAGGAAGGCTGGCGCAGGGTGGTTTGTACCCAAACAGAATTCAGCCCTGACCTAGGCAGCCCTGGCTGGTGCCGCAGGAAAGCGAGCACTGTGCAAGCAGGACTCAGGGTCTGGCTGCCAGGAGTGACACCAACTGAGCAGCAACTGCTCATCACAGCACGTGCAAGGCCTTTGCTGACAGAACTAGAACTCGTCTCCTACAAAGGAACATCTTTGAAAAACCCTAACCCTAACTTTTTTCTTACAACAGTGTTCAAGAAAACCCAAGGTGATAGTATTTATTCTGATAATTAAGAAATAAACAGGAAGGCTACAGTTCCCTGCTAAAGAAATCAGCGGGAACCTAAACACCTTCCTCTCACACCATGTTTTCTGTGTAGTCATTTGCAATGAATCCCTGCCTCAAGAAACCCATTCACCACCCCTTTTCACAGTCAAGTCAGGGGCAAAGCCACAAAGCAAACCAGCAAAAAGCAGCTACAGTAATTCAGAAAAAACCCAGGACACTTTCACAGCACACCAAACCAACTACTCTTCAGTCCGCTTATTAAAATATACAAGGTTGCTCTCAGCATCTATTACTGCATGACTGTAGCAGCCACCACAAGAAAAACAGCATTAATGAATCCATGCATTAGTCCATCCGGATCACACAGAAAAGAATCCAAAGGGCTTCTGCATCCCTCAGTACCCAGCAAGGCACAAAAGCTAGCAGGGTGCAGAGGAGGTAGCATAGCTGCTGGGATTCACATTCTACCTCAGACCAGGGAAGTAATCCTGCAACAGCAGCAACAGGGTCTGGCATCACTCTGGTCGGCCGGGTTATACAGCAGAACACACCTCAGGTATTCATGCCACCAAGGTCTTGTTTATTTGGAAAAGTCATAAGTGCTGGAAGACTCTGCAGGCACACAGTTCTGTAATTGACTCTCTAAACTCAGAACAGTGTATCTTTTAAAAGTACTAGTTATTATAATAAATTAGTAATAGAATTAGAATAATTTAATAAATTGCAAATTAAAATATCTAATAGAAAGAATGGGCCACTTTACATTAAAAAAGCAAAAAATGATGGTCCAAGTCAGGGAAATTGTTTCACATGAGTAAAAATTCAAGAGTACTTGCTTCTTAGAGGAAAAAGAGATTAAGGGTCGATGTTTTAAGAGCTGTGTGTACGACAGCTCTGTAGTACTGCAGACTGAAATAGCTTCGCTAATTGCACTGACATGAATGGAGCTGACTGAACACTGTAACTCAGGAGAAAAGTACAGAAACAGAAGGACAGAGCAACACGAGTTCGGCTTGTCCTTCTCATTCACACTTTCACAAGTCACAGTTATCTATAAGGGCAACTACAGGTGTGAGGCACAGGTCATGTGAATTCACCTGGCACAAACACCATTCATTCAAAAAGTTTCTTGGTATCATGCTGGATCAGGCCACTGAAACTGAAACTCCCAAACAGAACTGTGAATCAGGAGAAATTATCCCATTCTTCATCACTTCAGTGGACAATGAAATAAGGAATGACACAAGGTAAAGGTAAGGCACATCTTCAGTAAAGAACATTCTTGCCCTTCTGCCTACAGACACGTTTCTCAGGTATGTTACAGACTGCTTGCCACAGGTCACACATGCTGCTGGCAAAATGCATTTTAAAAATTAAAGTTTTAACTTTCACATGAAATCTATTTCTTGAACTTATGAATAAATTTTAAAATAGTAACAGAAGAAGATGTCTTTAATTATAGTAGGAATTATTTTTTTTTAAAGTGTACAGATACACATACATTTATTATTGTTCACTACTGTTCACAGGTACCACAGATCTGAGAAAGGAATACTTTTTAGCCAGCAATACTTACGGAGATGCAGCGGTACCCTGATCAACCTCATACACTTCCATCTGCAGAAGACAGCACACACCAGCCTGCCTTTTCACAAACAGATCTAGCATCTCTAAAAGCCATTGACCTGGAAATGTCCTGTGACTCCAAGTCTCTTAATTTCTCATTTGTGAAATAAGCAGTAATCCTGGTTCTGACCACCTTCTGTGGTGGATTAACTTGTAAAAGATCTAACAGTTGGACAAGTTTTACAATCAAACTATATGCTGTGTTGATTAATGAAACTGTGGTCCATGGCTAGTTATACACTGGTGTTAAAATTATCCCGATCACTTTGTAATACCATGCATGGGAGACACCTGTGTATTTAAACCAAATTACATCTCTGGGGCTCTACCAAGCTCCATGCCCAATGACAGTCCAGCTGCCTTCATACCTCCCCAAAGGGCAGCCTGTATGCCATACATACCCCTGGCATCTCTCTACTTTCAGTGAGTTAGACTGTAGCCTGCGCTACCGTCATGAAAAACTAAACATGAAGAAATTAAGGCGGTTGCAGCTGGGAGCACCTTTGATAAAGGTGCCATCCAAATGCTGAAAGTGCAAGATTATTTTGCCTGGGCTATCAACTATAATTTTGGGTGTCATTTGTAAAAACAAGTTAAGAAAAACCTCATTCTAAGCTGAATATCATTTCATAGTACTTCCTTCAAAGCATAAAGCAATGATAACAATGCCACATTTTAAAAAGAACAGTAACCATTTTATTTTATTTTAAAAATAGGTTACAAAAGCTTGAGACAGAACAATCTTCCATTATTATGTCTCAAATGCTGTGGGAAAATTCTTCTTACAGCTATTTAGTTCCTCAAATTGTTTATTACATTTATAGTCATCCTTTCCAAAAAGCTTAACATTTTGAAGTTGACAAAAATGAAAGTTATATAGTGGGAAGCTCCATGCCATTTTTCAATCTGCATAAAAGCAGCACAAAGAAAAATCTTTTTAAGTAATTAAGTAATTACTGTAATTTTGATGTCAGGCCAAGAAGCTACATGAATGCATTTTGGAAAGGTCCTGTTTTCAATACAAATTCACAACACTGCATACTTCCCATTCCAGACTTCTCAATTACTCTTTATATTCTGCCAAGACAATGACTACTGGCATTACTGAATTATTCCACATAAAAAAGAAAAAAAAAAACACAACAGGGTTAAAAAAATTAAATGGGCAGCTAACAAATGCTTTCCCAGTGAGCCTAGGGAGACTCATAATTATAGCTGTAGCTGACTACAAATATTTTAACAAGTCATCATTAGAAAACTGTTCAATACAATAGATTTTTTCAAATCGATTTGTATATTTAGATCAAGCTCAAAAAGATCCCTCAGAGCTATGCAAGCAGGGTATCCTGATGGGCAGTGATGCTGCAGAGGGCCCTGTGCACTGGCAAAACACCTGCATGGCAATCCCCTGCCCGCATGCAGGAGTAACACCTTCAGACCACACTCAGTCCTAAGCCAGCATCAGACAGGAATAGAAATTAATAGGAACAAGCATTTTAAGCTGAAGTTTCTTGACTGAAGGAGGTACCTGTATTTTTTCCTCTATCAGAAAAGTAAACGTATTCAGTATTAGCAATTTTTAGGACAGAGAAGTAAAATATAAATTATTTTTTCCAGTCAGAACGACAGTTATCTTTGTTTCATCATCACAACTGTCATTTCCTATTTTCTCAAATATCACTACATACACAGCAGATCCTCCCTCCCTCCATCATAACATCTTAGCTTAGGAAGACAGACAAACTAAGAATGCATAGCCTACTGTTAGACTGTAGTTCAGTATTATCAAAAGCAATTCTTCCTCTGTAAATCCCAAGCATGTCTTCCAGAACATCTTAACTTTTTGCTTCCATGTACTTTAACTTAAATACCAAAAGAACCTAGTATTTTCATAATGTATTCCCATATTCCAAAAGGGCATTCCAAAATGCCCTTGCTCAAACTTTCCAAAAATGAAATCCACTTTTGGCAGCAGTTAAGCTGGAGGGCAGACGGAGAGTGGGGGAATCAGTCCAAAAGCCGCAAGTTTGGAAAAAAAGGGAAGTTATAAAGCGAAAGTATAGAATGGAAACTCTTGTGCAGCAAGAGCCAGAGAAGCCACTGGTCCCCAACTTCAGCAAACAGCAGCTGACCCTGGATTTTGTGTTACAGAAATCTGCAACTGCTGGGAGACCAAATCCTGCAGTAAACAGTGTATTGGCACGAGAAGTTTTATTTGACATCATCACTGACAAGTGGCCAACATGGAGCGCCCTGTGAGTGGCCAAGACAAGCACTGGCATGAAAAGTAAACTGAATTGATTTAAATAAAGACCTCTTCACCATTCACTGATAACTTTTTTCTTCTTCTGGTGCACTTTAGTGGTCTTCCTAATGAAAAAGTCACTTCTCAACTTTTGGCAAATTAAAAAAAAAAAAAAAAAGACAACTGGCAACTAAACACAGTAATTACACGAAACTTGTTATTTCCTTTCTTAACCAGAAATATACAAACATTTCAGAGAGTTTATAGTTCTGTTTATCTACAGCCCTTTTGTAATCTGTTAGATCTCTGTCCAAATGCAGTGTGATACATAAAAAAGACCTTCAAAACTCCCTATTAATAACTACTATTAATGCCATGTATAAACAAAACCTGCATTTAAAAATACAGGGTGTACATTTAAATCACATTTATTCGAAAGAAGCAAGTACTACAGGATGGCAAGGAACACCAATCATTAACTTTTTGTTTTCATGGCTAAAACAAGATGACCTTATGGTTCTATACCTAGATTTTAATCCACAGACTGGAAAAGTAAGAAATAACTGTCACCTTTTTCAGTACTTTACTAGTTTCTTCAATTTTGATTGGAACAAGTAACTCAAAAACAGTCCCAGCCTCCCCACAAAAATGGGTACCTAGGAACAACAGATTATCAAACCCTGGTTTCACATGCTCAGTCAAATGCTGCTAAATACTATTTCATTTTATTATCTGAACATTTAACAATGACTTTTAGCTTCAATTATTTCAATTTTCCTTTAAATACTTCATGAAGAAAACTGTATTTTAAATACAGGTATTTGTTTATTCACTCTTACATACTGACAGGTCCCAATTTCAGGTTGTTTTACTAAGAAAATGCCAAAAAGAGTTCACAATGCATTTAACAACTTACAGAGCACCAAACAGCCTGTGACATCAGGGAATTTGACTCTCTTGTACAAGGTCCTCCTGCTGCTTCACTCTGCTGTGGTCCCTACCTGCCACTTACTGCAGACAGCAATCCTACTTCTTCCAGAACTGGGTCAAGAGCTACAGGAGCCAACCCAGCACACACATAAGGTTTGTGAAACTTCTTCCAATTTTCTACTCCACTCAGTGATATGAAGCTGTAAAAAACAACAAAAAAAAAAAACACAAACCACACAAAAACCACCAAAAACCCTCCCTGACCCACAGACGTGAGAGTCCAGCTGCCAGCATGCAAGGGGTCCCCCATTTGCAGTGGCAGCCTTTCTACCCGGCACTGCAGGAACCCCGGCTCACCCCGAGGAAGCTAAACCCATCCCCAGACCTTGTCTCGCATGCCTGCAGCCTGCACTGTCACCGTGCTCGCGGGGCAGTCCCAGCTGCTGGGAAGCACCACTGTCAGAGCAACACATCCATATCTGCCCCCAGCTACCACCTCACGACATTTATTTCATGGTCGCAGACTGAACTCTGGGAATACACTGCCAGCCTGAAAATTACTTCATAATTACTTCACAAATTCAGTCAGCATATGTTTACAACCTTGAAAATTTGTATTTTTTTAATATTGTGTCACAGTATTTTCACATGGTGTTGAAATCCAATTTACTCAAACATGGAAGTTGCAAAACTAAATAAAAATTTCTAAGCTATTTTAAGTTACTTTATTACATTATTATGCATATTGGGCATAACTGTTTTGTTTAAAAATATTCTACGATTCCTCTCCCAAGATTTTTGTCGTAAGATTTCAGTGGTTGGTTTTGTTGTGGTTTTGGGGGGGTTAGAGAAGGTTTTTTTGTTGTTAGTTTTTTTTTAAAAAAAAGAGAATCTACTGCCAGACAAACTATTCAGAAATGTAAGCCTCTGACTCGTTCAATTAAGGTTAGCTTTAAAACCCATGATCATTTAAAGGTTCCAGCAGCATTAAAGCACTGCACTGCCAAATGAACCAGCTCTACCTAACAAACATGCTTTTCCAGAGTGGTTAGACTTGATGGACGCCTAGAAGTAGGAAAACAACAATTTGTTGACATGGGAAAAGATCCCCAACAGGGAGGGAATTATGCAAATGAGATTGGGAAATGTATACTTAGGTAGACAGCATGTAGAGACAAAAATGGTCCCAAGTTCTGAATGTGCCCTCACACTGAAGCACTCAAAACACATTGTGCTCAGAGAAAAAACAAATGGGACCACAAGTAAGCAATCAGTCAACATGTGGTCCCCAAGTGCCATATACAAACAGCACACAGAAGAGCCACATTAAAAACACTGGGCGTTGAGCAGAAATCCTCTGTCGCTTTCGTTACCTGGAAAGAAAAATACAAACGTGAACCTCCCTATACCTCTGCTTCATACACTGCTCTAGACTACCTGGGGAAGAGGTAAGTCACCGAAATTAAACCCCTGGACCACACCATTGGAAAGAAAGGATGCTACCACCTGACGATTTGACACCACAGTTAATGCTTGCTAATAATTAAACATTGAGACAACAGCAGCAACAGTATCAGAGAAAGCAGCTGCTTTAGGGTGGCTGATCCCATGTAGCAACAAAGATCATGCCAGTGGGAACTCCAGAAAATTGTGCTAATGGTGATGCTGGGCTTCTTTTACAGCATGCACTACTTCAATTAATCTGCAAAGGGCCAGAGCCACACCACACTGACAGCCTTTCTCAAACATCGAGTGCACACTCAAAAGGGCTCAGCCTCATCAGCATGCTACATTAAATATCTGCACTATTTCAAGCCTTTAAACAACTAGGTAGCTGAAATAGCCAAGGATGGATACAAGTGCCTACTTATAAAAATGGCTTGCTGTCAAAATGGGCTATATGCCATTACTAACCATTCTCAAAAACAAAGCCTTCTATTTTAAGAAAGTAAGGTTCAAAACAGAATGTCTAAGCACCTATTTTCTTCATGCAAGCTGTAAGACAGCATAATAAAGCTATGAAACTAGAAGTTAGGAGACTGACGGTATCACTTTTTCCCCTCTGAACTTTCCCATGCACTTGTGTAAACCACTGAATCTCCCTTAAACCTACTCCCTCTAACGTGCCTGCCCACCACGTATTTTGACTGTAGGTATTCTAGGAACATGCACAGCATCATTACACATACATATATGTATATAAATAAAACTCTACATTTTTATGTCTTTTTAAATACAGACAATACTTTGTATCCCTTTGTTAATAAAAAAGGTTATTAAAATTACAAGTCTTTCTCCATTAATTATGCTTTTGCCTCAAAACCATCATCCATGCCCACATCAACCAGATTTGATCTGGTCTTTCCCTGCAACGTCTTATGGCACTCCAGGATGGCACACTGCTTTGAGGAAGCCTCCCCAAAGGAAATAGTTTAAAACATCAAAGAAATAAGACTGTCATGGAAGATTCTTTATACAGATTAGGTATTTTTACAGGAAAAGCCAAAACTTTGTTTTTTGCAAAACTGGAATTGTACCAGCTGCCCTAACATCACTCCCCACTGTACTTTGAGCAGACATTCGATACCATGGTGATAGGTTAATAAATACCTACAAGCCAGATTAGATAAGGCCAAAGCTTTGTTAACTTCCCCCTTGCCAGCATGAGTCTTTCCTACATCTCTGGCTTCAAGGCACAGTGATGCTTGTCCTTCATGATTTCAGTTGAAGACACATCGGACAGCTCTAACAGTCTCTACAAAGCCCTCTTTCCTTTTTTTAAAATTAATATCGGTATTTTAGCATTTTAATTTTAGTGTTTTGTGCCCAGGCTCCACCAAGCGCTGTGACCAAGCCTTCTGCTAGGGGCAGTCAGAGAAGAGCAGCAGCTCAGGTAGCAGAGATGTGAAAAGTCAGCCTGGATCTTAGTGCTGGGAAATCAAGCTTAAAACTGAGCTCCCATTGCTTCTGATCACCTGGGGAAACATCACCTCTCAAGGCTGGCCTGAGCAGTGAGGAGGCATTAGTAGTTAAAATACTTCATTCTTCTGCCGTGAGGCTGGGCAGAAATGACTTCTTACATCACGTTTTCAAACCTGCTTTCACCATCAGAAATGCTCCAAAATACAGAAGCATGTGTACAAAACCCAAGCATGTGCTACAAACACATCAAAAAGGCATCACAAGTCCTACCACAAGTGAAAAGAGATTACTAAAGAGCAATATACTCCAGTTTGGAGAGCCTGACTTTTGTTTCACCTCCCTGTTTTGTACCTTTGGGTTTCAAACATACAGCTCAGGTCAGGGCAGCAGAACATTAAGGAGCTTTTCAAAGACTTCCAGGAGTATCTCTGAACTCGTGATATAGACTACTAGGCAGGTCAATTCTCTTTTATTTTTTTCTACCTTTTCTTTTAAAATGCTTATTTTTATTAACGAACAACTGTTCTGTCAGATAGAGGGTTCTTCTCCTGCTCCATATCCAACATCACAGCCTTGAAAAGTAGATCTTTTACACAAGGCATCATCACCACAGCACAGCTTTTTAAATATTCAGTTTACATGGTCTCCCTCTTACACAAGTAAGGAAGTGTTGCACTACCAGAAATGCATTTTACTGCAAAGAGAAACAGATGACACACAGGTATGCTTATGCAATCCTGTTTATTTACATACATGTTCACAAGGTTGTGCTTCTCTGAATTCTGCTGGGTACCAAGAGACACCATTCCTTGTTCAACATCAAATCCCTTTTTTCAGTAGGCACTAACCCAAAATTTCTCTGAACTGCCTCTTAGCAGGCTGCATTTCTGTAACTGTCTTTAGCCAACTGAGTTGTTTGGGGTTCTTTTTTTTCACTTTCAGGCTCCCTCTTCTTAGCATTTCTTACAGTTATTTTGATAGAATGGCATAAGACTGACCTGATTTCAGCTGACTGTCACTATCCATTGTCACTAGGTTATGAAAAAAAGCAAGTAACACCTGCATGCTGCAGAAGTGTTTATGAAACTAACAGTATTTCCTTTCATTACTAGTGATGGCAGCACATTATTGGAATTAGTAAGGAACCTAACAGGTAACAGCTTCTTTACAAGGTTGTGTATCAGTTACTTTGGAAGGCATCTGAAAGGAATTAAGTACAAGAATTGTTACCACTGCATGTATGCCAAGACCAATGCTATGTATTGGTTTACTTTATCAGATCTCATCCAGACAAAACAATTTCAGGCAGAACGTTCTCAGTATGCTCACAATAAATTAAAGAGAAGTTAAAAAGGGTTCAGCTTTATACCAGCTCAGTGTTAAGCTAAGCAAATGTGGCTCTCTTCCTCAGTTCGCTCTTCTGAACCTGTACAAGAGTTTAGTACATCACAGCTATACAAACAGTTACGAACTCAATCCAATACATCTATATTTCAAGGCCTGTGATAACACCTGATCACCATTTTACTAAATGGTTTCTGTGTTTTATGTGCATATAATACACTTTTCACACAGGAATATTTGGATGTTTCTCCTTTGCTGCAGTGTAACTCAATTTTCTTTTCACATAATGGGACACCTAAAGTTGAGAGAACTGTAAAGTAGTAAATTGTTTTTATAACACAATTTAAGTTCACATCTTCTCTTAAAAAAAACCAAAAACACACCAACAAAAAACACAGACACCAAAGGTCCATGAATAAAATGGCTGCCGTTTTACCTTTCCCCACCCAATACCGCATTCCTACATCAAAAAGGTCAACCCCCCAAACACAAAATAACAGGTCTAAAAAAATATGCAGTAGAATTAAACAGTACACAAATTGCAAACCTTCAATTACTTTTTTTTCTAAAACCCTATAATAACTTCAAATTTTAAATAGTGAGTTACTAACTTTCTCTTCTGAGGTCAGACTAAAATAAGTCCTAAGGCAGCTTATTTGCCATATTTAGGAGAGTCAAACCGGAGCAATGACAAACATCTGGCTATGATTCTTTCTGGAATTTTGATTATTTCTTCCCAGCCAGGGAAGAAAAACACGGGCTAACTAATACTTGATTCCTTCAGCATAGCGCTTAATAGGATTCAGAAGCAGCCTGTCCCCCTACTTCCCACATATTTAAGCTGTTAATACTTTTACAACACAGAGGGGAAAAAAGCAGTTGAAGGGAGAGCAAGGGAGAGGCAGGAGAGCAGCTCATGCCAGAGCCTGGCTCTGCCAGAGAGATGGCAGCAGGCTGCCTGGTCCTGCCAGAGAATCTGTAGTGCCGCTAACACTGGCGATGTGCTCAGGGTTTGCCATGGCCTGCAGTAAGAATAGCCTCTCTGAAAAATCTGAGTAAATGTTTTTCAGTGCCCCACTACATGCTCTCCATTTTTAACAGATGTGTATTTCTTACTTAAAACTGCTCAATAACAGCATTTTAAGCTACCTAATTTCTGCTTCAGCCCCAACGAAGTTCTTACAGGTATTCACACTACCATAACAAGTTACAAATAAGCAGCAATTTTCAGTATGCAATGAACTGAAAACACTCTCTCCAAACCACAGGAAATCACGACACATGTACAAGCTGTCAGATTGCTTCTTCGGCTGTCCTAAAACCTATCCTGCGCTCCTAGCCCAGCTCCTGATTTCAGGACCCCTGACTACAGTGACTCACGGTCACAGGCTCTAATGGCTGGTCGGAAACAATGAACATCTGAAGAGGTGCCATTTTCATGACACCTTTTCAATTACAGATGGTTGCAAACTGCACAGAAACCACAACAACTAAATATAGTTACTCTATTCTATTCTAAGCATAAGGATGGAAAGTAATTTTGCAATTTTAATAATGCAATTTGTAAATTTAAATAAACCAAGTAAGAGTCATATAGGTTGCCAGCAAAGACAGTATCGCTATTGGACTGAGTAATCATCAATTAGCTGTTTTCAACTTAGGACAGAATAAGTCACTTAAATTTTGTAGTAATATAATAGTAAGTATCACAGGATACATCAGTAAAGTCCAAAATAGACACGAGAAGTGAGAGGACAATACCTAATAAGAAAATACAGGGAGGGGGGGAGAAAGCGTAATCTTTTTTTGACTAGCCTTTTCTGACAAATCGCAGTGGAATCAAGCACTTCCCTCTCAGGCAGCCCACCAATGTTAAAGGGAGAGGGACACATTGCAAAGTGCCACAGGGATGAGGAACATGCTCTACCTTTCATGTCCTTGGTAAGAAAATGAGAATAGATACAGCAACCTTCAAGAAACTGAGTCATGCACAAGGAAAACAACAGGTCTGGCAGAAATACAGAAAATAGGAAAAATCCCAACAAAACGAAGCATTTTCCTAAGGCCCAGCTTCACGCTCTGAGGCACCAAACAATACTTTACTTCAGAGTATGGTGAGACTGCAAGACAAAACTGAAATCCCAAAACAAGAAACACAAGTTAGCTCAAATCTAAGGCCAATTCAAAGCAACAAAGCTAACTCGTACTATTAATGTGTACGTAACACCAAGACTTATGTTTTATTGAGACACAAGTTACTTCATATTTAAAAAAAAAAAAAAAAAACAACAACAAAAAAACACACACAAAACCCCTAGACTCGGGTACTTAAAGCAACCCAACAAACAGCAGCATGAAAGAAAATATTCTAGTTTTAAGTTTTTGCACCAAGTAGAGCAGGCAGGGAGACCCACCTGGTTTTGCTGAGCACTACTAACTGCTATAATTTTATGATGGCTATAACAGTTCTACATAATTCATTCTCCTGAAGGTAAAAATAGAGAAAAGTTCAACTATAACATAACACCTAAGTATTTCTCACTCTCAAACTATATTTTATGTTCAAGCAGAAGGAGAAGAGGAAGTACACAAAACTGAAGTGTCAAGCTCTCCCCAAACGGAGTCTGGTAAACCTGAAGCACAAGAATCTAAACTTCTCTTTCTGGGGCACTTCCTCATAGCATAGAGCATAATTCACATAAGAAAGTAAGCACACATTTCCTACATAAGAAACAACATACAGACCAAATATTAAATATCACATTAAGACATTAAATGTCTTACAAGCTACTGCAAGGAGAAAACCAGGTCAGAGAGGCAGACCTTGCAGTCTGCTTGTCTACAGACCCAAAAAAAAGTACTGCATCGGAAAAGTAAAGCAGCTGGAGGATGCGGCAAGTCTGACCCCTTTCTTGTTGACTAAACCTGTGATTTCATTTACTGGGATTTTAAGACAGCACCAGACTCTCACCTACCATCAGTATCACTCTTCTTCCAACAACACCACGCAAAAAGACCCCTTGTTTCCTCTAACCCAGGCACTCATGCTGTACTCCATGTCTTTGACAGCCCATATGTTTGTTGCTGTAACACACTCCACTTCCAACTCTACCACAAATGAACGCAAAAGCTTTCAGTAAGTATAAATCAAAACTTCCTATACCCTAAATTCCTATAGCTTAAGTTATCCTTTCTTGCAGCGCATTTTACTGTCTTCCATAACCAGCACCAGACAAGTACAATTTCTCCAAATGGTCTTTTTGGCAAATAAAACCCAGCCCAGGCCCTCCTACTTAACAGTCTGCCATATTTTTATGCTGATCAAAGGCCTCCATGTTTAACCTCTTAAGAAAATCAGGAAAGCTGGCAGAACTTGTATTGTAAAACCCTGATTACTTGTAAGTGTGCCCACTGTCTGAATTAAATTGAATTTTCCGATCATTCATCTAGTAGTCTGCAAAACCACCCATTTGGACAGATGTAGTGTCGAGGGAATAGGACAGATACCCTGTGATATGGCGCATGCAAGATTCGAACTGACTAAACAAGCTGCCTATAAAAAGGGAAAAAAACACCTCATTAAGATAATTAATATTCCAGTCTAGCTTTAGATGTATATATTTCATTCTCTTTTCTGTTTTGGGAGGAACAGGAGAAACCATAAACACCCAATTTTCAGTTTTTTAAACCCTAGAACACATTTGAGCATTACTCTATCCCCTAACATTCAAAATAGATTCCCTGGAGAAGAGCTCTGCCCCAGCACACTTTAAACAGCAGCTCACTCTTACTGATTAACACAATTCAGTTAGAAAGGAAACCTTACAGTACAAATGGTGAGAGTGGACAGAGACAGGGGATTTTAGACTAAAGGCAGTGGAATGTCACTATAATGACCTTTTAACACACTGTTCTAGATACAATAACATGAAGGAAAGGTGGTCCTTTCCTATTGTGTTCTCGTCCCATCTGTCATGCCACTTTGTCAGTCCTTTTCTTGCTCTTTGGCAAATTAAAAAGCTCAGGTGATGGGGAAGAGCTATCAAATGGGAGTATCCACCAGCACCTGCCAGAAGATAAGCAAGTGTTTTAAATGCATCTTGGAGAAAGGAGGGAATAACATGGAAAAGCTGCATGGATTATATCATCATTGCAGCTACTCTGTTTAACCCATACAGTTAAAATTGCTGATGTGGCTCATTTTAGACAGCATCAGAAGCAAGGCAGTAAACAGGGCTGCATCAGCTTCCCTACCATGCTGCACAGAGAAGACCCCTCTCCAGCTGACCACTGTGCCTAGTCAGTCTCTTTCACCAACACACCACTTTTCTCAGTAAAAAGTTATCTGCCATAGTTCCTAACAGAAAGAAGGGAAAATTATTTGAACAGAGGAAAAAAAAAACCAACGTTTTTGCCATAAGCAACATCTCCAGAAGACAGTGCCAACCCTATGAGAAAGGCCTCAGTGTCCCACTACACTGTAAAATTATTACTGACCTGAATCAATACACACAAGCCCTACAAAACACATAATGAAGACACCACCACCTCATTTCCACACCCAGTGGAAAAAAAATAACGCAAAAGCAAAGAGGAGTGGGCAAGCAGTCCCTCTAGGACAGCTGCTTAATCACTAATTTCTCTCACTGTGTTTAAAAAAAACCAAGAACATCTGTGCTAGCCCACACCTATCAGTAAATGTGGCTGACTCTTCCTAATTCTCTCCCACAATCCCCAAGTGAAAAATTTCAATTTTCCACCACAAACAGCAGTCAGCAGTTACTGCTATCCCAGCAGTCCATCAAACTTAGGAGGCAGAGGGTTACAATTTAATACCTCATTCCTGTTTGCTATCATTTGCTACCTCTTCAGACAAAAATGAAAGGCAATGTAGGCAGTGTATTGGCATTAGCAACATCAGAGTTGCTGACTATGGACCGTTTCGTGCTCAGTGCTCTGCAGATGAACAAAGGATGACCCCTTCTCACCACTTACAACACCAGGCAAAAGTTTCTCAGTTGTTCAGTTCCAAATGACCTTGTAAAGAAGAACAGTATGATAGTAGCTATGGCCTCAGCATGCTAGTTGCCCAAATTCAGGTGTTTCTGTGGATGTCACAACCCAAGAGAGCTTTCCAGGTAAAAATAGAAAACTAAGATAGCTCCTAATTAAGAGAACCTCTATTGTGATGGAAAAAAAAAAAACAAACATAAAGGTATTGCATTGTGGCCCACTTAGGGGATAGAGCCAAGTACCTTCTTGCAGGAGACTACAGACAAAGCCCTGAAGGACCTTAAAGTGGAGATAAGCAATCTGCATTTGAAGCTACAAAGAGAGGGAGCCAGAGAAGTGAAACAAAAAAATGGTCAGGCTGTAGCAGCTGCGAGGAACAGCTGAGTGGGTTGACACTCACTGCAACATGCAAAATGGGTACATACAGAGCAGGAGTAGAGAGGCTGAAGCCAACAAGATGACTGCAACAACAAAGGTGTGAAACAATGAGGTGGTCCTGGGATGCGATCAGTTTTAGCTGTTTAGTTAAACAGTACCACTCTAGAGATTGCACAGCACGCCTGCACAGGATGACCTGCTAAAGGAAGTGAAGGAATCAGAGGTGAATAAAAACCACGTTATTGGTCAGACAGGCGAGACTGGAGTATGACTCACAGCAGCCAAAAAACTAGTGTGAGGAATTTGTTTTATAGATGCAAAGCTTGATGTTTACACATAGATATCAACACCAAGTTTCACCAGGCAAAGGCTGATTTTATTTAGAGCTGAGAGACAATCAAGAGTTGAGACATTGTGAAGAACCAAGCCACAGCTGAATTTACATTCAGTGGTAAGATTTAACAACAAAGTCCTATAGGGCAAGACAAGGGGTTAAGGATGGAGCTACACTGGACCTGCAATGGAAGCCAGACAACAATGAAGATAACTGGGAGGATATACAGTCAAGAATGTTCCAGCACATGAAGGAGAACCAGGTCAAGACCGTTTCAAAAAACAAGGTGTTATGGAAGTAGTGAACCGTACTGAGCACAGGCAAGAACTGAGGGGAACCAAGGGCTCAGAGGTCAGAGAACAGCAGAGATGCTAGCACAGAGCTTCAGAAAAGGACTGCAGGGCCGCTCGAGAATCAGCAAGTCTGAAGGCTGAAAAGGATTCTGAGGCAAGTGTAGACAAAGCATTTTCCTTCAGCAGTAGATCAAAGACAATAAAATAGGCTTTGACTGTGTCAGAAAGAGCCAGATAAGAGTTATAAAGTAAGATGAAGAGGGTAAGGTTACTGAGGGAACTGGAAGGTTTGCATGAGAAGTGCAGGCAGAGTTGGTACAGATAGGACAAGGAAGAGAAGGAAAACATCTATGGCAGAGATCCTCAAACTTTTTAAACAGGGGGCCAGCACGTGGATTAAGTGGCAGGCAGTCATCTGCAGCTGCTTGGTTTCCACCCTCAACCCCCAGCGGGGGAGGGGGGTGGGTGGTATCCACCCTGTAGGCCGTAGTTTGAGGACCCCTGATCTATGCTTATATACAGATTTCTAGTCATTGACTTCATGTAATAAAGCAGACACCAGGAGTTAGAAATTCTTTCTTGATTTTAACAGTTTACAGTAGACTTGCACCAATTTTGAAAATTACAGGGTTGGGGCAGTTGCTATGGGTTTTTTCTTCTTTTTTAAAATGAAATCACAAAAGCACCAATGTCTAAACCAACTTGAAAAAAAAACACAAAAAAATCACACATCAAAAGAACCAAAGCCACCAGATGTGGGTTGTTGTTTTTTTTAAATTGTCTAACAATTAAAAAAAAAAAAAAAAAAGGCTTTTGTGTTCTATGTAGTAAATGAGGGGTGGATGGGTTTGCTGTACCCTCTGTGTCCTCAGCTGGGAGGATACAGACACTGCCTCACACTAAACCAAAAAAAGAATTTTACAAAATTAGATTTCATGTTTTACAGTTGAACAGCTGGACAGCAATCTATAGAAGACATCCCCAAAAGCCACTATTTCTTCAAAGCTCGATAGGTATCTTTTTTACTCTACTTGGAAAAACTTGTTTAAGTCTATGCAACAAACTAAGGTTACAAGTGCTAATTTAAAAAGTCAGCCTGATACTTATGTAGAATATCTGATAGCTAAATATCTTCACTAGAACAGGTCTGTTTTGTAACAACAGATCTTTAGCCAAGCTAAAATTAAAATCTGAGGTTAATGCTGAGAATGCAACAAGAATCTGAAGAACAAAAATATTTATTGTTTAAAAACAGAACCACCCCAATTTGAGCACAGTTTGTATTTCTTAAGGCAGATTTCCCCAATGGCCCAGCAAGTAGAGTTCTAATACAAATTTTCAGAAACATCACCATTCCCTGGTGCCTTCCTCCCAAAGTGAGGCAACAAGCAAAAACTTTCAAATAGGAGCTAGTTCAGTTAAGAGGAGTAAAGAATCCATTAAAATAATTAATAGAAAGTAGTAACTAAAAGAAAGCTTCTCTGCTTTCCAAATCCCAAATTTCCAAATCCAAGTCCCAGCTGCCAAATCAACAAAGCTGCAAGTGGCTCAGGAAGCAAGAACACTTTTGGCAGAAGACAGTTGGTGTTCCCCCAAAGCAAATAACAGTTAAATCCACTTGTTACAGTATGTGCTTGTATTTAAAGGCTGTTAAAAACACAAAACATCTGTTATACTTAAAAGATTTTAAACCAGCAAGATGTGCTACTTATTTCACTACCTCTAAGTAGGTAAAATCCCTACAGGAATCTTTGTTCAAATATCGCCTCTGTACAATAGCACATCCTATGAGCTTTACATTATCGGAGGCTGTGTGCTTGATACCAGGTTTAAACCTCTCTTACCTCAATGTCAAGTATTTCCATCGTATTGTCCAACATCTTTATTTTGATTGGTAGGTCCCGCTCGTGCATTTTGGCAGGAGATGATGCCACTGCAGTAGAGAGGTTCTGTCCCGGCTCCAGGGTGCTCACTCCCGCATTTTTCTGGACACCCAAACGAGAGCCAGGAGTCTGCAGGACTCTGTACGTTCCTTCTATCTCTCCCATCTTTCAGCACTGAGCAGGGTCTAAAGAAACCTGGAAGAAAACAGAAGGTTACTGCCTGAAAGTTTTCCACTGACACCCCATAAGAAAATACTACCCACTAAAGCACAATCACACACAAAGTCCTTATTTAATGCTCTTCCTCCCGCTACTAAAACCAATGAAAAAGTTGATTAAACTCAAGTCAAAAATCCAGCTACTGGGAAAAAAAAATAAGTGGAGGGGAAAAAAAAAGCTACCCTAAAACACACAACTATCCCAAAACATGGTTAGGAAACAGGATTCTCAAATCTGTGCCCTCCACCCACCTATCATACTGACATTTTAATTTCCAATTAATTTTTCTGCTGATTTAGCTCCCTAACCAAGGATACCACAAGCAGCACGAGTGCTGCTGACAGCACAAGAAAAGCCACAGGCAGAGAAGGGTAAGGCAGGAGTCTGCCTCTCACTGGTACCTAGCTATCCTGTTGACTTTGCTACAACATCAGACCACACCCCAAGATAACAGGAACAATTAACTTTCTTCATCCCCCCAAAATGACGACTCATGCAAAACTGTAACTATGCCAACCAATGCTGGCTACTCAGAGCCTTCATAATGCAGATTTCTGCAGCAGATAACAGTTCTTCACCTTATTAGCAAATCCACACTGTGCCCAGATTAAGTCAGTGGACAAAAATCTCAATTACAGAAATCTGCACTAGTTCAAGTAGACTGACTCTTTTATCTTGATCCTTACTTTCATGGTTCAGCGGCGGTTCTTGAAGAGCAAATGTTTAATTTGACACAGGAAAAAAAACTTGCACGCGTCTCCCCAGCTCTCCGCACCACAGGAACAGTGGCGATATTTGCACAGGGATTGTAGCGGGGTCGACGTAAATGCGAGGCATGTGTGCTCAGGATGCAATGTGCCCAACAAAGCCTAAAGTATTTGGCAACAGCACACAAGGCACTCAGCAGAAATACATGCAGAAACATACAGGCTCCTCAGTGCTTTTGGTTGTATTTCCCAAATATCACACTACATCTGAACCATCAAATGTATGGGGATACTGATGCTGGGACAGCCTTTGCATGGCCACCACACTACAAAAAAATTCAATGAAGTGTTAGATTACTGTTTCATAATAAATGTTTTGTCTAAAAAGGAGTGAGGCAGATCACAAAAACATTCCTTTGTCCCTCTACGCTTTGAGTAGGTAGGCAGCCCGCACTGTGAATCTAAGTGTGAATCTAAGTGGAGCCAGCCACACATATAGTCAAAAATCAGGGTGGGGAGGGGAGGTGTAGGTATTAATCCTTGCACATACTGAGACTGGTCAAACATCTTCCTGGCTTGCAGAACAGTGAATTTCAGCATTATGGGTTTTTTTCTTTTTATACTTACAGACACCTGTATAGATAAACTTGTCACAGGAGAGGAGGGAGCTGCCTCCTACCTAATTACACTACAAGGCTTGTTTCGCTTAGGTGTCTCCCAGAGCCCTTGGGAGTGGTGCAAAGCCATGATGGAGCAGCACAGCACCACAAGAAAGTGCGAGAAGGATGATCACAACCTTAGAAGTATGTGTACACTGTCCAGTGCCTAACCTACCAGTCTGAAGGTGACAAATTAGCAGAAAGTTTCTTTCTTAGACTGTTTTGCGCATATCTTTTCACTGAACTTCCCAGTTTGCGTGGCCACGCAGCAAAGGAGAAAAACTTTTAAGGCCACAAATTTTAAAATCACTGCAACAGCAACAATCAGCAGGGACAGTTGCGCAGGTTACACTTCTAAGTGCTAATCTGAAGAGAAACCATAGCTCTGTGTCATCTATATCACCTTGATACTGTGCCCTTGTAACTTTAACCACATGGTAAAATTTTGCTACTGCCATTCAGATGCAACTGAAGTTGCTCAGAATCAGTTATAGTCCTCACAAGATTATTTATTATACAACTGCTCTCAGAATTAGTACTCCATGAACACATTCATCCCATTCTGAATAAAGAGCTACTGGAAGGGGCAGTTACTCAAATGGAAAAAGATGCAAGCAGTGACAGCTGAGGTAGCACACAGAGCAGACCCATGGCAGAGAGGAGGCTCTAGCAGCCTCGCGAAGCCAACGAGTTCCCAAAGGCAAGGCAGGCAGGCCAGCCAACTCTGGGCTAAACGAGGAGCTCTTGGGTATTTCTATTAGCTTTAGGTACTAGCAAAGAGAGACCAAAGTCATGTCAAACAGAAACTGCAGATGTCAAAGTCCTTCTTCAGGTCTTAACAGGAAGAGTGAACTCAGGAGGGCCGAGGATGCATTCCTAAAAATATTTACCACTGGACTAGTCCCCAGACAGCATATACTGAGATTTTAAAGGTCTAACAAGCACCTAGGCAGAAAACACAAAATACAGAAGCAAGCCACATTTCCCTAGGAAAGCAGAGCCCTGCCCGCCATACTGCAGTTGAAAGCATTTCCCCATGCCACATCAAATTCCTCCCTGGTGCACGCTATTAATGCCATTACAATTATTAAAAATTCCCAAATAGCCTGACCTGCTCCAACTGCCTCAAAAACCAAAAGTGTGAGGAATACTAACCAAGCCAAGCACTATTTCCAGTTTTACCACCAATTATAGTAACGTATCATGTTTTATGTAAGCTGACTATAAATGTCATTTTTTAACAAAAACGACTGTGCCATGATTTAGAAAGTATTTCAGTTAAAGGGGCTGACTAAATGGAATGTGGAGGTAGACAAAAGAGTGAAGGCTGACAGGCTGCAAGCACCAGGAAGAGAGGCTCTGTGGGCAAAGCAGAGAAAGTGTCCAACAGCACTGAAAGCCTCCCACCCCAGGCAAGCTAGAAAAAGGTCTCATTTACCCTCTCATGAACACAAAACTATAATGCAGCGTTACCACAATATTAGCAGTTCTAAGAAAAAAATCTTCTTTGCACTCACCCACCCAAAACTTTCTTGCACTGAGTGTTTATCCTGGTAATTTCCTATAGATCGGGACCAGGCACCAAAGCTAAACCAGCTTCCTGAAGAACAGTAACAGAATGACCATCGCTCTCAGCCCCAACTGAAGGAGCAAATGGTACAAAATTTACAAACTTTAAGTAGCTATGTACCTTTTGTTGCCTTTTTGAAATAGCTTCGAAATCACAATGATTCTACTTGGATGCAATAAACTTATTTTTCAGAAGCAAAACAGTGTTTTTCAGCTAGCAGCAAACCTGGAAAGGTAGCTTCCACCTGATATGCCCGCTCAAGATACCACGGGCTTTCAAAGGAACTCCTCCGACTACAGGGTCTGTTGGTCAGTCACAAAGTCACTACGATGCTCCATCCCTCGCCTGTGCAGAAGGATGGTCTGAAGTAACACCAGTCTCCCAGCTCCCCGGTGTGAGCAGGGTGATCCGTGCCTCCCAGAGGAAGGGATCCCCTCCACCTGCACTCAGTGGGAACCTGCACAGAGCAGCGAGGGAGCTCTCAAATTCTCAGCAGGGGCTCTCAAATTAGGTCCCTTCAGTCCACCAGAAGCAAACTTTAACCATTTTACTTTTTTCACCAGGCAATAACACCCCATTAGCATCACTACACCAAGCTGGCACCAACCGACGAATCAGGAATCCCACAACTACAACGAAGGGGGATGAAGCGACGACGAGCGTCCAGCCGCAGCCAGAGCCGCCCCCCCCGGCCCCTCGCTCCGGTTACAAACGTCGACCCCGCCGGCAGCACTAGGGGAGGCTCAGGGCCCCCTCCCGCTTGCCTGCATGGAGGGTAAAGGGCCGCAGCGGATGAGCACGGCTTCAGAAGCACTTCTTTACCTACCAGCAGGGAGCGAGGGCAGCCCCCGCAGCTTCGGCGAGCTCCGGGCGTCCCTCGCAGGAGCAGGGGCAGGGACCGGGGCCGGGCCGGCCGCAGGTGCCCAGACACTCCCCGCCCGAGAAGGCAGCCGCCTCGGCCAGGCCCTCGGCAGCGCGCCGAGCAGGCGCTCCGCAGCCGCCCGCCACCCACAGCCCGCCGTGTCCTCAGGGCGGTAGGAGCTGGGACCGCGGCCCCCCCAGGGGCGCGGACAGGGCCGGGCCGGGC
>JAVJGJ010000003.1:218688-249616 GCA_035590215.1 Microhierax caerulescens | reverse complement strand
GGCGGAACCCCCGCGGCTGGGGGAGCGCGGGGGTCCCGCGCCCGTCGGGAGAGGGAGGCGCGGCGGGGGGGACCGGTCCCTTCGCCCGAGCATCGTCCCCGTCCCGCGCCGCCAGCAGGGCTGCCGCAGCCCTCTCCTCCCTGCGGCACAGGCCGGGCAGCTCCGCCGGACTTTTGGGGTTATTAAAACTTAAAATTAAAAAAAAAGTCAACCCCCAGCACGTTTTTCCAGCATGAACGGGGCGCTGGGAGTTGGAAGCTTCAAAGGAATATTTACGTCAAATCCTTCGCTGCCCGAGCTGAAGGGCAGGTGGCTCACAGAACGGCTGTCCCTTGCCCCCACCCCAAAACAGGAACATGAAACCCCCCAGCTGCACGCTCGGGGCACCCCAAGCCAGAGTTGAACTGGGCCGGGGGCTAACCGCGGGGCTAACCCCACGTGCATGGGAGAACACTGCTGGGAAGTTACCATTCCATTACCTTGTCACTGAGATGCAGGCAACAAATCTCACATTTTGCTTTGAATAACAAACATCTCAGGTCTTCGTTCAGGTACGTCTCTCTGGTACATACAGACAAACGGTAGGAAGAGTCAGGGCACTATGGGATGGGAGAGGGGGCATGGGTGCCCCACCCACACGCTGAGATCCAGCAGGGAGGCAAGGTGCTGCCAATGGCCAAACAGGCTGAAGACCACCTGAACATCCCCAACCAGTACCTTTGTTCCTCAGTAACACAAAGCGCCAAACACTGTAGGAACTTCAGCCCGGGAGGAGCACAGCTCTGCCCGTACAGACCCTTGCATCCCCCAGATTCCCAGAGGCCGGCTGACAAGAAAGGGGCCTGGACAGCTCTTCCCAAAAGGGTCTGGCCCTGGACAAACCCCACCAATCACCCCAAGGGACATCGCACTAGAGCCTGCTATTCAGGATGACAGGCAACAGAAATGAAATGCTTGGATTTCTCCAGTAAAAGATTGGTGGCCAATAGCACAAGAAATGCAAAGAGCCACCTTGTTTCTGAGAACTTTTTCACAACAATTTGAAAAACAAAGTATTAGCAGAGCATATGACTTTCATATTAAGAAAACACATAAATCATGCAGAACAGCTCTTTCAACTTGGAGCAGCTTCGTCACTCTCACCCACAGAAAGCAACTCACAAATTCAATTAGTAATTCCTGGCTAGCAACATTCTCATCTCTTAAAAAGAAAAAAAGACACAAAGTTTTAAAAATGTCCCATTATTTCTTCTCCTTAAGAAGTGAAATCGAGCTGAAGAATCTCATGTATACAAAAATTCAGGAAAGTTGCAAAAGAATATGCAGCATTTTAGATAACTCCATTTGTAAACCAGTTGTGATTCAAACAAACTGAAGTGCTTTCATTAGTGAAATGCTGTTTCAGTATCCTGTTTTGCCTACCATTTGCATTGCACTTCCATAGGCAATGAAAATGGAGCAGTTGATTTTATTTGCAGTTTAAGCACTTAAGGTTTCACATCCTTTAAACATGCAGACACTTCAGAGTAACCTTCATTTCAATCACTTGCTTTAACATCTAAAAAGAGTACAAAATTTTTCTTGTGCAAAAAGGCAGCTGTTGCTAGGTTGGAAAACAAATCTGATGTGATCACTTTAAAAGCAACGTAAGATAACAATCAGAGAAAGGAAGCAATAATTACAGATAAAGTTTTTAGAAGTGTCAACACCCTGCTGTTTACACTTTGCTGCATATTGCTAACTTTTAGTGCTCACACAAAATGCATGTAATTTACTGCACTGAAACAATCCAGTAATGAAAAGGCACTGAAGGTTCTGCGTGCTTAAGTGTCCACATACCCAGTACCTCTGTTTCCACATGCAGCTCATTTCTAGCCTTTCTACCCACACAGGCAAAAAAATTCTTTTCCATCATAGCACAAGGAGTTTAGCAGGACACACAGGTATTCCTCTGAGAGACAAGTTTACTTGCCATGAACTTGAACCTTAAGAAGTCTCTCCTTTTCATACCTGCATTTCAAATTCCTGAGGGCAGACAATACCATCCATGCTGATGACACCTGGCAGCTATTGCTGTCCAAATACTAAAACCTTTCTATGACAGGTTTTCTTATATATTTTTTATATATGTTTATCTATTCATATAACTATAACATACATAAAAGTTACTGCAACAGGTGACTTCTTCTGTTAGAGAAACCACCACCCACCTCCACACCCCTGTGCTTAGGACCAGGCTATGAAGGGACATGGCACCACCTACCACGTTCAGTTCCACCAGAAGCAGGGGAAGGGACAAGAAGGGACAATGCTCCGCTTTTACAAGCTAGAAGATGACAGCTCTGCCCTCTGCACTCACCGAATCGTCTGACAGAGATGCGATTCCCCCAACCAGCCAGAGCACAAATCAGAAGTGCCTTACCGAGCTGAGCCTCTGTCCTACACACTCAGGTGTTTGCACAACTGCTCAGCAGCTGGAACACAAGAAGCATCCTTGAGATGTGGTGTGCGGTGAATCTGAAAGAGAGAACGGATGGTTATCTGACCCACCACACACAGACTCAGAACGTCCTTCACAGCTGTCCACAAAAACCTCTGAGTTTCCTTGGCTCCCATGAAAGCAAACTTTCTGACCATCCAGGCAGCATGGTTGAATCCTTTGCAGGAGGAGGATGTTCAGAGAACAAAGCTAGAAGAATAATGTTGTTAGACATGGAAGTCAGATGTTGCTTTTGGAAGGATGCAGTGTCAGGACAAAGTACAATTTTATCCTTGTGAGATAAAATCTGATAATGAGGTGTAACTCATCACTCAACTAATACTACAGATAACTGACACCATATTCTCCTCTTGGCCTGAGCGGGACAATTAGGATTACGTTTTTACTACGCTACGATGTCGTGTCCTTCTTTAATCACCCCCTGAATGAGGGTGTAGGAAAGTCCTTTGAAACAGGCTTACTCAACCAAGAAAAACAGCAGCTGGAAAAGCTTATTATTTGAAAGTTCAAATTCTTCACCATGGCAAAGAAAAACTCTGCAGTCTGAAAAATTATACCTATTGTTATAATTTTTAATTTTGTTAGCACATATTTTCCAAATACATACCACAAAGTTCTGTTTCTTAGAGGTCTCCTACCTCATAATAACAAGGCAAAAAATTCCAAAACCTTATATCTCCCCTCCTGTCTATAGCAGAAGATAGGTATAGGTGAGAATGGAAATGATTAATAACCATTTAAGCCAGTGTTTTATATCATGTACACCACACTTCCCAACTTTAATTGGGCTGCACGTCACCAATTCACTTCTCTAGCGTGTTATACTGAGAGTCTATAATGACAACATGTGTAGGCATGCCCAGGCCAAAGATTTGGAGATGGACTGGTATGGATTTCATTGCAGGTAGGCTGACTGAAACACCAAAATCTGGGGTGGGGAGCAGCAGCTCACAGAGCTGTGAATATGACAGTTCACTGCCACGGTCCTACTTTGGTTCCAGCTGGTGCAGTGCCTTGTACTACAATTCTCCCATCAGTTACTACCTAGAGATATTCAGCAATTTGCCATACACCTCGTTAACCTAATCCTAAGCCTAAGCATAGCATCAGGAGGAACTGCAAGGGCTGGCAGCTTTCTCCACAGGATGATCACTCTTCTTTCCCATCACCTTTGAGGACCTGGTGTCACAGTACCAGCCATAGAACACCTCAGAGGTCCACCAAGGGAAAAAAATTCTCATTTCCACAAATGTGTTCACATCTTTGTTGGCTGTCATGACAATTAGTGACTACCCTGGTCGTATTCCTGATCTGAAAACGTTTCATCTCAGAAGAGATCAGTCAAGTTCTTTGTAGTTTGTGATGGTCTGTGTGGCAGAACCAGGTTGCCTTGCCTCACTGACCAGTTCTCTGGGTTGCCTTCCATGTTGAGTCAGACATCTCAGTAGAGACAGGTCTGTGTGGATTGCCAAATCATTCCTCAACCTGCCTCACCAGTGATAAACAAGTTGTCTACCTAACAGCTCAGAATTGCATCAGACCACTTCTCAAACAGGGAACCCAAGCCAATTTCAGCAGAGCCAGGCGTAGTTCAGTACTTACAGCCCACTTTCACCCCAGATGGCAGGAAAATATGAAAAAGAGTGAAATCATAGAATTTAATCAATACTGTTGTAAGCAAAGGGTAAAAGACTCAGGCCTACATGAACAGGAATTACTGGGTACCAGAGATTCGATCCCCATGGTCAGCATGTGGAATGAATAACACAGACATAGCTGTACATACCACTTTCCAGAATTACTCTCTTACACCAGATTCCTTACTGTTAAAATTGACCTGGAGGCACACGAGAAACACCTTTCTGCAACACTGATAAATAAATACACTTCAAAAACCGGCACAATGTGCCTTGTTCTGCTGGCATAGATATAATGTCAAAGGCACTCACCATTAGCAGCATCTTGCTAAACCAACTAGAAAAACTAGTTTCCATGCTCTGGAAATTTGTAGACTCCATGGGGGGGTGGGGGGGGTGTCGACTTCCAATCTTAAGTACCTCTGCCTCCCCCACCCCAACCGTTCCACAACACCTCTCACAGGGCTTCCTCTTTGGGCTTTCCCAGTTACTCCCCTCTGGGGCATTTTTCAGGAGCCCTCCTACCCGGACCGTACCCACCAGTTATACTGTCCTTTGCAAAGTGCAAAGTCCACCAGCCTCGGACCGTGACCTAGAATTAAACCTTCGACATTAACCGCCCCTTTCCAACAGGCACGGGCACTTATGTAGAGGGAAGAATTCTGCCAGTCTGCTAGCAGAAAAAAATCGCAATCCTTTTTTGCAGTCACCTAATCTGACTTTCATAACCGCATCTGTATTTTAAGTTCGCCCTCATGGTGAAAGTGGCAATTAGACAAATGAAGCGCGGCACATGTTCATACCTGCGCGCGCACACACGCACGCCGGCACCTGCTCTGCAGCTTCTTGCTGCGGGCCCGAGCACGTTCCTAACCGCGCCTGCTGCGGCCCGCGCCGGCACCGGGGCTGCACCCCGCCCCCCCCCGCCCGCGGTGCAGGCGCCGCCTCCCGGTCGCTGTTGCCCCCGCGCGGGTCGCCGGTCCAACTGCACGAGGACGCGCGCGTCCCCGGAACTGCGCGCTCCGCGCTGGGACCCGCCCGGCGCTGTTGGGCTTTGGCTGAACTAGCAGCAGCCGTGGAAGAACGCGCGCTCCCGCTGTGCCGTTATTTCTCTTTGTTGCCCAACACGCCTGCACGGTGAGGTTCACCGAGCACAGCTGAAGGGGCAAAGCCTAAAAAACCCCAAACCCCGTAAAGCTGGGAGTTTCAGAAAACCTCCCCCCCACCCCCCCGCTTTTCTTCTTTTTGTTTTTACACCGCGTTGAGGGTCACTCCGGTTTCCCCAGCCCCACAGCCAGGCTGGCGCGTGTTACCGGTTCAATCCAGCCACAGCCTGCGCGGTGCCTCCAAGATCTACACCAAAAACTGCTGGAAGTGGGGGGGGGAGACACAGACCACGATACCACAGAACAGAAACCACAGCTCCCCAAAGCTGAAATTCTAACAAGAAAACCCGGCCACCTCTTTTTCACATACCAATCAGCTTTAGTTGGCACAACTACATAAAAGCCCAGTTAGTAAGGATACATTTAAATAAGAAGTATCTTAAATATAAAGGAGAAAAAAAGCCTAGTCCTGTTTCATAGATATACTTCAGAACAAAAGGGAAAATTAAGGATTTTTTTTTTGAGCTCTTGTGAATCACAGATAAGTGTGGCAATTATTTTACTGCTAAATAAACCTGACAAAATTTCAGTACAAGTAACTAACAGCGCTACCTTAACTTACCTTCACGACCACAGCAACCAGAAGGCGGGCTGCCATCCAGCAGCCAGCTGTGCATTCCCCAAGCTGCCCCCAAACCCAAGCAGATTGTTCCAGCTGTTTCTGCTGGGAAACTGGAGCTGCTGGGCACAGGTGCTGCCATTCCTGCCATGCTTTTCTGACTGTGCTCCAAAACAGGTAACAGTAGGAAGCTGGAGACTATTTGCTGGGCCTGAAAGGAAGATTAAAACCAGTTTTCTTGCTCTGGGTACAAGCTCCCCAAAGAGAGTCAAAGTCAGCAAGCTAACTGCTTCACTGGAATACCACTGGAGAGCCAGACTGCATGTTCTCTTCAGGGGAAAGAGCTGTGAGCTTGGAGCAAGTACCACCACAGGAACAGCCTGACCTAAGTTTTAGGCTTTCTTTTATAGAAAAGCTTCTTAAAAGTAAATATGAATCAAAAACATGAAAACAACAGGGGAATTGCAAACTGCAAGGCACAGGAGTGGGCATGTTCTAAACAAAGTGTTGCACTGTTAGTGCCTTTCCCTTTTCTTAATAAATACACTGTTGAAGCAGCACAGTATCTGTTTTAATGAGTGTTTTGCATTAGCACTCAGGGTGTGTTTATTTACTCATTCTATGGAATACGTTGTCTTTGCATAACTTGGGAGCTCCTGTTTCCTATATGGGAATTTTCCCATGAATTTTTGGCTTCTGCTTATAAAAATGAGCCGATTCCTTCCCTTTGCCTCACCAGCCTCAATTTGTTTCTCAATAAAAAAATGGGACAACTGCCAGCCTAAAACACTCTAAGCACAATACCTCAACACTACTACAGTGTTGCTACTGGCTGGCATGCCTTACAGATCAAGTACCTGTAACTTTTTGCCATACCTTCCTTTATTTGACTTCTGTGATTGAGCAGAAATCTGTATCTGACAATGCAGACCCCTCTTGGAACACAGCTGCACCTTAAATCTGACGTGCCAAGCACTGGTTACATCACCATAGAAGATATGTGCAAAGCAGAGGATCCAAGGAGGGCTGAGACTAGAGCATAAACAATTAGCTGCATCGGTCCTACAGAACCATTTATACGAGGTTTGAAGCAAAGCAAGCAGGAGTAAGGCCTGGACTCAGCAGAGTTAGCAGCTTTCCTCTTCTTTTTCGGTCAAGGAGTTCAGCCTTTCCCACAGCAATCAAAGCGCTGCACTTCTTGCTTTGCAGGACCCAACAGGCTGTCTGCAGGGCCACCTCTGCTCTAGGCAGAGGTAGTTTCTGAAGTGTGTTGTTCTTTGTCTGAGATAGCAGGAAACCTCCTCTGTCTTGCTAGATTTATGGGCTCTCATACCCGTGGGTGGAAGGGAACTTCATTTGCCTACTGCATTTCAAGCACCGTAACCAAACTTGCAAACTTAAGAGCTACATCAGAAGATCTTGCCTTACTAAATGCTGTAGGAACTCCCCAATGCACCTGAAACTTCAACACACCCTCCCACAGCCAGGCAACCCTGTCCTGTCTGGCCTGCCCCATCAACAAAGCCAGCCATCAACCACTCCTTAGACAAACCTTTGCTTCGTCTTCACACTCCTTCCATTCCCAGTTTCTGGACTTGACCCAGAACTGCACCAAATCTGACTCAGCTACACATGCTCTCACCCGGTTACTGTGACAACAGGCCCATTTCAGTATCACTAACATCTTCATATAAAAGGACGCCAGTGGCTAAGGGCACCTCCCATTTTCTGGATGATGGAGAGATTCTTTAGAGCACTGTGCCCTGTAACAGCCTGCCTGCATGCGCCAGCAGCAGGGTGCCACGCAGGAGACAGCTAGTCCAGTAGGACAGGGCTACAGTACCAAAGGCTGCTCCAGTGCAGGGAAGGCACCTGCCTCGCTGCTCAACCAGGCTGTTCCCATCTGAAGGAACAGGACATGCTGCAGCCCAGAGCCACAATCCAGCATGTCTGAAGAGGTGACAGATACGGTGGGAATGGGGCTGTAAGACAAGTCATTAGCAGAACCGTTCATTTTAACTCTAAGAAATGTGCTGTGAAATTGTTGGGTGTGGGAAAAGCTCTGCACCAAGTTAACTATAAAGCATTTTACTTCCCCGGAAGAAACTTTTCTTTCCACTGCAGGAATCCTTTAGGAGTTTCTTTCTGGCTTTCTCTTACCACCCATCAGCAGGAGCCCAGCGTTAAGCTCTTTGTGCACTATTCATTCCATACATAATGTTGGGAAAACAGCAAATATGGAAGATCATATAATTTCACGGAGTTCTTTGTACTGAATTCCAGAACGTCGTCTTCCTGAGCAAGTTTCAGTTCTTGCCAGAGCCTTTACGGATTATAGTTGTGCACATTCCCTAGACTGTCAGTAATTAGCAACCTTGTTTGCCCTCTATTTCAGGTACTTCCATAAAGCATGCAGCATTTCAGGATCAACTCAGAAAAAAGCAGAAAAAATAACGTGTTACGTTTTTCTTTACACAGACGTCAAGAAACAGGAGTTAGCAGGTATTTTGTTCACCTGGGGTTTTTTAATCACTAACTCTGTGAAATAAGCTAGCAAAATTCTGATGGAAATCTTCCTTCAGGGCACAGAAGCAAGATAAACCAGCAAGAATGCCAAAGAGCAGTCAACAAAATGGACAGATGAGGCGTGCCTAGCCATGTTCATACTAGACACTCAGAAAGATCCACACAGTATTTGTCTGGTCCACCTCATGATAAAGCAGGACTCTGTGCGGTGCAGGATATGACAGCAAGACACTTCCCTGCACCCATGCTGTCTACTCAGATACAAACAACAGAGGACTCAGCAGACATCGAGGTTACAAGTCAAAAGCCCGAACTTCATTCCTTTCAGTCTTGTGAGGATATCCTACCAAATTCCAGCTTTTTTAGAATATAAAGCTATAAAAAGCTCCATCTCTTTTTGCACTGGGCCTTTTAATACTGCTGCTCGGGATAGTAAACTGACAGCGCATTATTAAGAGAAAGCCGGGTATAGTACTTTTCAGTAGAATTTGTTAATGAAATACCAAACATTCTTTTCTCCTAGTATCACAGGAGAGCTCTCTTCTCAGCCACTGACACTGAGGTCATTAGAGCGTTTATGAAGAGAGTGAGAGATGTATGACTAATTCATCTACAGGTGTCAACAAAAGCCTAGGAGCAAGTGGGATAAATTTGATCTCCAACCCAGCCATCCTAATATTTAGCACGGCCTGAAACAGGTACAGAAGAGGCTCTAAATGATCTCCTTCCTCATTGCTTGCTGAAGAGCAGCCAGGGAATGAGCTCCAAGTACTCTCTTCAGAAAAAGGAACACTTCTGTAGACAACCCACTATTACTCTAACTAGGACAAGTGGAACCTACAAGAATGTTACCCCAAAGGTATGGATAAAATATGAGAAAAGTGCTGGGAACTTGCAGGATACCAAATGGAAGAAGCAAAGAAAGGGCAGGAATCTAAAGACACAAGAAAAAAAACCCCAACCCTACTGAACAGCACAAGAGATGATCAGAAGACAATAAATTCTAAGTATATTGAAGAATGGTAGGAGTGGGTGAAAAGGACCAGAAAAGAAATATTCATAGAAATGGAGGGATAAACTGGATAAGAAATTAATTCAGAGGAAAAGGTTAAAAAATACTCACATACATGGTTATACAGAAAATCTGCATTGAAATATATTCACCTGTATTATACTACTGCATATAAAAACCAGTTTATCTGCATAGCCATGTACTAACAATACTGCAATTCCTCCAAAATAATGTGACTGCCTGAGTTTATTAAGCAGATTTAAAGTAACATAAAACTTGTTCCAGCCTGTGAGCACATAAGCAACATGCTGCCTAAAAAAAAAAATCTTTAGTGCAACATTCCTTCTAGCCCTGTCAATGGCAAAACAACATACAAAAGGACATTTTCAATGTAGAGTTAGGTTTATAATTTTAATATTTATACTAAACGACCATAATCTTTTTGCTCTTTTTTTTCAAGCCCAACCTTTCCTTATTCTTCCTACATATAAGTGTGTAATAAAAAGGTTTGAGAAGACTATTGACACTAATCCACACACCTCTGAATAGAAAGCTCACAATATATTTACCTAGTTTTGTGAGGTGTTTTACATGTCAGTTTTGACATGGTATTTCAGTCCCTGTCCACAATTGCCATTCTTCTGGTTTATGCGCACAGAACTAACAATTCTAGAACATTTTTTATAGCACATTTTCCAGTAATTATTTCATTGTGCAACTGTTAGCGCAGTTCTTTTTAAGCGCTCCTTTCCAGAATCAGATTTGAATTCCATGAAATTAGTCATCTACACCTGACAGAAAGGATGCCACTCCAAAAAAAAAATAATAGTACAAAATTTGCTTTCAAAAAGCAGAACTGATATACTCAGGATGCTTCTTTGCTTCTTTTCTCACTATAGCCTAAAACTGAACCTTCCCTTAATGTACTGGTTCCACACTGAATAGTTCAGATAAATGAAAAATAATCATACTTTAAAGCCATGTGCAAGTTTTACCCCTGTGGAGTGGTCTGACTGCAGAATGTGCGCCCCCCAGCAACGCCAAGCAATCTGACACAGCAACCTGAAGTGAGCTGTCCAGACCAGGGCACACACAAAGGTGACACATTCCAAATCTGAAGTACTGCTGTAAAATCCTCTGGTATTACCAGCTCAAGAATCCAAAGCCAAGGGCACAGCCTAGTACTCTTAATCTGTAACCACCACAGGGGTCACTGAAGTAAGTTTTACAGGAAGATGAACACTAGATACGGAATATCTAGATATTTGGAATATCTAGAGCAAAGATCAAACACTCTTTCACACTCTCCACAGATGAAGCACAATTAACTGGAGACAGCAATGACCTTTAACACTTAAAGTACAACAAGTAACTTCATTCTACGGTACCACAATAATTAAGGGCATGCAAGTTCGGTGAGAGCTGTTTAAAAAGCAAGATCCCATAGGTAGGACTCTGGCAGCTCTGGGAACACCAACAGGGAAATGCACTGTACCAATACACTTTGAGCATGCAATAAATAATGACCTTTTTATGCAGGTTCATCAATGTGTTCTCATTCAACCACACCTACACTTCTTTATATTTAAAACATATCACCACAAACAAATTAATATTGCAAGTGTTTATTATAATAAAGAATCATAACAAAAAAAAGGTTTCTTTAAGCATTTTTTATTAATAATTTTGGCTAACAGCAGTACATAAAACAGAATATAACAGATTTTTGTACCAACAGCAAGCAATTTTTTCTACTAACTATAAAACTCTGCAAATTCAAAAGTATTTTGACTCTTAAAATAAAAACCATTACAATGCTGTAACAGAAAAAGAATTGTGGCCAGTTCAGGAAACCACCCAACAACATCTACCTTTTGTCTGCAAGTTTTTCTTCTACCAGTAGCTGAGTTGGTCTGAAACAGAATCTGAGACAGGTAGCCTTGCTTTTCATGTCTTACCACGAAACCATTTACTGCAAGACCATCACAAGAAAAGCGAAGGGGAAACAGACCTTCAGAGACATCAGACACACTACAAATGACTGCCTCAAAGATTTGGGAAGAAGCAATTAGCTGTCTTAAGTATTTCAGTTAAAACAGCAAGTGCCATAAACTTGCTTTTTCCTGTTAAAAAGCAAAACAACAAATGAAAATATCTCTCCTGTTAGAATTTATAGATCAAAAATTATTGGCCTAAGAATCAAATAGAATACTTCATCCTGACCCAATATTTTAATAGATACATGACATTTCAAAGAATAAGACATTGCTTAAAATTATTCCACAGGTAGTGACCAAACAGCACTAAATGCAGGGACAATCTAATTTGGTTCCCACGTTAGAAAATACAGAAAAAAACCTATCAAACCAACATACACTGAAAAAGTTACATGTACAACCAGTCCCCCTTTGCATACATTTTAGATTTCACAGTTTTTCTTCAAGTATGGGTTCATGGTACTATTGCAGCTTACCATACCCTACCAAGCTTATAGGTGAAAACATAAACGTCCCGGAGTCGCTCTCCTTGGCAAAGCGGACAGTGTCTGAAGCACCCTGTGTTCAAAACATTTAACAGAGAGCTACCAGACAAAGAGCTTAAAAGTAGACAAATGCTGCATTAACAGAAAAATAAACCCCACAACCACATTTGTGGTAACTGAAGAACAGCATGGGACTTCACAAAGTATTCAATTACTCCAGTTTATAGTAAATTCTTTTGGTAAATTTAAGACACTGATTCACAAAAATATATCAAAATTTTTAGAAATAAATAAGGTATTGTGGAGTGTTTTCTGACAATACTGCCACAGTACTTTGTTTTTACACTTTCTTTTGGATAAGCAGGACAAGAACTTAGAAGCGCATGCTTTTCCATCTAAGTTTTTTATGTAAATATTTGACAGAATGGAACTTAACACTTCTGCCCATCTCAACATACAAAAAGGTTCTCACTTTCACTTTTTGTAAAGGTTACAGAAGGTCAAATATGTTGTGCAAAACTTTGACAGTAACTGCTTTTGAGAAAAAAAAAATGGAACTTCCTGGCAAAAGCTGTGATGCAGGACTTCACATTTTTAGAAAGACTGAAATTAAAACAATTCATAAACAGTAGTTTCAGGCAGGTAAAAGTTTTAGTTGCTTAGCAGGTTTATATTTAATCTAGCCACTTACGTACCACTAGAATTATACTTCGCTGTAGAAATCCTACTAGTTGTTTCAAAGAAACATTTTAAAAAATAATTATAAAAGTCACAACTGCACCTGAGCTTGAAGAAGAGAAAGAAGTTGCAATTCTATTTGTTTATTATCCATTCAGACAACAACATTTTGTGACGGATCGGATTAGGAAAGCTGATTGCTGGCTTTATCAGAAGTGGTAGAAAAACCAAGCACAGTGTATTACTGCTTACCCTACCAGCTACCACCTATGTAGCTGTATGCTATAGCTGTCATTACATACTACAAATACAGTACCAGACATGATATGTAGTAGAAGTCCAGCCAAAATACAACCCAGTCTCTTTTACTATCAGTGTTAAGGAAAGTGACCTTGGCCTAAGAAAAAACCCCAAAATCCAGAAAGTGTAACTTATCAGAGTCACTTCTGAAGTAATACTGCTAACTCCATCTTGGAGCAAGACCTTAAAATACAGTTTGCATTGATCGTGCCAGGCACAGATCACTTTAAAAAGAGAGAAGTGCGCTAGTATTTATTTTAAACTACAATTAACAGTTTGCAATGCCCTAAAAACAGTATAAAAATACGCATTAGGAATTATAGAATTTCTTACACATTTGGATATAGGAAACACCCATGCACAGAAAACTACTTTTTGGGGTTTACCTCATTTAACGATATCAGCTTAATTCAAGTTTATTTGGCTTACAGTAATCTCAGAAAATAGCAGGACTGATTTGTGCAGACCTACAAGAAACTCTTTAAAAGTATCTGCAATAGAGTAAGAAATTTTAGGCAAACAATAAAGACTAAATGTCTCTCAAGATTAAATCTGAAGGAAATAATGCCTGCCATATAAAATACAGTGTGCCTCTTAAAGAGGCAATTATTTCTTTTGTTAAGACATAAGGCAAGCTTGAATTTTGATACTTGCAGAGGCCAAGGAAATCATCTGCATTGAGCAGAGACAGAAAAACGGCTGATGGTCTCACAGACACACACCTGTAAACATAGCAAGAAACGTAAAATAAAACATGCAGACATCCTTAGTGAGGTGAGTATTATATGTCACCGAACAGAGTATCACTGACAGCTGATTATTTCTAAATTTTATTTCTGATTATTTCTGATTAAATGTAATACAAAATTAAAAGCAGGGACCTAATAAGCCATATTAAAAAAAGAATTACTATCTAATGCTGTATCAGACTAAAAAAGTTTCAATGTCTATTTTGTATCCCTAATACAATGGGAAATAAAAAATAAACTCAGTATAAGAATTGCTAAACAAAACCAAAGTCAAATATATGTAATATATAAAATACCAACTGATTACATGTTACAAAATACCTATCACAAGTGTTACCACAACACATTCCCACGTTGAACTCTAAAGCAAACTAAGTCACATATTGAGTAAATGGCATCCTTTCTGGTGTAACACCACCGTAATTCAACTCCAGAAGGTCTCCCTTAAGTAAAGGTATGAAGTAATCTAAAAACAAGACAAAGAGGTACAATTTAAGATCAGCTATCTCCTTAAAGTTAGAAGCCCAAAAGAACTGCAAACATTTTAAAAGTCACAATGAAACAATGACTTCATCACAAGTTTGAGAATCGCCTGTTTACACAATTTCAAAGACTCCCTCCATAATTCTTGCAGCACATATTGTATTGACTTTCCAGAAATTAGAAAACATAGTTATAAATATATATATGCACATACACACACAACCACACCAATGTTTAGTTTGGCTCCAAGCCATTTCACTTCAAAAACAACCGTTAAACCTGAAAAATAAAGATTGAAAAATATGCAATCCCATCTCATAAACATTTTTCCAAAACTTAATACCACAGTAACAAGTAGTTAAGTGACTATCTGAACGTCATACCAAGGACTTTATACATGGTGTCCGTGAACTGCACTGCTTTCTCCTTCTCCACTTTGCATCTGCATCTGCATCTGCGCCTGCATTCTTGCAATCATCTCCTGCATGCGACGAAGCTGGAAAAGTAGCACATAAGAATACTGTAGCCTAACCTCATGTCAGAACATGATTCTTTGCTGCCACCACACTATTATTTATGTTACAGAGAAAACATATATCTACATCATCTTTATCTGACAGTTACAGCATCTGTCAGATGATGTTGTAACATCTCAGGTTATAGCATCTTTTTCTCTTCATCTCTTAAGAGGTTAGAAATTTACTGACTGAAATAAGCAGGCTTTATTATTGTAGTTTGGGATGAGATTTTTAAGCATTCCTAAATGGAAGTCTCTGCTTCCTCTGAAGTTAAACGCATAAAAATGATGGTGCTGAAATGCTGAACAAACAGTGTTACTAAAGTTCATCACCCAAAGCAAAGCAGCTAGTAGCTTGTTTATGTCCCTCCAAACTACACCTTATCTCCTGTGTCTGTTACGAAAAAAAAATTGTCAGGATTACTTCCCAACTCCCTTGTTAGTGATGACTGGGTGGAAGCAAGTATTACAGGCAAGCCATCCAAGGAGACATAAGCATTATTAAAAATGGTTGGAGCTCAATTTTACAGCACTGCAACATTTAAACACAGGATAATCACATAGCTAAGCTACTAAGATTAATTCAGCCTTGCTGCATGTACAATTCTTAAATTCTTGTATTGTACCCAACTCTGACAAGTGGGAAGTCAGCCACACTACTGAAATACTTGTGGGTGTCTTTGCCTTTGTGCACCTACACTTTAAATTCAAACTAAACTGTTAAGCTTAACAATGAAAACTTAAACCATTAAATGTTTTCATATTCCTTGAAACAACATCCCTTTTCATTTTTACTCTAGTTATCTCTTGAGACTTGGGTAGCCACTAAGACCACCAGTAGGAGACTGAGCATCTGCTTGTGCTAGGGCAGACCAAAAATTTAATCCAACTCAGCCTTCTCTCCAATACTGGCTATTAGCAAACACATGGATGAGCCTGACAGCCAGGTGCAGGCACCCAGTATTTCCTGACATGCATTCTCAAACTCTAGAAATCTGTAAATTCTCAACTTGCTATATTAAAAAATTCTACCTTTGTATTTAGTGAGTCCATTCATGGAGAAAGTAAAACTTTGCAGTCTCTCAGCATTTTTGAGTTCATCTGCATTCTTGCTACACACTAAATTCCATGCTAATAGAGTTCCACAATTTACAATCTTAAAAGTACCTGGTTTTATTTGAAACCAGCCACCTATTAATCTCATGACAAGGACCTGTTCCTTGTATAGTATATTGCCATTCATCCTGCCACCTATGATTATGTCAGCTCCTTAACTATATCCTTTCCCTGTCATCTGCTTCCCAACAAAAGCATTAACCTCATCTCCCTTTGCACAGGACCTAGTTCAGATCCCCACTTCAGCTTTTCTGCCCACTTTTTGCTATTCACTATACTTTCACTACTAAGTAGTGAAATACTAAGTAGTATTCACTACTTTCTCTAGTCCTTTTTGGGTTAGTGGGACAATAAAAACAGTGTTAGAGGATTTATTATAGTGGCAGAGCAAGAATTTCTGTTTCATTCTTTAGTCCTGACAATTCCTACCATTGTTTCCTCCTTTGCTGCAGAGCTAGACTGACTTTTTCGCAATCTACATGCTAACTTTAGAACCTTTACTCATGTGAGGATGGCTCTCTGTCCCCACACAATGTGCACTGCATCTATCATTAATCAGTACAATGAAATCAGTCATTTTATCAGATTCCTGAGACTCCTCTACACCTCTTTGCATTCTCTTTTGTTACTGTACCTTGAATAACGTTGTATCAGTAAATTCTGTCTTTTCCTTTACAAATTACTGAGATCATATAAATCATTTGCCCAAAAGTAGTGATAGAATAAAAATTTCCACATCACAAAGAGTACAGAGCTCTGTCATCTTACTTCAGCTTCTTTTTCAAGCAGAATCTGGTCTTTATTGACTTCTTCATCTTCTATTTTCCTAAAATGAGATTAACATTGTTCAATGACATGCATACATTCCCGATTTTGAACTTCCACAGAAAGCTTTGTTGACGAAATCAAGGCTCTTGGAACACGCAAGGGTTTCATAATACAAAATTCGTGTAAACATGTTCCACACATAGCTGCAATTCATGTTTTTCTTATATTTTTCTAATACAGTCGCCTTTTTTTCAAGTCCAGAAGATTTCTTTTGTATAACATGTTAAAGTACAGTGCCAACACTGATTACTCCTTTCAAAATCAGGCAAATGCTTTTGACCAGTATCTCAAACTCTTGCTTAATTGAGACATGCCAGTTTTCTGAGAAACCAAATAGAAGAATATTTTTATGTACCATATTTTCAAAATTACCTACCACTTTGCTAACAGATTTCTCCTATCCCATGTTGCAATGAGCTATCAGATCTCATCACACAAGCGCCATCAAAAGTGTAAAGCAAACAAATTAACATTTGTTAAAAGGTTAACAGAGAAATACATTGTCAAAAAATCCTATGTGCCCAAAAGCCTCTAAGAACATCAGTGAATAGTCAACAAGCACTAATGGCCAAGCACTGCCAGTGGGGTAGGTGCAAGTCCGAAATAAATTCACATGCAAACTACCCTCACCTCTAGTAAACTTAACCACATTCTAGGACCTCTTCAGAAATGTGAAAACAAGAATGTATGGGCCACTTTGCTAGACAAGATACAAAGCCATGTTTTAGTTTCACAAAGAAATATACCCCAACTTAACAGCAACAATCCTCTAAAAACTGGGGAACATTATTTTAACTCTGGATGACCTTAGGTTACATTACTTCTAAGACCTTTGTACATACCTGTTGGATAACAGGCACGAGAATCTGACAACATTTGTTTTTTTTCTTAGCTTGAACTTCATGAAACAGGATTTAAAAATCAAGGGAGAAGAGCCTGTCATCTTGCCTGAAGGGAAAGCTGGACTTGTGGGCCAATGCTACCGGCAAAGATAAAACTCCTTTTCCTGAAAACTGACTAGGCATGTGACAAAACCTATGTCAACAGCATTGATGGTAAAAGCTTTGCAAAATACATCAAACCCACTGAAAAGTGCAATTATGAAACCCTCTAGCAGCTGAAGTAAGAGAAGCAACTGAAAAATCTAAACCAGGAAATGCCTATTTTCAATAAGAACTCACAAACTCAACTTTACAAACCCTGCTAATTTAGTTAAAAATGCAGTGTTCTGCCTGTCTCTTACCAGAAAAGCTGTGCCCTACCCACCACAGCTCAGAACAGGGTTGAAAGACATTATCCTGTGACTGCTATGCAAAGAAAATTATTTACATATACCCTGTTTAATAAAGCATGGCAGAAGGACTCAAGTTTCTCTTTTTAAAGATGCAGTCCAAATACCCCAGCAGTTACTTCTGAAAAAAACCTGCCCTTTTTTCAACCTACCAGCACTGACCTAACTTGCAGATTTTTTAAGACAATGTTTATCATAGACATCTGCCCTACTTACTTACCTCAAACAATCCAATCCAACTGCATTCAAGTGTTAAAATCAAAGCAGAGATCTAACTATATCCTTTTAGTGCCACAACTGTCTCTTCAGATTTACATAATACTTTTTCTTACACCCAGCGTAAGCTGGTCAACTGAACTTGATGCCGACTGGAGCTCCAGAGCTGTCCATGATCTATCAAATCCTAGCAATGAAATAGTAGGAAAGACAGAGAAAGAGACCAAAAAGTAAATGCAGATGATACATCATGTAACCATAAGATGACAACCTGCCGCCTCGTTTGAGCCTCTCAGAGCGGAAGTTCTCATAGTGAAGGTCCTGGGTCACCTCCTGAAGATCTTGCATATGGGTGCTGGAGGAAGAAAAGTAATTAAAAGATAAACATACCAGTGTCACATTAGCTTGCTCAACTAGCTGTCATTCAGCACTGTATTGGGTCAATCTGTTCAGCATGTGCACCCATTTAATATGCTAATTTAAAAACTAATTTAAGTTAAATTGGTGCAATAAAAGACACAGAGAGAGACCATCTCAGACCCTGAGGCAGCCCTGACATAAGCTGTCCTCCTGGGTGAGGCGTTTCAGGAAGCAATACAGGTGAAGCAAAGCCTGAAAAAAATCAACTACTGGACTTGTGAAATCTACTCCTTTGCAGATACCTACATATCAATACATTTAAATAAGCACAAGGTGTGAAGCAACCTGTTTTATGTTCCTGGGGATCTAAACAGCAATACAACACTAATTGCCAAAAGAATTAGACAAAATATTATTTTAACAGAATCACTGGGTATTTCAGATTGGAAAGAACCTATGGAGCCTACATGGTCCAATTCCTGCCTAGACCAGCTAGGTCGAGGCTGCTCATGGCCTTTGCCGGACAAATTCTGAATGTCTCCAAGGATTCCACAACCACTCCAAACCCTCAATATGGTGTTTGGATATCTTCCTGGTGATTGTTTTTTAAACTATCATTTAACTGGGATTTTCTAACTTACATTAACATGGTCCTCAGCTTCAGGAAGTCATTATGCTCCGGATTCTCCACTTCAACTACACCCCATGGGTAGAGTCGACCTCTAACTTTTTTACCCTTGGCTTCTATGAGTTGATTAGATCCCACTACACAAAATGGAATGCTGGCCTGAAAGCCAAAAATGCAAATATTACTCATAATGAACTAGAACAAACAACTTCAAGAATTACTCCCATTCTGCTCAGCACTGCATATTATGGTATTAAGTTTGTAATGCTTTTAATTTGAAGGTGTAAAAAAACCCAAAGTAATAGTTACTACCATCTTCCAGATAGGGAAGCCTGGGCACCCAGAGACAGTGACTCATCCAAGGACTCATCACAGGTCACAGTATGTATCTTGGTCTAAAGACATCTTAGCAGTCCAGAAAGATATATTGTATATTATCCACACATGCAACCTGTGAAGCCAGTCATACCTTCAGGAGTCTGGTCTGCTCTTTAAAATCTTCATCCTCATCTGATTCAGCATCAGGCAGGTGATAAATCTTGATGCCATGCTCTTCTATTTCGTCCAGAATCTGAGATTTAGAATATAAGAAACTGAGATAATACACATGTAAATTCAGTACTTTTAAATCTAAACATAAAATTGCTTAATCAGTTATGCACAGTCTCTTCAGAAATTTGTGCCTATCTTCCTGATCCACATTAGTCAGCAAATATTTGTTTTTAAACACCATATTTCTTCATGATAGTCAACAACTACTTGCCACTGACTTTCAGACAAACAAGTGTTCAAACGAGCACCGTCCTTTGGGGATTACATATAAGAAATTGTGCTTTTTAAAACCTTTACAATTGTTGTTTGTTTTTGTTTTTTTTAAATTATAAAGCATTGTCTCATAAGTTGTAATAGCTTGGAATGGCCTAAAACTTCTTGCTCTTGTCTCTGAATTTTTACTTGGAGGGTAGGGGTGGAGTGTTTAAAAACCTAACTGAGCTACAGACACAACAAATACTTTTTTCTGTCTTCATCACTGCTAAGAATAGCATCTGCAGCTGGAATCCATTTGCGATAAACCCAAATTTTGCTCCTTAAAAAAAAAAAATAAATCTTTATTTCTGCAGAATTCTAGCACAAGGCATACATCAAACTAAAGTATACTTCTCTATTTTTATTGCAAGTTGGTTAAGAGAACTCTTAAGGATTTTTAGAATAACTGAAAACTTCCTAAATAAACTTTTGATCCAGTCTTAGCTGTTATATTTAAGTGTGCCTTCTGACCAGTTAATTCTAATACTTTTTCCTAAATTTCATAGATGTTATTAGCTCAGGATGGTTTGTTGCACTTTTCCCCCCTCAGCAAACACAGCATCAAGTTCTGCAAGACTGAATGTGTCAAGGGGTCTTGCTTATGGAAAGAACTGGAATGTATTAGAAGAGGGTAACAAAAAGGAAGAAAACATATCCCAAAATCAGAAAAGTCTCTGAAAAATCCTGTTTTTCAATCATGAGAATTCTGACTGAGTAAAAAAACACATACACATTATAGACACAGATGCTGACTAAGGGAGCAATTAGCATTAGCAAATGCATTTAAACATTTTTCCTAAGTTCCAAAATTAAGTCACAATTGTAACTGTAGCCAATCTGCCATTTCGCAGGCATCATTTTAGGGGCAATTTTTCTCAGTAAAATACATAACAGAAGAATTTACAAGATATCAAACTACATATTAAATGATGTTACACTGTGCATGAGATTAGGACTGAATAAATTTGAATGAGAACACCCCTCTCTTGAGTGACCATGCTGCTATAACCAAATGACAACATCCTTCTGCAAGCTTTCTGCAAGAAAAATACTTACCCTTTTCTTCAGTCTTTCTCTCTCTTTCAAGGAAAGCGTATCAGCTTTTGCAATCACTGGTACTATATTTACTTTGTTGTGTATGACCTTCATAAACTCAACATCCAGAGGCTTAAGGCTAAAATTAAAATACAGAAAAAGTTTAATTTGTTTTTAATCTAAATTACCAATTTATTTTTGCACCATTGAACTCTCTTTACACAGAGAGAAAGAACACACCCAATTAATTCCAGCAGTTCTAGTACTTCTTTAAGTAATGGCAATCTGATGCACAAACCAACTCCCCAGAATAAAATAATTTAAAAAATAAAATGACAGAGAAACACCTACCCATGACCAAACGGTGAAATGAAATAGAAGCAGCAATGAACCCGGTTATCTATGATATGCCTTCTGTTCAAACCACTCTCATCATGCAGATATCGCTCAAACTGCTCGTCAATGTATGAGATTATGGTTTTAAAACTGTAAAACAAACATGGATTCAAGAAATCAAGCTCATTCCCCAACAGTCAGTAATTTTAGCGATGTTTCAAAGGTAGTATTAAAACTCCAAGACATCCTGCTGCTGAATCAATCTGCTGATAGACAAAAATTAATGTACTGATGCTGTAAGAGTAGAAGAGCACGTATCTTAAAATTTTAATTGAATTCTAGAATAACAAACTACTTTGCATATTTTCATTATATATATTAAGATTAAATGCACATATATATATATACAAACATCTTGACTTCTACAGCAAATTTCTCTCGGGTTAGTATTTCTCTTTTGACTAGTATTAAATCACACATGTTGAAAGTACTCTAAGCTTCTTGTTCCAAATTGATTTAAAAATCAGGAATGGTTTGGGTTGGAAGGGACCTTTAAAGATAATCTAGTCTGACCCTCCTGCCATGGGCAGGGACATCTTTCAGCAGGTCAGGTTGCTCAAAGACCCATCCAACATGACTGTGAACACTCCAGTGATGGGGCACATCCACAGCTTCTCTGGGAAACCTGTTCCAGTGCCTCACCACCATCACTGCAAAAAAATTCTTCCTTATGTCCAAACTAAATCTATCCTCCGCTTAAAACCATGGCCCCTTGGCTCTGTTACTACAGGCCCTGGTAATAAATCTCTCTCCACCTCTCCTATATGCCCCTTTAATATAATGAAAGGCCTTAGTAAGGTCTCCCTGGAGCCTTCTCTTCTATAGGCTGAAGAACTCCAGCTCCCACAGCTTTTCTTCACTGCTGTTACAGCCCTTGGATCATTTTTGTGGCCCTTCTCCAGACCTGCTCTAATAAGTCCACGTCTGCCTTGTGCTGGGGGCCCCAAAGAGGGATGCAGGTCTCACAAGAGCAGCGTAGAAGGGGAAAATCACCACCCTTGACCTGCTGGGCCACGCTGCTTTTGATGAAGCCCAGGATATAAATGGCTTTCAGGGATGCAAATGCACATCGCTGGCTCATATCCAATTTTTCATCCACCAGTAATCCCCAAATTCTTCCCTGCAGGGCTGCCCATTCATCTCCTAGTCTGTACTGATGTTGAGAATTTCCCCAACCCATGTGCAGGACCTTACATCTGGCCTTGAACTTCAAGAGGTTTGCAAAGGCACATCCCTCAAACCTCTCAAGGTCCCTCTGGATGACTTCTCTTCCCTCTAGTGATTCAACTGCACCACTTAGCTTGGCATCATCTGCAAACTCGCTAAAGGTGGACTCAATCCCACTACGTCAGTGATGAAGATGTTAAACAGTACTGGTCCCAGTACAGACCCTTGAGAGACACTACTCATTACTGGTTTTCACTTAGACTTTAAGCCATTGACTGTAGCTCTTTGGATGCGGCCATCCAGCCAATTCCTTATCCATCTAACAGTCTGTCCTTCAAACCTGTATCTCTCCAATTTACAGGCAAGAATGTTACAGGGGACCATATGAAAGGCCTTACAGAATTCCAGGCTGATGACATCAGTAGCTTTTCCTTTATCCACTCCATCGTAGAAGGCCACCAGATTAGTCAGGCACAATTTGCCCTTGGTGGAGCCATGTTGGCAGGGTCTAATCATCTCCCTGTTTTCCATACGTTTCAATATACCTTCCCAGAGAATCTGTTCCATGATCTTAAAGGCTGAATGGTTGGTAGCTCCCAGGGTCCTCTGTTTTTTAACCCTCTTTAAAAATGGGCGTGATGTTTCCCTTTCTCCAATCACTGAGGACTTTGCCTGACTGCCATGACTTTTGAAATATGATGGAGAGTGGCTTGGCAACTGTATCTACTGCAGATAATCTGATGAGATGTGATGCATCTTGTTGGGCCCCCCATGGACTTATCAAGTCCCTTACCAAGTTCACCTTCCTCAGGTGGTCTTGTACCTGATCTTCATTTATTATGGGAGGGACTTCATTTCCCCAGTCCCTATCTTGAGGTTCAGGGACTTGAGAGATATGGGAAGAGGAATTACCTTTGAAAACTGATCACCATTGATCTCAAGATTATTTCTCAGTACTTATTAAAATGTAAATTTCTCAAAAAACCCCAAACAATCAAACCCAGAGATGATGAAAATGCACTTAAAAATGAAGCACAGAATCTAAGAATGCTCAGATGAATGTGGACAACATCTAAAGGTGGATATTTTACTTGCACTAAAGGCTAGATTAATTACTTTCTCATTAATTTCCTGTGTCCCAGTGGTTCCACTGCTTTTTGACTATAAAAAAGAAACCAAGGTCACCATTCACTTAAAACTATTTCAAACTTGAAAAAGTTAACTTGGGGCAGGGGGGAAATCTGTGCCACAAAATTTACTTCAAGTCATATGGAAGTTATTGATGCTTCTTTACATGTGTTTGAATTAACTCATAACTCTTAAATTAAGCTTCCTCAAACTTAGAAAACATGACCATCTCTCCAAAAGTCACACCACAAATTCAGCACTTAACATAACTCACCAAAAAAAGGTAAGATAATGATTTAACACTATAATCATTTTGAATTACCTTTGGAATGGAAGTGTTTACAAGAGCTAGGGTTGCCACTTGGGACATCCTACTTTGAACTGCATATCATTAATATAGCCCCACTTCAGTTATTTATTACCACCTCCCTCCAGACAAATGTGAAATAGATGTCAGTTTTCATATGTAGATCGATACGTGTTCTGTACACATACCAGTCTCGACAATTGATAGCATCCCCATATCCTGGTGTATCTACAACTGTCAGACGTAGTTTCACACCCCTCTCTTCAATTTCAACTGTTGAGGCTTCAATCTGCACAGTGCGTTCAATCTTCTCTAAAAGACAATAAACTTGATCTTTCAGAATGGAATTCATAAGACTACGTCATTCTGAGTTCAAAAGATTAACTGGCAGATATAACCATAGAAATATTATTCTACAGATTAGCTTCTAAGGCCTGATAACAGCAAGACTCAGTACTTAAGTTCTTCAGATTTTGTTAGATGATTATATGAGATTTCATATTGTTCTTAAATATAATGTACAAACTAAGGCAAAGGGACTGAGAATGAATCTGTAGGGAATCAGCAGTTTGGAGAACAACACTAAACTACATACGATCGACTTTTTTCCTATGGTTGAAAGTGATAAGTAATCATCAGCTAACAAGTCATTCAACAAGCAACAAAAGCGAAGAACCCAGTATCTTCCCCTATTTTCTTACAATATTCTCTTTCATTGGATTAATTGCTTAACAGAATAAAAATGGGACAAGGGACTAAAGAAGAAAAAAAGGCAAAGTTCACCTTCACTAAACACCAACCCAAAGCAAAGGAATCAAGTTGCAAGTCCACGCAGGCACAAACAATGCATATATTTATAATTGCAATAGATTCAAAATTAAAGAAAGTTTCTGATTGTTTTAGTTGATTGTACCTTTACTGTGACACAGTGCCATTTTGTATAGAAATAGAAGGGATCAACTTCTAGGTGACTGAGGCCTAAACAACAAAGACCTAATATGCATCCCCAGGTACAAAGGGAACCAATTCTATCAAACAGTTCAAGTATCAGGAAATACATTAGAAATTATTACAGATAGAAATCACTACTAGCTGTTACTAAAATCCAAAGATAAAAGCATTCAACTCCAAAAACCGAGAACAGAGAAACTAGAACAAAGGTGTTCTTACCAGCAGCTCCTGGGATTATCCTTTCTGGGTAGAGATCCGTCAAGAAGAGGCTGTTTATTAGTGTAGATTTTCCCAATCCAGATTCACCTGCAATTCAATATAAAGATAAATTCAACATATTTACATAAATAATTTCAACTCTATCCAACTGACTGACAGTATCATCTAACTATATTTTTTTAAAATAAAAATTAATGCTCAATTCTTTTAAATTAAAAACTTAGAGCTTATAATTTTTTATGAGAAAAGTTTGCACAAAAAGGTTTAATAATAATTTTTACATCTCAGCTTTATAATAGACTTTCTCAGAGCTTTCGCTGATAATTTGTAATTAAAACTGGTAGTCAAGTGGAGTTCCAGTCAATTTGGACTTAAAAATTTCCCATTTCACATCTCCTGATTTTTTAAGGCATGCTTTCCTGTTCTCATGCCAGAATGTGAAAGATCATACACAGTGAGAAGCTAGATCCTGCCTAGGCTATATCATCAATTTAAGCAACAGAAAAGGCATTGCTGAACTTCTGCACAGGCAGCCCTCATAATGTGTAATCTATTTCTGCTTTTTATGCTAATAAGGCGAACAAGAACTCAAGAGAAGAGGAATATGACACTGCCGCTGAGTGTACACACAAAGCAATTTCAGCAATTTTTTCAGCAACAAAACTGGGGATTACCAAATTGTACCATAAATGTATTTTTGTTTAAGGGCTACTGACTGAGCCATGAGGAAAGTTCAAAAGCCAACTTATTAGCTAGAGATCAAGAACTTAATCAGAACAAATGTTCAAAGCATAAAAAAGATGAAGTACTCAATACTTGGATTCACTGAACGAGTCCTTTTCTAGAAATCTGGTTTTATTTCAGGTGTTGATAGAATTAATTAAAAAAATTAGACATTAAAAATTATGGCCTGCATGATCCCTTTGAGTAACACAGACTATTCTGCAATAGGAATCTCACAAAAATATCTGAACAAAAGAAAAAAAAAAAAGAGATGGAATTATCTTTCAAATAAAGATTTGACTAGGAGCTGCCAGTTTTTAATACCTTCTAGAACGCATCGCTCAAGATCAAATTTAACAGTGCAACCCTCACCAGTGAAAGACAGATGCAGCCATAGTAACTCAACAGTCACATGGCATCATTTCAGTCAAACATGGAATAACATCATTTTGACCAGTAGCTCATTCCACACCTTGTCTGGGTAAATTACATGTAAAACAAATCAGTTTTCATAGTCGATGTCAAGGATTATACTGGCCACAGCAGTTAAAAGTTCAGTGACTCTTAAGTGAAATAACTATTTAGAGGAAGTCATAGCTTAATAATGACAATGAACACGAAATTGTTAAAAAATACAAGTGGTTAGGATTTCTTTGGAAGCCACACAACCAAGCAGCCAAATTGCTACAAACTCCAGCTCATATTTTCACAAACCACAATAAACAACATCAGAATAAAAAGTGCAAAGAAAAAAAAATCACAGAATAGGACTCCGTCAGTGCAGACAGCTTTTAAAGAAACATTCTCCTGCTCTAAAATTAAGCAGCATGGCAACTCAATAATAGTTCAATATAGGCATTGTGATACAGCCCACAAGAAAACACACTTAAATCCCATGCATATTTCAAGAGAAAGAATTCACATTCCAAACTGTTGAAATAATCAACAATTTAAAGCACAGTTATTTTATCTTATATTGACTGCCTCCCTCTGACAGCGTATCTGAAAATTTGGAGTGGTATTTTCAATGAAATTTTTCTCCAAGTTCTCTTCCTGTAGTTTTCATTTATGCTTTAGAATACCGGCAGGCAACAAATGTAAATTTTACTCTGACACATAGGTGGGGAGAATTGCCTTTCTGTTACTCTGACACCATGCCATGTACTCCCCCCTATTTTCTATTTTACAAAAGCCTAGAAACGATGCTTTGGTCTATAGAATTTTACATAGCTTTCTGTCAGAACCGTTTCACGCAGCACTATTTGCAATTAATCTCAAAGATGTTTCTGTAGCACAGAAAGCACATCTTTTGTTTCTAATAGCTGTTCAGATTTTTAGGATCAATGAACAGTAAGTTCTGAAGAGTTACAGTAGATACCATAATTCAAAACACCTGCTTAGTCTGGCTTTACCCTTAGATTTTATAAGATGTCCATTACAGTATTACGCTAAGCAAATCCAATTAAAGATACAGTAAACAACTATGATAAAATTCTAAGAACATAGAAACAGGGACCAATTCTGTCCAACACTGAAGTACAAAAGGCAGAAACAGAATAAAGCAAAGCCAGGGCTGTCACTTGGCAAAACTAACGAAAGGTTTGAGGATAGACTCTTCTGTAACTATGGGACTCCAAAACAATTAAGAACTTAAAACACCTCTTATCATGTACTGCCTCACCCCTCCTGGTCACTCCCATTGTGATCTCTCTCAGACAAATCTAACACACAAAAGGGATTTACTTCTTGTGATGCCAGGTAATAAAAAACCTAATTCTATTAGGGTACTTTTTGCAAAAGCCTATTTTATTAAGTGAGAATTATAGAGTTCAAACACCAAAGTTCAAAAGTTACAGCTCCCAGGCAGTATAACCAGGAGAGATATACAAGACACCCAAGCCTAATTTGGAAGCCTCCTTAATTTGGAAAAAATAACACCATCTTCTCAGAGGATCAAGGTATTTCTGCAGACGTACTACATTTTTTCTTTCCATTCCAGATACCAGCACAGATTCTCAATGAAAGATCAAATAGAATTAAACTTTAAAACTGCTAACAGAAAATCAAGATCAATTTTAAAAGTAACAACTCACATCAAAACCAAATAAGCCAATTCTCATTATTATTCTCTTATAACAGTATTTAGAAGGAGTGGGAAGATCAGAGTTCAGATTCTTTTGAATTACAGAAGCACAAACAACATTTTATATAAAATAGTCTCCTTAACACTATTCTTTTAATCAAAACATGCAAGCAAACAAAGATTGTATTCAAATGCAAAACCAGTTTCAAACTATATTTTAAATGGAATACTTGAATCCTGTAAGGTAAGGAAGTAATGATCACTGGAGTGCACAACAGCATTTCTTCACTCACAAACTTCATGGTTTTGTAGTGAGGAAAACAAGTGCTGCGTGAATTACTAAAGTATAAAAGTTAAATACTACAGTACAGAAGAGCTTTCTGATGCAAGCTCAAGCCTTACAATAGTGGAAGTAACATTCACTTTAATTCCAAATTCCCTGTAAGCAAGTACTAATTCTGAGAAAGACTATAAAATGTTTCCTTACCAACCACCATAAGAGTAAATTCAAACCCTTTTTTCACAGACTTCCGGTGAACCTGATTGGGAAGGTTTGCAAATCCAACATAGCCAGGGGTTTCTGGATTGGTAAACTGAGCAGGCTGTTGCTAAAAATAAAATAAAGTAAGGCAATAATAAGCAACCACTCAAACACACTTATCTGTATAACTTTTTCCTCAGTTATTGCCAATGGTTTGAAGCCGTATGTCACACAGAGAGAAAACTACACCAGTGTTCCTACTGCTCAACAGTTTCACAATTAATTACAGAACTATATTCACCTAGTTTTTTAAAAAAAGTTTCATTTATTCAGCTATCCAGCCAAGATCACCTTAAATTAAAAAAGAAACAAAATCCCAAGCATCTGTTTATCAAAGTATGAAGTGCATCCACTAACCACACACTTTTTTAAAAAGTGTCTTCACACACATTTAAAATAAAAAACCTTGTGTCCAATGTTTATGGGCTTAAATAAAAAGGTGACCATTTCTAATTTGGTTTTAGCACATCCAAATGAAAATCCTGATTGACTAGTGAAGTGATCGCTATCTGCTGGAAGTCCTCTCTAGAGATCTCTTTTAAAGGGGGAAGACGGGGAGTTTACACAATAATGTTTCACTACTACAAACACTGCAGAGAAATCTTTACATCTATTACTTTCCCTCCTCAAACACACTACTCAAGTACCTTTTATCATTCATTTCACTCCAGTAAGTTAATATGCATGTTTTACCCATTATACCAAATGCAGGGAACCAAGAATTACATGGATTCCAGCATGTCAGAAATACTTCAAAGTTGCCACACTGTTTACGAACGATTTTACCGGAAGATCAGTTGACTCTAACAGCAAATGAAGAAATTAAATCTAAGAACAAACATCCAACCTCTAAATGATTCCCACTCAAAACACAGTAGCAGAATGGAAATTCCAATGAAAATGCAGCAGAGAGCTTATTGGCAACTTCACAACCAAGATTAAATCCTTCCAAGAGTATTAGTTAATTGCAGAGGTTTGTATTTGTAGGAAGCTACTTTAATATATGCTTTACATCACTTATCTTTCAATCTCATGTCTTCTAAATGTAAATTCTCTCTTATTTATGACCCATAAATTTAGGACGCACATTACCATCAAGCACAATGCAAGTTACATGTTCTGCCCTTGCAGATTAATATTTAAAAACAAGTATCTGTTTTACATTGTTACATTGGAAGACACAAATGTTACTCCTACCTTGGACATTTTTATGGAAGGTCAGGAACAAATCTGGAAAAAGAATAAAATTTTTCAGTTTATTAAAATTGTATGAGGACACCCCCCCCCCCCAACATGAAACAATAAAATATCCATTGTTGCACACTAAATCAAAAAAGAAGCATCCTTGACTGGATGTCCAGATTTTGAAATGGTGTCAATTGCTTATAGAGTACAAGTATTTGACTCTGGTACTAAAGAGGGGCAGAATTTTCAGCAACCACTGTTCCTATTAGCGTTATCAGGCAATAAATTCACGCAATGTGAATGTGGGGTGCTAAAGACACCAGATGTATGACAAACCATTTTGAAGCCTGAAAAAGAAAAGTTCACATCCTTTCCGGAAACTAACCAAACCAAACACACTGCTTAAAGACATCTTACTATATACAGGAAACAGGTTTTTTAAAGCTAAAAAAACCCCAACTAATGTATTATTTTTTTTTCTTTTTAAGCCTCCTTCCCCTCAAATTTCCTTTCATGCTCATGTGTTATGTACAGAGCTGACAGCTTCAAAATGAAACATCTTTTCCTCCTCTTTGGTCTGGATGCTTGAAAACTCAGTCATTTTAATTTCTGTTGCCAAGATAAGATTTTCACATGCAGCTGCATCACTTTGAAATACAAAGCAGACAGGAAAAAAAAAAAAAATCTCATCTAACACCCCTATGCAAAAAAGTGTCTGGACAAAGACCTGCCAACACTTCTATCACGTTAACTTGCATGAATTCAAGAGATCATATAATTCACTACAGCAACATAAAAATGTCAGCATGATTGCTTCAAGTCCCCTCGCCTAGTCCTTCCCCTGGCTTGCTCTCTGACCCCAAACGTGTTTGTTCCCACTCACAAAGCCCACAGACCATAGCCACCTCTCTCACCTATCTAGCTCACTCACACGTTCATTCCACAATTTGAAATTATCACCTTCTGCTTCTTTCCATCTTCCAAGCAGATTTTCTGCCATCCAGTTCAGCTTCATGTGAAATGGCACAAAATTGCTCCAATGTACAGCACCCTTAAGTCTGTCCCTCCCACCAAAAAAACACCCTGAAATCAAAGCAAACTGCCCAGTGTCAGAAGGACAGGAGCCCAGCACTTTTGTGCTAGGCAGAAGGCAAAGTTGTTTTCAAAGTGGTGATGATTTCTGGCAGCTCTGGCATTTGCTTCTCACTACTCTATATGTAAATAATAAATATGTAAATAATAAAAGTGTGACCTCATTAGGTTTATTAAGATGCAACTTTTTAGCTTACCAAGGTTACTTCACTGTTAACAGGTACCAAGCTGCCTGCCTACCCCCAT
>JAVJGJ010000003.1:167874-188133 GCA_035590215.1 Microhierax caerulescens | reverse complement strand
ATGGAGGAGTGTGGTGGAGTCCACATCCACTTCCCCACCGAGGGCTCTGGCAATGACACTGTGACCATTAGGGGCCCAGCCCAGGATGTGGAGAAAGCCAAGAAACAGCTGCTGCACCTGGCAGAGGAGAAGGTGAGACTTGTCTCACAGGGGAAGGAGCAGATTGTTTGGGGTGGCTATTTTTTCGGGGGTGTTGAAGTGTTCCCCCACTGCCAGAGGCAGGGGGGAACCTAATCCTCTTGCAAGGGATTTGAGTACAGTTTGGAAGATGAAAAGAAAACTATGCTTCCATCCTTGTGAAAATTAGTTCTTCCCCCATGTATAGAACTGGCTGTAATGTTTCTCTGCCCAGGCTGGAGACATACTCAAAGAGTTAAGGCTCCCTGCTCCTGGGGTGTGAATGCTGTTGGGTATCCACCGTTCTCCAAAACAGCCTACTTTGCGTATCTCCTTTACTTTTTTTCTTGATCTCTGAATTCCAGCTCCAGTTCTTCCATTTCACTGCATATATCCAGATTTGAGAACTTTGGGTGACCAGACCTTGCCCTGAGATTGACTGGTCATTTTAACAGCGAGAAAAAAACCCTTTCTAATATCAGCACGTCAACATGTTCTCCTGATCAGTTGGTTGCCTTCTGCTGCCTGGCTTGCAGCAGTTGGTTAGCAAATGGTTATGCTGCCTTGTGTGAGTGTCAGACCCTTCTCCTAGGGAACTCTTTTCAGCTCATACTCTCACCATTTCTGCTGCACGTAGAGTTGTCTTTTCAGCACTTGAGAACATCTTTTGGGTAGCATTTTTAATTTAAGACCTTGTAAACCTTTTTGACTTTGACAGCGCACTGCATCTACTTTGTTCTTGCAGTGCTGTGTATGTGGGTGCAGGTAACATAACTCCATGCTTACTGTGGATGCTGATCTGTATTCTCTACATATTGACATCTTTCATGGGTATCTGACTCCTTTCAGCAAACAAAGAGTTACACTGTGGACCTCCGGGCAAAGCCAGAGTACCACAAATTCCTTATTGGTAAGGGTGGTGGCAACATCCGTAAGGTGCGTGACAACACTGGGGCTCGCATCATCTTCCCAACCTCTGAGGACAAAGATCAGGAGCTGATTACTATCATGGGAACTGAGGAGGCTGTCAAAGAGGCACAGAAGGAGTTGGAGGCCCTCATCAAGAACCTGGTATGAATTACTTTTTCTCCTTCCTTGCCTATCACAGTAGCAAGATGTAACGAGTCAGTGTGAAAGACCCGCTTGTCCTAAAACCATCTGCTGCCCTTCATGGTAGCTCAGGAAGATCTCCTTGCTGTTACTTTTTGGGGTGAGGTTGTAAACTGATTGTGGTTGAGTGCAGAAAACTTGTGCTTATCACCAGGACAGGCAGGGTTGACTAGCTGTCATCTGTTGGCAGGATAACGTGGTTGAAGACTCCATGGTGGTTGACCCCAAGCACCACCGCCACTTTGTTATCCGGAGAGGGCAAGTTCTGCGTGAGATTGCAGATGAGTATGGTGGTGTGATGGTCAGCTTCCCACGCTCTGGCACCCAGAGCGACAAAGTCACTCTCAAGGGAGCCAAGGACTGTGTGGAGGCAGCCAAGAAACGCATCCAGGAGATCATTGAGGACCTGGTACGTTGCAGCAAAACTGTCTCTTCTATACTTAGTTGATTCAGCAGTGCACTCCTTGAATCTGCTGTACAGCCAAGCATCATGTGAACAAGTCCCGCAGTAGTTCTGGGATTTGAAGCTTGGCTATCAACATACAGGGTCTGCAGATGTTAGATCCCAGCCTGAGGAATGGCAGCTGACTCCAAAATGGCAATACTGTATGATGGCATTGTCTCCTCTGACCATCATCTTAGTTTTTAGGAGTGGAAACAGGAGACCCTTCCTTGATGTACTTCTAGGTATTAAAAGACTGAAGCCACCTTGTGCCTGTTTGTGGCCTTTGGTAGTGGTTGCTCTCTGGGGTTTCATATTGACTTTTGGAAGCAGCCAGCTGTCAAACTTGATCTCTTCCCTTCCTTCTTTATCTTTTTCCTTTCTTCTAATGCTTCCTTCCCTTCAGGGTAATAGGGAACTTGAGCCATGGTCTCAGAAGCCTTTAACATCTTGGGCTGGAGGCAGCCTTCATTAAGAAATCCTCTGCTAACTTTTCTGAGAGAAGAAAGAATCTAGGAAACTTTCAGTTCTTCTGCCAGCAGCTATTACCTTTTCTAACTCCTCTCTATGTCCATTATGAATTTTACCATGCACGAGCATCCTGTTCTCTGGTGTGAAAGAAGCTGTGTCACAGTAGAGCAACTCTGCTTTCTCACAGGAAGCTCAAGTGACAATCGAGTGCACCATCCCACAAAAGTTCCACCGCTCCATTATGGGCCCCAAAGGATCCCGGATCCAGCAGATCACCCGGGACTATGGTGTGCAGATCAAGTTCCCTGACAGGGAGGAGAACCCAGGTATACCTGTGGATACATGTTTGCATGGTATTTGGGGTGATCAAATGAATGTAGTGCAGCCTACATTCCGTATCAGTGGAGATTATGTGTAAAATTGATGTAGAACTGATCCCAGGTGTTCCCTGCAGCGTCCTTGAATCTGGGCTTAGCATCAGCCTTGCCCTCTTGGGAAGAGGGAGCAATTTTATGAGGTAAAACTGCAGACCTAGGCATTCTGAGTGTGCTCTCACCACACAGTGCAGGGAGTATGAGGACCTACACTGGCAAAAAAGGTTTACCAAGGTCTCTCTGAACTCTAATGCGCTTGTTGTTGGGTGTACTGAATTCAGCACAACTGGGGCCTGCTGAATACTCCAGCCTACCACCAGCCATCCTGCTGTGATATCCAGTGCTGTGCTGTTGAGCTTCTGTGTTGGGGAGGAAAACTGCCAGCCTCACTAACTCAGCTTCTGCTAACGCGGGAGTGCAGCTGCAGGTCCTTCCTGTGCAGGCAAAGGCAATATCAGTGCTGTGCAGAGAGGTATGGAGCAGACATCTCAGTGGATGTTCTTGTTCTGTTCATTCCAGGCCAAGCCATGGCAAGCTGCCTGTGCTAGGAATGACCTCCTCCATAGCAGGCAGTAGTGTCTGACCATATGTGGCAAAGCCCAGGCTAGGCTTAAGGATCTAGAGGGGAAGATAATTAGCAGGGAGCGGGCTCTGTGCATTTAACATGAGACTTCCCATGTTTCCAGCCCCTATTGCAGAAGCAGTTGTACAGGAGAATGGTGAGGAAGGTGGGGAAGGCAAGGATGGGAAGGATGCAGATCCCAGCTCTCCAAAGAAGTGTGATATCATCATCATCTCTGGCCGCAGGGAGAAGTGCGAGGCAGCAAAGGAGGCGCTGCAGGTATGTGGCTTTCTAAGCCCCTTAGCCCTGTAATGTAGTGATGCCCTGACGTAAGAAGCTCACTGCAGGCTTTAGTGGTGGTAATAAAAGCTACTCAAGTCAAGGTTGCAATCCAGGTGATCGCTGATGCTAACTGTAGAGTTGGTGTGTACTGGTCAAGGGAAACCCTCTGCTCTGTGATTTAGACTGGCAGCTTGAATCATAGTGCCTGACCTCACAATTGCTAGAGCTTGTAGGCAACCCCAAGTCATGTGCCATCAAAGCATGGCATGCTTGTTTCATGGAGCACAGCTGGAAAGAGGAGGAGTCTGTTGAGGCTGAATCGTTCTAAGGCAGACCTTGCCACGCTCCTTTAGTGATGTTTTCCATGTTTCTGCTAGATGAAATCCAAGGATGTCAAAACAGCCTGTCCCCAGAGGCAGGGTTTAAGATAGCTTGTTTGGAAAAAAATGCTTTAACACCCAACAAGTCATCTTGGTGTTCGCAGCTGTGTTCTCTCTTCCTGTAGAGTTTGTATCCTGACTACAAAGGAATGTACCTCGTTCAGCAACATGTTCTTTTGGGCAAGTATATGGCAAGCTGAAAGAGAGGAGAAGTCTTTCTAGTGGTAAACTGTGCTCCCTCCCCTGCAGGCTCTGGTTCCTGTCACTATTGAGGTGGAAGTTCCCTTTGATCTTCACCGTTACATCATCGGTCAGAAAGGAAGTGGGATTCGCAAAATGATGGATGAGTTTGAAGTAAGTTGTGGCCCTTCCTCCCATCTCCTCTGTCCTGGAGAGTCTAAGCGAGCATGTTTGTGGCGGTGGCAGTCAGTTGCGACATACTTGGGACTGTTGTGAATATGAAATACAGGCTTTGTAATAAGAAAATGATTCATTCCCTGGCTCCAGGGCTCAATAGGTTTTGTGCTGAAGCTGTATGGCCGATGTTGATGCATTGAGTGTTGCATGACCAGTGTGAGAATTGTTTTCCTCCTAGGCTATGGGAAACATCTCTGCTGTGCCTGCTACCTGTTTGGGAGAATTCCCCAGAAGCCCACAGAGACTTTTGGGGCTGACACAGGTTGGCTGCAGATAGTGCTACTGAACACATATTTGTTTTCTAGCCTCTCCAGGCTGACAGACACTGGTGAGGGGCTGAAGCCCTGCAGCACCACAATCTGATAATGGCTGAAGAAACAGGTTTCTATTAAAAAAAAAAAAAGTCTAGTCCTGGGCAACTGACTCTAGGTGGCCCTGCTTGAGCAGGGGGGTTGGACCAGATGACCTCCAGAGGTCCCTGCCAGCCTCAGCCATTCTGCTAGTCTGTGGTTTAGGCTGTCTGGATGGGAGCTGGTCTTGGCAGCAGGAGAGATCAGTGAGATGCCAACCTGCAGTGACAGGCATCACAAGTGATACAAAATTATAATTGCTACTTGTTACTCAGGTGAACATCCAGGTCCCTGCTCCTGAGCTGCAGTCAGATATCATCACCATCACTGGGCTGGCCACCAACCTGGACCGTGCCAAGGCTGGGCTGCTGGAAAGAGTGAAGGAGCTGCAGGCTGAACAAGAGGATCGGGTAAGGCCTGTGCCTGTCTTCCTTCCTTCTAGCCAATCAAGGCTTTAGCCTCTGGGTGTTCCTTTCAGAAGTTGCACAGATGCCTTGAGCACTTCGCTTTTTAAGAACACCCTTAGGTGCTCTGTGGGCATGGGGTGCTCATAAGTGGGTCACCCAAATGTCAGTCATTTAATATGAACTGATCGGAGAGTTTTGAGATTCTGCGTAGGTAACTTTGGACTGTCCAGGGCTCTATCACACCTTCATGTACCTTTGAGACACTGCAGGGTGGGAACCTCGTGCTAGGAGTCTCTTTGTACCTATTCTCATTGAATTCTTATCACAGCTCTGAATAAATAGGTGAGGAATGAGTTGGATGGTTGTTGCTAATTGTAGTTTCCCACTCAATTTGGCGAAAGCACAAGGCCCTAGCAAATGGATGCCTTGGGTACTTTTCTGTAGCTGTGTACACTCAAGCATGACCCTGCAGAATCTGTTCCGTGCAGCTCAGAAGCCAGAAGGAGATGCTGGGACTTAGATGGTCATCACTGGACTAGCTGTGGTTTGTTCCCTGCTGTTGTATCTCACTCTGCTTCTCCTGTTCTAGGCCTTACGAAGCTTCAAGCTGACAGTCACTGTGGATCCCAAGTATCACCCTAAAATCATTGGGCGGAAGGGAGCAGTGATCACCCAGATACGCACAGAGCATGAAGTCAACATCCAGTTCCCCGACAAGGATGATGAAAGCCAGGTGAGAGGTCAAGAGAGGGTGCAAGGAGGGATGCTGTTTGTCTCTAAGCATAGGAAGCACAGCATGTTCTCTGGGGCTCCAAACTCCCTACACTGCCTTTGGATAAGGTGGAGGGTAAGAGGGAGTAGCAGGAAGGAGGCTTGCTCAGCTGCTTATGAGCCTGGTCTCTTCACACATTTGCCTGTGCCCCAGGCTCAAGACCAGATCACCATCACTGGCTATGAGAAGAATGCCGAGGCTGCCCGGGATGCCATCATGAAGATCGTTAGTGAGCTGGAGCAGATGGTCTCTGAGGATGTGACTCTGGACCATCGTGTTCATGCACGCATCATTGGTGCACGTGGTAAAGCCATCCGCAAAATCATGGATGAGTTCAAGGTGAGTGGTGGGGCAGTGCAGCACAGGTTGGGCTGGGCCTGGGTGGCCACTGGTGCCACTTGCTTACTGCACTAAGAGCTTAGTAGCAGCTTGGCACTAGGGGCTGAATTCAAGAGTCTGAGGCTCACATCTCGTGGTCCTTCTGTCTTTTGTCTTTTGAGCGCCTTCAGCTGGAACTGGTGCAAAAGAAAAGCCAGTGCTGTCATGCTCACCTCCAGCTCTGTCTCCACAAGCTTAATAGTAGAATCACTGGGCTAGGGCATTCTGGTATGCCCTGGGCAGCTGGGCTATCTAAAGGTGAAGCATCCCCACATGACCTCAGCTGTGAGTCACCCTTCTTCTGGGAGCTCGGCAGGGAGGAGACTGAGCTCTTCCTGTGCTGCTGGAACACAACCAGAAGAGGAATCTGGAAATGCTTCCTTGATGCTCTGGGTTAGCCCTGCAAACGGCACTGAGCACTGCCCCTCTGTGCAGCCCTTTTAGTGGGTTTCTTGCAGACAGGGTCCCAGATAGTCTTCAAAGGGAAGAAGTGGTTATATCTGTTACTTTGTTACTGCAAGTGGACAGCCAGGCCTTTTGCTGGGGGGGCTCTGCAAGGAAACTGTGTCCAGACCCCCCAACTTGAGTTTCACTCAAGGAAGTAATCTGGATTTCTTTGTCTCTCTAGGCCACTGTTGATTCCCTTGAGTTTGGGAATCTTGAATCACTCTCGGAGCTCCAGATGTGGCAAAGTCAGTTGACTATGGGAAGGGCAGGGACCTTTGCTCCTGACAGCGTGTGGCAGTAGCAGCGTGCTTTACTACAGGGGCAGTAGTGAATGTGAATTCAGAGTGATGAAGCTTTGGAGACTTGCTTCTTGGTTGGGCTCAGTTATTGAAGCAAGCTGTTTGGCCCCCAAATGAGCAGCCTTTGGTTGTGGCCCTGTCTTATGTGGCTTCCCTGCACCCATCTGGAAAGCAAGCTGTGAGAAAGTTCTGTTGGTATCTACAGGGTACACCAAGCAAGCCCCATGAAATGATTGTCAGCTGGGATTACTCTCTCTGTGGAGGAGACAGCTTCCTGTGCTTCATGCTAGTGGCTTGATGGTGAAAATGCAGCAATGTGAGGACACTGCCTGGAAATGCAGGCCTGTTCTGTCTCTGCTGCAAGTGCTGCACAGAAAGCAGTGGGCCTCTGGGCAGTCAGCACAGCAGAGGCTGCTGGAAGAAGATGGGTCATTACTGCAAGCTCAGTTCTGTCTCCCTTCACAGGGGGAACCAGACAAGCTTCAGGGCCAGGTATATGTCATTGCACCCCCCAGCATCTGAGCTATGGAGGTCCTAAACAGACTTGGGGCAGTGAACAGATCAGGGCCTTCCTCTTCTGTGATTCTAATGATGAGGGTGTGGGGAGTCTGTGGCTTTTCAAATGTACAGATTTAAGTCCCGTCCTGTTCCTTGTGTTGCAGGTGGATATTCGCTTTCCCCAGAGTGGAGCTCCTGACCCCAACTGTGTGACTGTAACAGGACTCCCTGAGAACGTGGAAGAAGCTATCGATCACATCCTAAACTTGGAGGAGGAATATGTAAGTGTTCAGCCAGTCTGTGCAGGGGTTTAGCAAGGATTTCCTCTGCCGGAGGCTAAATGTCTGAAGTATCTCCATGTGGTATTTTCTACCACTGCATTTGAGACCTTGAGCCCTGTGCAGGTGACAGTCAACCTTCATCTGCAACTGTCCCTCAGACCAGCTGGGCGCAGAGCCTCTGGTTTTGCTCTGCAAAGCAGTGCAAGAACTGGCCCCAATGCCCAGGAGAGGACAGTGTATGAGAATGCTGGGACACCACCAGGATGTGCACATGCTTACCTTCCTGCAGCTTGCATCCTGCTTGGTTTCCCTCCCGACCCCTGGCAGGGGGCGGGGAGTTTCTGTAAATAGCGGGGGGCCAGATTGAGGACCCTGGGGGGCTGTATCTGGCCCACAGGCCGTAGTTTGAGGATGCCTGATTTAGGAGTTGGTGGCTGTTAGACTAGTGCAGAAGCACTGTGTTCTGTCATTGTAGAACAGGCTGGTGACTTTGGATGGGTTGCAGTGTGGCGAGATGGCAGGGGGGACGCATGTTGTACCAGTTTGAGGAACTGTCAAGATATCCCCCTAACTGGTCTATGTCACTGCAGCTTGCAGATGTGGTGGACAACGAGGCAATGCAGGTGTACATGAAGCCCTCCTCACATGAAGAGTCCAAGGCCCCATCCAAGGGCTTTGTGGTGAGAGATGCCCCTTGGGCCACTGTCAACAATGAGAAGGTGAGCGCTACTGTTGCTGCGGGCCTGGGAGCATAGGGCGTGTGGCAGCCTCTGCCAAGGACTCTGAGGTCTGGCCCTCGTGTCTTGCCTGGGGGGACAGAGCACTCTCCCTCCCTTGATGGCAGACAAGGCGGTGAAGGGCCCTCTTGCTCTTCATGGCGCATGGAAGCTGAGAGCAGGCCTGGGCTCTGCCTCTCAAGCTTCCAAAGCACTGCTGTCTCTTTCTTCCAAACATCTTGCCCACACTGACTGCTATCCCAGTATGGAGTGGTGGGGGCATGGGGGACCCTTACCAGAAAGTGCCCTGCCAGGTCTCGTTGTGTTTAGGAGTAGGGACTGCACCCTGGGACTTCTGACTCTTCTGCTGCAGCATAGAACTGGCTCGGTGTTTGCTCAGAGCAGTGAGCTGGCACGTGTGGCGGCTCCATCCTCAGCTACCCCGGCACTGCTGCAGAACTGGCCTCACCCCCCTCCAATGCTCGAGTTACTGAGGTAACTCAGTAACTTTGGAGCCCTTCATCTGCCTGCTGTTTGCTCCTGTTTGCACCCTCCTAAATGTCACCTCTAGGTGGCTTGACTGTCCACTTGGGCAGTCCTAAGGATGTAATGATCCTTTTTGGCCCTTGCCCATTGTCACTGCTCATGGGACATCAGGAATGCTGCTTAGCTCAGGGGTGCACCGTGCAGGTTTGCAGCAGGGCAGGAGCTTAACTTGTTCCCTTTTTGTTTGCTCTAGGCCCCTGATATGAGCAGTTCTGAAGACTTCCCCAGCTTTGGGGCTCAAGTGGCCCCCAAGACTCTTCCCTGGGGACCCAAACGATAATGACCTGGAAGCAGAAACTCCTCCAGCCTGCTGACCTGACACTAACCTGCCACAAATACTTCCTGTCTGAAATCTGACCCAGCAGCTGGAGCACAAGTCAATTGCCCCAAGAGGTCTCCTAATGGTGTCTGGAGTGCTAGACCCCATCCTGCTCCCCTCAGCTATCACCGTGGCTAGGACTCACCCTCATCTCTTGATGGATATTCTTTCCTCCTTTGGAACAAGACTTCCACTCAGATTCAAACACTAAATGTGTGTGTTTTTGTTAGAAACTTCGTAACTGACTCAATGGCTAAGATTTGTAGCTTCCCAAGCGCTAGCAGAGCAATCTGCTCTCTTGAGCATGTCTTACTAGGCATTCTCGCCTTCATTAGGAGACCTCCTTTACTGTGGCTAGGAATCTACTTCCTGTCTCATGACCTCAGGAAATAAATTTCCTTGACTTTCTAAAGCCAAAACGTTTGCCCTCTTTCCTTTGTGTTTATCCCAGGCCTTACCTTACCTTTGTAGAGTGCAATCAACTTTTTTCCTTTTAACTGCCAAATATTCATTTAATGCTGATATCTGACTGTGGGGAGAGCTTAAAATAATCTAAAAGGTCAGAAACTTGCTTTTTCAAGGAACAAAACCTTCAATAGACTGTAGAGGCAGCAGAGATGGAAGGGACCAGAAAAACATATGGCTACCCTGGTCAGGTAAAAACCTCTGAGTGCAGCGTGTAGTGAGTGTGCCCTTGCGCCACTCCAAGCACAGTCCCAGCCTGCACACTTGACAAGTCTTCCAGTGTGTGATGACAGACCCCACTCCTAGTTCCCCACGTTCCCCCCCTTCACCCTTCCCAACAGCCAACAATGTGAGCAGGCAGGCGAACCAGCACATGACAGTATTTACTGGATGGGACAGATTTGGGTTGGCCAAGGTTGCTGCATGGCCCAGGAGAAGCTGTTGGGAAGCACAGCCTTGAGAAGCTGTAGTCCTCTGCTAGCACTGCAGCACCTAAGCATGAGTGGTAGGGATACCTGTTACTGTTGCCTTCTTTCTACCTCAAAAGTCAGTACGATGGTGGCCTCTCAGTTAAGTGGGCAAGCAGCTGTTCCAGCTCTTGCCCTGGCATCCAGAGCAGAAATGTGCAGGAGAAGCAAGAGGAGCCTTTTGTCTCCAAGTGGCCACGGGGGCTCCTCTGGAGGGAAGCTGAGTGCAGTGATGATGAGGCAGGCTGTGAATCGGAACTGTAGGACTGCTGAGCTAGAACAGGGCTCAGCCCCAAGGCTGTAGGCACAGCCTTGCCACAGCCCTTGGCTGCAGAGGTGGTGAGCCGGGGTTCTGCTCTGATGGTGTCACGGGTGCTACAGTGTGGTGCATTGAGCCCTCCCTGAGGCCTCCATCGTATGGGTGGTAGAGGGTGATCTGTACTGTGGGCTGCTTGCACCTAGGTCCTGCCACAGCTTCCTCAAAGGGGGCTGTGTCCAAGCTCCTCCAGCCAGTAAGAGGAAAACCACATGTTATTGGAGGGAGTCAGGGAGCGTGGGGTCTGTGTTCCCTTCTTCCCCTGCCTCAGTCCTACAGAGGTTGTAGTCTGAGCCATTCCTCTGTCTCTGCTGCTTCAGCTCTTGGACAAGCAGGAGTCCCTAGTCTCTCTTCTCTAGTACTGCTTACAGAGCAAGCTGAGCCCAGCATTCTTGCCTTTCCCTCTGTCTGGCAGGCCTGACATGCCAGCGCTTCTTCCCACGCCAGCTCTTCTTGGAAGAGGCTGCTATGCTGAACCAAAACCTCACAATGCTCTCCTTAAGTCTGAGAAACAATTGAAGCTGACCACGGCCTGTTGCAGGGCACCTGGCTGCCCTCGGAGGACAGGGTGGCCTTGCCTCCAGGGTGGGAGGCAGGGTGGGTCAGACAGAACTAGGGTGACACCCTCTCATCTGCATCCGTCAGAAAATGGTTATTACCCCTGTAGCTTAGGTCTGTCCTATGTCACCAAGCCTATTGCCCCCTCTTCCTCTTTATGCCCTCCTGCCCCCCATGCCCTCACCAGTTGCACAGCAAGGCTTGAGTTACATCCAGGGCACCCACTGCCTTGGGCTCATGCCCCACAGCCCAACCTTCCACTCTAAAGAAGGTCATGAAGTGATTGTACCTAGTACTGTCGCCCCACTGCCCTCCTTCCGCAGCAGACTGTGGCATGTGTCCATTTCCTCTCTTTGATGTCTTCCATATTGTACGTTTCCATAGCAATGATCCCTTGGCCTTAACTTTGGAATTTGGAGACTATATGCAAACATGTAAAAAGGCTCATGAGTATGGATGACACTGGAATTTTATAAATTCTAAAATAAAACCTGAAACAGCTTGGAGTGTTATGAATATTATTTATACTGGTGTGTTGATATCCAAGGCAACCCTTGCTCAGCTGGGTTTAGTGCAGTGTGATGAGTTGCAATTTGCATGCTCTGCTGCAGCAACGCAGCACGTGGCTGGGTTGAGGGAGGAGGCGAGAGCAGTGCTGGGCAGTGGCAACGGCTGTGCTCTCCTCTTGGGGAGGCACCGACCTGCTCACACCCAGGGAGATGGTGCTGGGGATGCTGCCAGCGTAGGGGAGGAGAGGGAGGCATCAGCTGTGGTCCCTCTTGCTCACCTCCTCCATAACCAGAGCCTCTCATTTGCCTTCTGTACCTGGCGCCCACCAGCTGGGGCCAAGCTGCTGCTCTCCAGCAGGCAAAGCTTGTCTCGGGGGGCTGCCATGCTGGAGGGTCACAGCACGCCTCCCCAGTTCACCTGGTGTCACTGTAGCTCTTACCCTCCCAACAGTAGCTTGGCCATTCCCCCTTGTCCTGCTGGAGCTGGCAGGAGCAAGCCCTCCAGCTGTGGTTCCATCCCATGCAGGTGGATCCGGGGGTACCTTCGCTTGCCCTGAGAGGCAAGCAGACCTGCAGCTGCACCAAGCAGCCGTGCAGCTGCCTGGGTAGGCGCTGCCCTGTGCTAGGTGGGCACAGCTCAGGGATGCGGCCTGGCCAGCCTCTAATGCACATCCTGCCAGGGTATCTGCGCAGTGGTGGAGTTCCCTTGCGAATGAACACCTGGCACCAGCTGCGTCCTTCCCTGCCTTTCGCAAGAGCCGTCCCCCCCTGCCTGTGTGCCAGCCAAGCTGGCGAGGCTGGCCTGCTGCCCTGCGGCTCCAGGCTGGCCCCAGGAGGGGCCAGTTGCAGCCCTTCGGTCCCACACTGTGCCATGGTCCACAGGGCGTGCGGTGGTGCTGAGCCACTAGCAAACTGCTCGGTTTCCCAGTCTCTGCCTGCCACCAGATCTGTGATGCTGGCTTTGCTGCTTGTCTCCCATCTCTCCAAGAGGACCGGAACCACAGGAAAAGGGAGCCGGTGTTTGCACTAGTGCAGGCTGCTGCATCTCCTTACAGGACTGCCTGCTGGCTTGCCTGTGCCTCTGCACAAGTTTAAAGCAAAAAGGCATCAAAGGAGGCAGCTGAGGAACTGCTGCAGCCCACCTTGTTCTCAAGCCAGGGTGTCCTTGGCCAGGTACCGTTCACCTCGACCTCCACGCACTCAGAAATGTCAGGTACCAGCCACGCAAGCACACGTCCAGTAGAGAAAGCCACATGCTGGAAGTGAGCAGGGATGTGCAGCTTGGCCGAGGTGGCAGGTCCTCACCCCCCACTCCAGTGCTGTGTCCTGGGCTGCCCTGCGGGGATGGGCAGTGGGTACCTCAAACATGATGATGAAACGCAAGTGTATGGCCAGCAGCTGCCATACACTTGACCAATCAAGGTCAAGTTGCCATCACAGTCCCTAAATGCTCTGTATCTGTGGGAGCAAATGCAGCTGTTGCTGCCTCTGCCTGCCCCAGGATGGGTGTCACAGTGGTGGGAGATCCGGTCACAGCTGCCAGCCCAGCATGTTGGAGCGCAGCAAAACTAGGCCTTGACCAGCTTCAGCCAGGACCTGGGCAGCTGCAGGCAGCCTGTCCCAGGGGGGCTTTCTCCTTTGCAGAAGTGCCTTCCTCCACCACCAGAGAGCTTTTGCTCCAGCCCTGGGTCAGGCCGGGTAAGCAGTGCCCCGTGCTGCCCTGCACACAGGCACATTCAGCAGGTGCTCAACCCTGGGGTGAGCGAGGACCCCAAGGGCAGGTGGGCATCCTGGACGTGGCTAAAGCCTGATGTGCTGAAAATATTTGCTGTGTCAGAGAAAAGCTAACACAAGCCTAAGCAAGCAAGGAGAGGAGCCAGATGAGGCAGGAGGGACCTTCTCAGAGTCCCGTGGCACATGTGCCAAGGTGAAGTTCACATAGCCACGCAGGCTGCTGTCATGGGTGTACTTGTAGTACATGTGGGGCAGGAAATCAGAGATGAAGGCGATGAGGAAGGCCTGGGAGCAGGGAGATGTACTGCAGCAGATCCTGCAGGCAGGGGGTGCCTCATCCCCACTGGCTGGACCTGCTCCATGTCCTGTGCTCCTGAGGTGGCTTTCCACCTCTCATGCCCTCACTCTCATGCCCTCAATCTGAGAAGCCCGACAGGTGCACCACTTGGTCTTAGACAGCAGCTTCCTGCTGATGGCATTTCTGTCCTGCTCTCACTCCTCCATTAAATCCAAGCAGGGCCACACACCCTGGGAGGGGTGATGGCTTCCCATCTCCCCTGGCAGAGCTCTGGTGTGTCCACCCCAGACACACAGCTCCCCTCCTCACCCAGTGTCCCGCACTGGCCAAACACATTTTTCTCCCCTAATTCCCCTACTCTGCTTGCAGCCCTCTGACTACCTGCCTGCCATCCCAGTGTATGTTGCTGGTGATGGTCAGGTGAGTGATGGTCTCCAGGATGGAGAACCAGATACTGATGCCCTGCACCCACTTGGCCACAGGCCACCGGTAATCACAGATGAACTTGTGGGCATCCAGATGGATCTCCACCCTGTTGCTGTGCACAGATGATGGAGAGTGGTGAGCAGGCCCAGCAAGCAAAGCAGGTCCAGGAGTACCTCCAGCCACCTCTTACCAAAGCCACAAACTGAAAGTACCCTAAGCTGGAGAGGAGGACAATGACCACTGCCTGGCAGAAGATAACAGAGACCATGAACATCACCACCGTGGCAATCTGCAAACACAGCACGTGGGGTATGAGCAACTGGTGCTGAGCAGGAAAACTCCATCCTTAACCCAGGGCACTACAAGTGCCAGGGAAATGCCAGGGCAGGCTGCTGAGCCTGGGTGCAGCAGGTTGCAGGCTGAGCTGGCAGAGAGCCACCGGTGCCACCACAGGCCAGGGGTACCTGTGTTCATCCTCAGCTTAACCCATGCTCTCTTACCCCACACTGATCCCATCCCACCACATCCTGCTGCCTCAGGACGGACTCTGGGCAGATGCTGCTCCAGCTCCCACAGCCTTATCATCCTTATGATGACCATTGAACAAGCCATAATCTGGTGGAGCCAGCTGCACTTGGGAAAACACAGCTCCGCTGCCCCCATTATAGGTTTTATATTGTCACGGGAGCCATGGCCATGAACTGGGACTGCAGCCACTCCTGGGAAAGAGGGGAAAAGGCATCAGGGGCACCTGGTGGCTTTGGTCCATGCTGTTTGGGGAGGTGCTGCAGAGGGCCAAATCCCACCTCGATGTCCTCAAACGTGGAGCAGTCCCAGTGGTGAGTCAGGGACACATTACTCCCTTCCAGAACAGCATTGTCCTCAGGGACACGAGGAAGCTGAAGAAGGTGATCAAAGAGCTGTCCCACCTGTGGGCAGAGTGGGGCTGAGGGACTGGCAGGAGACCAGGCAGGGCAACAGGGGCTTTGCACAGCTGCTGTGATGAGTGCCAAGTCCTCGGTGTCCCTGAGCCATGGGGCAGGTGGGAGAGGGAAGGTAGAAGGGGCTTCTGGGATCCTTCACTAGGGAGGGAAGGGTGGGAAGATGGGTGGGAGAGGAAGTCTCAGGGTATCAGGGGCCAATGCCAAAGAGCTAAATGTGCTTGGGCCATGAAGAGGCTTAAAGGTGCCATGAAGAGCTTGAGCTTCTGAATGTTGCACCACCAAAAATGTCCCCATCTGGGCTCCTTGACCAAGTCCTTCCTGATTGTGCCTTCAGTCCAGCTTCCTGGTCAGTGCCTGGCCTTGCTGCTGTTTCTCTGCCATGCTCTCCCTCCCCAGCCCTGCAGCAGGGCCCAGCGGTGCCTGCTGGGCACTTGTGGGGGCCAGCTGGGGGTTTATAATCATCTGCCAGGAGCACTGGCCAGGTGCTGCGCCCAGAGGAGCTCTGCTCCAGGCACTCCGGAGAGCCAGGCCCGGAGCCGCTTGCTCAGCAGAGGAGCGTGCCCATGTGCTCCAGATGTCAAAAGGACTTCAGGCTGTGATGGAGGCTTCTTAGGGGGTAGGTAGGCCAGGGCTTTTCAGGATACAGGTGGGTTTCCTTGGGGATATTCTGTGCATGGCATGCATCATTCCAGCCCAGTGGCTAGTTTGACTGTGACTTTATAAAGTTGCAGGACCCAAACCAGGTGAAATCCAGTGCTGACCAGCGATCCCTTTGACTTAGTAGGCATTGCTAAGGGTGTAAATAAAGCTGGAATTCAGCCCAAGGTGTGGAAGTTTAGACAGAGTTGGTTGGAGGTGCCTGTGGGGCTGAGATGCTGGAAGGGAACTGGATGGAGGCTGATACCTGCACCTCTGCCCGGCTCAGCAGGGCTCTGCTCCAATTTCCCAGCACATTCCTGGTTTCCCAGGCCCCCAGCACCTCCTCCCAGCAGGACTAACTTTGCCTTTGCTGCAATCCCAGGTGCCACTTCATCTTGTCATGCAGGTCTTTTGCTGGCTGCCTCATGTAGTTCACCAGATCCCTGGTGGGATTCACAGCATGAAACGTTTCTGCTGGTTTTTGCAGCTTTGGGAAGGGAAGAGGGATACCCCAGCTCTGTTTGGCCTTCCAAGTGCTGCCAGCGGAGTGTCATGCTGGCAGCCAGCAGCCCAGGGAACAGAGTGGGCACGCAGCAGTTGATGGCCCCTTGGCAGCTGGGATGCTCCTCTCCCCTGGGAGAGCTCGTGGAACCCTGTGGGGACTCAGCAACTCATCCCACCAGGCACACACCCCTGTGGCCGGATGAGGGGAATCACCCTGGTTCAGGGGCACGGCAGGGATGCAGCTCCTCCCAGCCAAGCTTGGCATCACCCCACTCCTTCCAGCAGCTTCTGTGGCATCACTATGTGTGGCAGAGCCACGCCAGGTGAGCAAGAGGAATGCAGCCCATGAAGGGAACCTCCAGAAGCTTCCACAGGGCCACACCGTCCTGCTTAACACTACCAGTTTCCTGCTGAAGAAGGGATTCACCCCACTCTTTCAAAGGTTCAAATCCACATCAGATCAGAATGAATCAAAATACCACCAAAAGCAAATTTTCAAACACCCCTCCCATTTTTTTCTGGTTTTAGCTCTCTATCATTTGACAGGGCAGCAGCACGGAACACAGCTCCCACAGGCCGTGGCCCAGTGAAACCTTTGAGGTTGACATGACCAGCATCTCTGCTAACACCAAGGCCCTGTCACTACTGGCTCTGGTCCAATCCCTAACAGAGGGAAGGGATTCGCTACCTTAAAAAACAGCCAGAATTTGCATGAGAAGTTGAAACTTGCACATTCCTTGAGCAGCTTTCATATTTTAAATATATGTTTTGTTATCACATTCCTCTGCAAGCGCTATGGACCACACTGGCAACGTCTCCCAGGTACCTCACAGGTTCACTGTACAGAAAATTCCTAAAGGCTGGCATGCATAGAAATCTCCCCCATGCCTGCTGGAGACACATCTTCTTAATTCTTCTCCCTGCCAGTAGACATTAAAACAGCCACACTGGTCTAGCCCAGAAAGCAGCAATGTGCCCAGGCTGATCACGGCAGCAGAGGGCAGATGCTCCCAGGGAGGTTTTCCAGCTACTGCAGGTGTGACCTTCAATTGCCCAGATCAACCACGAGTGCAGAGGGACAGCAATGTCGCATCACAGTGTTTAGTGGAAACAGGACATGATTCTTATTGTTTCCTGAGGACAAACACCGTCTGCAACAAAGCACCACCAGAACGTGACCCTGCTGACCAGTTGCATTAACGTATTTAATTTATTAATAGCAGTTGTATTACTTTAGTGTTATACATACATAACAAGCAAATGACTATGCTAAGACAATGCTTAATACATTGGCCGCAGAACAGTCCTGACCAATTCCTAAATACTGCAAGAAGCTGGATTCGCAAGAGTGTTTGAGGACTCCCACCGCAAACAAACCCCCTCTGGCAGGTACTGACAGCTGCAAGATGACAGCTATCACTCAGCAGAGATCAAATATCCAATGACAGACATGTGGAGCAGGGAAACAAGCAGCAGCTTTCTCTACACCACAGCAGTTTGCCGTCTCCTTCTCCATCAGTGCAAAGCCCTTTTAGGCCCCTTACAGAGGGCAGGGTCTTACTCCTCTCCAGATTCACGCTGCCAAAACCACAGTCCACACACACAGCCCTCCAGGCAGGTGGGCTTTTATAGGGAGCTTCTACCAAGGGACCTCAAGGCATTTGTAAGGTGAACATGGACATGCCTGATGTCATACTAAATCAATGGCTCCCTCTAGAGTAGGTCCAACATTTTCAAATAAAAATCAGAACATCCACTGAGCCTTTCAGCTTCACCTCAGGCAGTGGAGATGTTAAATATGACCACGGTGGAGCTGCAGGCACACCCAGCACTCCCCCATTCCAGAAGCAGCCTCAGCTTCAGCCCAGGAAGGAGGTACTTTAGTCTGACAAATCCTGGGAAATCAGGAGGCAAAGGAAGATACAACCCACCCATAAAGGTCCTGTAAGCACAGACTAGACCCCTCACCTCTTCAGCTGGAACCTGCAGCCCCTCAGACCTTACTCCTTTTAACCCCTTTTCTAGCTCCCACCTCAGTCTGCAGCACCACATTTACACATGGAAGCCCAACCACCAGTGGCTCCACGAAGGCCATTAGCTTACCCAGGTACATACATCCCCACATTGCTTTCATACCTCATTCCTCTAGTATTTGTCCTCATTCCTCTAGTGAGCTTGTTGCCATGTTTAAAAAAAAAAACCAAAACAACAAAACAATTGCTATGGAAAAGCTAACCTTCCTGCCCTCCCCCTCCCCCATGGTTTCTCAAGCAGGTATTTAGCACTGACCTACACACAATAACCTGAATGGGCTTCTTTATTGGATTCTTCCCACACAAACACTGTCCTTTCACATCTGGCAGTGATGTTTGCAAGGACATTACTAACTTAAAGGTGTGTCTGAAAGTCAATAAAAGTCAGCAGATGCCTCCAAGTGGCTTCAGTCTGTTGCAAACACTTTCTGGGAAAGCCTCGCCCATAAATAACAGATGCAAGCACAAGGAAACCTCTTGTGTTAAGATTTAATAATAATAATAACAACAACAACAACATTTCAAAACCAATGAGTGCGTTGTACACAAGATCTGGTATTCAGTGCATTTTATTGACTATTTGCCCTGCGAGTGTCAGTGTACTGAAGACCTGGGGAGTGGTGAGTGGATAAAAAACCCAGTTGGGACATTTCTTCAAGGCTGGGGGTGGGGTGGGGGAGGAGGGCAGCAGGAGGTTCAGAATCGAACAAACGTGGCATCAATCTGCCGGACAGCTGGGAGGGCCAGCATTATTTTGCGCCGATACTGGGGATCCTTCTGCAAGGGGTTGCGTTCCAGATATACGGTTTCCAAGTTTTTTGCTCCTTTCAGCTCATCCAGGTCACTCCAGCTCTCAATGAGATTATCATTCATCTGCAGAGCACATACAGGCATGCTCACACAAACAGATACTTCCAAGCTAAGCCTGGTTAGCAGGAACCTAGCCACACTGATGCTGCTCAGGATTACTACTACCCAGGGGCAGTAACACTTCACGTGCATGTAAGACAACCCTGTCTATATGATCTTTCTCCCCCTGAAACCTCCAAAATGTGCTTTCCTGTCTCACACTCCAGGCTTTGCTAATCCAGCTTCACTTCCCACAACAGATTTTCTCTGGCCCCCCTCAACAACTGTTCTTCCTCACACCAGGCACCCACAGTAAACTGAAAACTGTGCACCCTGTTTGCTGTGTGGCAGGTAAGTGGCTCTATTTTTTCCTGCTGCCTCCTTCCATCTAGCTCAGTGAAAGAAAATCATTTAATCATTGGGACCAGTGTTCCAGCTGAAGATGGCTTTGTAGTTAAGACCCTGGACTAAGATTCTGAAGAAGACCTGCTAGCTCTTTCATTCTGCTACAGCTCATCACAATGTTACTTCAGCCAAGTCACTTGACCCTAAGAAGTCCCAGTCCCTCCACAGGGGAGGTGGTACTGGGAAACTCTTAGAAGATTTCCACGGTATACAGGATTTGAAATTCTGCTTCCTTAAGGTGTCAAAGGACTTTGCCATGTGACTTCATCTCTACAGTCAGTGGAAAAAAAAATTAGTAGATGCAACACTTTCTCAAAGAAAATTCTGCCCTGCTCTCTTATCAAAAAGCACATAACCTTTTTTTTTTATTTTTAAACACAGTACAAAAAGAGCTAGGAGGGCATTTTCGCAAACTAAGTCCAATGAGATTAGGATCTTCCCTTTACTTTCTGTAAAACAAGCAAAACCAGCTGTGCAATGCCGCCTTCCATAAGCAGAGCAACAGCAAAGAGGAAGACTGGAGGAAATTGCAAAAGATCACAGAAGGTCCCATGCCAGCTACATTGCACTGTCTCGTTTTTACCACCCAAAAGATGTCACATTAAATGGGCTTCTCAGCTCCTGCTATTTAAAGATACCCTTACGGAATAGGCATGGCCAGATTAACACGACTAGCTGTCTCCTAAGTCACACTGCAAGATGAGGGAAAACTGTCTAAACAGCCTCAAATCCAGGCTCTAGCTTTGTGTCATTTGCTGCTGCCTTTCACTACTTTTATCTCAGCCTCTGCCCCAGAGTTCAAATAACAGAACTCCAAGTAACAGACATTAAGCAGCACAACTCTTATTCTCAGCCTTGACATGTAAAAACTCTAAAAGAGCTAAAGCACACACCAACTCAAGAACATCTGCTGCTTCTTCCCCCAAATGAGCAGATTTGTAAAC
>JAVJGJ010000003.1:153704-167857 GCA_035590215.1 Microhierax caerulescens | reverse complement strand
AAATACTGATGTTTCAGGAGGGGTGTCTCTGCTTATTTCCTGACAAGACTTACGAATGACAAAGGACTTAACTATAGGGTGCCTGAAAGAAACCCAAGCAACCCTAAACAGTTATCTCCCTCATAGGAATGGAAGTAAACCAGAAGATGGTTTCATTTTCTTCATATTTATGATGACATGAATGTATTTACTCTGCTCTAAGCAGGTGCTGTGCAGTGGGGAAACAATATCAGCTTCCCCTGTTACATTGCTATGCTCACTTAAGAGCAAAAGAAGATCTGCAAAAATAGGACACAGTCGGGCTGTTTCAAAACCATCACACACATGAAGGCAAGGCCTCTTCCCTAGGCAGAGACAGGCTCATCACCTCCAAGCAAAGCCCTGCAAAGAATTTTTTAAGCTCAACTCTTTCCTTAGGGGAAACCATCATATACTCTATCCATGTAGACTGTTAAGATCTTCATGTTGGTCACCAGTAGAAGAGTTACTCCATGACATACACATATACCACCACCACCCCCTCCCCATCAGAAGGGTTTCTTTCACCACTGTACGGACATCTCAGGGAACAGCTCCATCCTGCACTTACCCAGAATTCCTGCAGCTCTGTTAGATGACTGATATTTTCAATCTTCTTGATTCTGTTGGATGCAATATCCAGCATTGTAAGTTTGTTCTAGACAAGCAAACACAAAAACATTAGGCTGGATTTTTCATCTTCTCTGCCCCATTTTTTTCAGGTCCAGAGTTTGAAACTGTCAGAAGCAAAGACACATTATTGCCAGCTGCTTGCAGGCAGCACAAGAACTCTCACTGCCTAAATATAGCAAGGAAGACTGTTTTTAATTAAGCTAGGTTACTGATCTCCCAGCAGCCATGTGACGAAAATGAAAGCAGTTACTGGCCAGATGGCAACTGCCAGCCAAGGAGTCCTAACAGCAGCTTTCCTCACAATACATTAAGAAGAGAAATCCATTAGAAATCAGATCACAAGCGTCTTCTTAAGCAGCAGAGTTGGAAGAAACTTTTTGCAGCAGGAAACTCAACAATTTTAGAAAAAGGGTTTTTTTTTCTGCCTTGCACACAGCCAACTAAGTTCCAGATTGTCTCTGCTCTCTAACAATGCCATCTACTGTCAGGTGAGAGTGAAAACGCTACAGGCTTCTGTGAAATCAGTCCTAACCTGTAATCTAGAAATGAATACTGACATGAAGGCAAGCCACATGCCATGGCTTGTTTCTCTTATACTCCCACCTCCAGCTGGCCTATTGAAAAGAACTCATGATTATCTGCAAACTGCTGCCCAAAAGGCTGCAGCAGAGACAGCCAGCTGCAGCCATCAGTCTTTCCATTGCTGAAGATCACCCAAGGCTGCTGTATTAACCACATCTTGTGCTTCCCCTTTCCCAGGTCATGAAAACAATTCTGCTCCAGAAGATCTGGAGGAGCTTCACTCATGCAAGATATTTTAACCTAAGAAACACTTAAGATCTTTGTGGTCTTTTCAAGAGATTCAGGACCTCACATGTAACTGGGGAAGCTAAGGAACAAAAACTTCTGGGAAAGCACAGCCACTAACGGGAGCATTTTAGTGCCACGGTTCTGTCACACAGTTCGCAAAAGCCTGCTCACATTGTTCTCCAGTCCCTCGATGACTTCAATGCCATTGTGGCTAAGGTACAATTCACGCAAATTCACCAAGCTCTGCAGCCCCTCAATCTTGGTCAGACGGTTATTCTGAAAGTGTAAGAGCAATTTAAGTCCACTCTAAACAAGCCAAAACACAAGTTGAGTCAGTGGAAAAAAAGCATTTATCTGAAATATGGATGGGAAGAGGAACCAGTCTGCTTGGGTCCCCACTGATCTCACGAGCTCAGCTTGTTTAATTTCTGTACCACTGATGCACAAAGAAGTTCCACAAGAGCCTAAAACTAAGTTTAGAAGAAACAGACTGACCTTCCCATCAAAAGTTGTAGCCTGAAACTTTTCCATTTGGTGTCTTCAGAAACAACAGGCCTACATATTAATAGCATTCATTTTGTAGGTCTTTTTAATGGTATGTTCAGAAGGTAAGTTACAACACTTCAATCCCAATACACTCTGATATATGTAATTCTTTACGTCCTGTAGCATAATGATGCATACAGGTACTACAACACATAGCAACTTTGCCCTTCCAGCCAACAGCTGTAAGAGATATTACAACATACTATCACTGTCACATGGATAAGGAGACTCAATGAAAGGAATTAGTTGAGTATGTTTTATTTCACCTTTCAAAAAGGCATAAAAGTTTCCATAAGGTCATTAAGGACAGATTTCATTTAGCACAGGCTTGTTCACAGTTCTTCCCTCCTCAGGAAGAAGGTAGTGACATTGAGCCCACTGCCATTACGACTTCCCTGGCATAATTCATTTGATGTTATTGCAATATATTAGCGAACAGTATTTCAGGAAGGAAATGGGAGATAACATTCTTTTCCTGTTCTTCCATAAAAATCACACATTTGTTTTATCATTTTGTCACTGTCTGTCAATCTCATTTAACATGAAAGGATGAGAAAAGACAGCACAAAAAGTATTACACTTTCTTCCAGCAGTTGAGTTTAACTCAAACACTGAAGACCTGCTGATTCAGAAAAGCTTATCATAAATTGCAAGACTGTTCACGTAACCAAGGCTGTTCAAAATGTTACAGTACAAAGTAGAATCGATACCTGTATACTGAGCACAGTCAAGTTTGTCAGCGCATCCAAGTTCTGGAGCTTGGTGATTTTATTCTTTCCAAGGAACAGACTGTCAAGATTAGCCAAGGCATCTATGTTTTCAATTGCCTGGAAAATGACCAAAGGAGACAGTGTTATTACTGTGATTTGGAACTCCAGCCTGCACATGTGGTTGATATTTCATAGCCTTGGCCCAGGGAGCTGCACTCCTGAGAAACAAAAGCCTGCCAGTTCCACAACACAAAGCGCACACAAGGCAGGGCCTCCCTCGTGACCCTAGAGCAGAGAAAGTGCAGGACTTCATGCAGTGACAGTGAACCTCAGCCCATGTGACAGCTGGCTTGTGGCATTACTATTCACTGATATTCAGCAAGGGTCACACTGCTCTGTCCCAGCTGTTGCCTCCACTCTCTGGGCAGCAAAAGCAGAGAATGAAAAGGCTCAAAAAGCACTGCAAGTGACATTCCCTGGGCCATAAGGGGCAGGAAATACCCTTTTGTGAAGCAAGAACAACCTGTCACTAGTGAACAGAAAGAAAGTCTGGGAGGAGAAAATGCAATTTTCAAATTTAGTCCTCACCATCAGCGACTGCATAATACAGTCAGAGGCAAGCTCTTTAGATTGTCTGCACAACAGTTTCTATCATAAGCAAGGTTAACTGTCTCATGGGTGTATGTGATAATATATTTAACTACTGGCTACACATTCATGCTACCGTCAGAACATACACATACCTATTCAAGTGATACACATGTTTCAAATATACATGCTACTGTTTAAAATTTACATCCTACTGGCAGAACATATACACTATACCAGTTTAAGTCCTAAGGTCACCCTTCAGTGGGAGAAAATTGGGATCTCTGTGAGGCATCAAGGAGAAGGGGCACCAGAAAGCACGAAAGGAAAACAAAAGGGGAAAAGCGTGGGCTTTTCAGAAGGAAAGAAAACCATTTTTTTTTCCAGGGGAAAGACTCTTAATTAAAAAAAAAAAGTGCTGTTAAGAGAGACAAGAATTTTAAAAATAGACTTCAGCTCACAGAAGAGCAGTAATATGGATATAGATACACACACTGCTGTGCATCTTAATACACACAGAGCTTGTGACATCTCTGCTTTTCCACACCCTTCTTGCCTGGCAGTTTCAGAGACTAATAGTACTGGTGAGACAGGCCACAGAGTCCTAGCATTGATTACATTACTCAGTGTGTGTGCACGCATATTTACCTGTGCATGTATAAAGGAAGGACAAGGAAGATGGACACAAAACCACTACTCTATCCCACAACTGCCAATAGATTCAGCATAATGTGTTTATCAGATCTGGATTCACCCTCCTTCTAGACTGTGGACTTACCCCTGTTTTGACCTTGCAAGAAAATGAGATTTGCTGCTCATTGGTAGCTCTCCCAGCCCTGAGGAGGAAATACTTGTGACTCTGAGGATACTGAGAAGAAATAGTCAGGGGAAAAAAAGACTGCTTAAAGCTATAAAAAAGCCACGTTTAAGTTAAGAATATCAAACAGATAGACATGAGGGTAAAAAAACCTAAGGAACAAATAAAAAGTGCTTGCCTTATAGTAACCTCAGTCCAACTCTGGAAAAAAAAGCATGAAGTATCAGCTCAAGCATAAAGTCCTGCTTCCCCATCGTTCACACAAGAGGAACAGAACTATAAATGCTTAGTAAGTCATGATGGACTTCAGGGCAAGTGCACTCTGAAAGGTTAGAGTGTGTGACAAAATGACTAAGACAGCATTACTGCAGAAGCTTTAATACATAGGAGAGGAGTGCATCAGGCATCTCAGGGCCAAGAACACTGCCCATACGCTTCTACCCTAAAGAATTAAGGATATGCCCACCTGCAAAGCACATGGCCAGGCCACCCTACCAACAGAGAACTACTAAAAGAGTCTAGATGCCCCCAAATAACATGAGATGTATTTCTTCATGCCTAGCCTAGGCACAGGTTACTCGCTCAAAGCAATTAGAAGCTTAGAGCAGTGCTGTTTGAAGAAGCCAGAACAGAATTAACAGATAAACAGAAAAAAAGGCTAAAAATAATTTAAAAAGCTTGTGTTACCTATACACTGATAACTTCAGGATTTTGGGTTATTTTGTTTTATTAACATTCTCAGGCTCAACAACAAGAAAACATACATAAAGTAAATCTAACTCAACTGTTTAAAATATATTCTTTGGCTTGACAACATTGGTGGCAACGTACCACCAGTACGCATCAACTTGGAAATCTAGCTGTTCTTTTTTTTTTTTGCAGAAGGTAACAATGCTTAGACGTGGAATACAGTAGTTTTGCTTCACCCAGCTTTTGAAAGGCAAGGATCAGTGTGCTTAGCCTGTTATGTTTCTGAAAAAAGGAAAGTGCATCTCTAACTCCTGTTGCCCCGAGATATGCGAACTCTAAGGTTCCTAATCACTCATCTGATCTGGCTGATGTTCTCACACTTTAGATTTATTCCTCCTAAGTAATTTTGTTTCCAAAGTAGAAAATCCTCTTGAAGGAAAAAAATTCAGTCTAGTTTAGCTTTAGGAGCAAAATAAGTTTTTCCAGTTCATAAAAGCAGCACACATTTCTGCCTTTAAAAGGTTTACAATAGCTGAAGTTTCCTTCTTTTCTAGAAAAAGCAGTGTGCTTCCACAAGGCTTGAAATAGTTATTTTTCTAATTTGCTCTTTCAGCATAACAGGTAATTTTTCAGAGATTGTAAATGGGGAGCACCAACTTAAGACAACTTTTAGATTGAAATGCACTCACCCATTACAAGTATTTTCTAAAGTATATATAATTGAAAAAGCTTCAAAAAAATTAGTAGTTTATTTTTTATGCTGCAAGTCTTTTATGTCATCTGTTTCACCAGTTCTCTTAAACTGGGCAAAATGCAGAAAAGCATATTTAATGGTAGGAGTCACTACTCAGAATTGCTTCCCTTTAAGTGGCAGATTTTAAATCACCTAAATAGAAAAAGTCACAAACTCAAACTGGACAATAAAAAAAAAAGTAATCAGCAGTACACTACCAGGTTTTTGAGGCATTTCAGAGCAAAGCCCCAAGAACATTTTTTTTTCCGAGTGAGACATTGTTGTAGCAGGTTATCCATTACACATACAAATCAAACTAAAACCTGCTGAATGCAAACTTAATTCTATCAACACAATGCCAGCCTCTAGGAAGGTAAGAGAAAACAGTAATTGTTGGATTTGATAGGCTTGGCTCTCTAGCAGGAGGAAACGGTCATCTGCAAAAGGCAACACACAGGGGATGCATGAGTTCATTAAAGAGAGAAATGCATAAATAATAATTCAGTAGCCAGGCACTACATGCATACATTAATTAAAGGATCCAGCAATCCTTTAAAGCACAGCAATAAGCAATTACACATTAAGTAACTGGAACAACAGTTCTTTTTAGAACAACATTGCAAGTAAATGTCAACAAAGTGCACTGTCAGAGAACGCTGATCACAAGCCAAAGAGCTTAAAATTCTCCAGCTAACATTTTGTAAATCAAGCCTACCCGAATTCGATTGGATCCCAACTCTAACATCTGTAGCATCTGCAAGTTGCTCAAATTCTCAATTTTGCTGATTTTGTTGTTGACAAGGAATAGTTTTTTAAGTTGGGTAAGCCGATCTAGTCCTTCAATTTGTCGCAGAACATTAAAGGAGATGTCCAGGATCCTGAGGTAAAGCAAAACAAATGTCTCTTCAGTCCATCAGGCATGAATGATTCTGAAAAAGGCACTTGTAAATTAGTGGGGGACTTCACTATCTGCAGAGATCAAGCACTTCGCTAGGCCTTGAAGCTAGAGTCATAAATGTTTTGTTGTTTTTTTTTTTTTAATCAGAAATTACAACAAATATAACTTCCAAAATACCTTTATAGTGTGTCTGGGCCAGAGGAGTGGGGCAGTAAAAAAAAACAAACACAACTGTCACAGGCAGAAGATAGCCATGATTTTGCCCAGTCATGGAACTGCCACTGTGGGAGGAAGCCAATCTTCAATACCACATGTTCTTTGGGAAAGATACAAGCCTACAATATCTACCTCTGACAGGACAATGTCAAGGCCTCCCATAAGTGTGACTGTGGGAAGCAGGTCAGCGTCAACTGAAATCTCTTGTCATTTTTTTGCAGGAATAAAAATCTCCTATACGGAGCTCTCACTGCCAAGAGCAAGAGGTGCCTGAATGCTTCCACACCTGCACAGAATCTGCAGCTAACTATCATTCTCGCTGCCTTATACAGCACATATACCATTTCCAGCTGACTGTCCCTGGTGAGCTTTGGGATAATGAAACTAGTTTACTGCACAGGTTAAATATCAATGGAGAACTGACACTACCCTCTAACAGAGCACCCAAATAAATCATAAGGCCTAGGTGATAAATACAGGAGTAAGTACAGTGTGATAAACTCAGTGAGTGGTAAACCACCCTCAACCTAAGCCTGGTGATTCTCCTGGACTCACTCAAGTTCCACCAGGGACTCCAAGTTCTCGATCTTCCGAATTTGATTGTCATAGAGATCCAGTTCTCGCAAGGTGTGCAATTGCTCCAGGTTCTCAATGCACTTAATCAAATTCTGACGGAGACATAGAGTCTAATAGTTGCGGAAAAGTTTGAAAACAAACAGGAAAATAGATATGAATGAGAGCATACAATGTCTTCTGGCATACTGTCAATAATATTGGGCTTTCCTACCCACCAGTTAAGTTTTATGGGGTTTTGTTTGTTTGTGGGTTGGGGTATTTTTTTTACTAGAATCTTTTATTTCAACTCTACAGAAGGAAATCTTTTTACCACAAACATGGTCAGACACTACAACAGCAACTCAAAGAAGCTATGTAATTCTTGGAAATACTCAAGAGCTTGATTGGAGAAGGTCTAAAGCAACATGCTCTAACTGGATCTGCTCTGAGCAGGAGTTTACTAGAGACCTCCAGAGGTCCTTTCCAACTTATGTTACTCTACATTAAGCCTGCTGCACAAGTACAGAATGTATCTCTTAGGATGAGCCCTGATGAGTTGTCACTCATCCACTTCCAAACCCCCAGGATTTATTACTCCTTGACAAATGGGTGAACACTACCTCCTTCCATTAAATGTGAACTCATTAGTATCTCAGCCAAGAAGGGACTCATGTATCTTTCCTCTTACAGGTTAGATAACACAAAATCTCCATTTCCAAGAGGCATTCTCTATTCCTTACAACTGTTACCTTCACTTTCTTGAGCACCTCAAATCCTTCAATCTTCCCAATTCGGAAATGATTCAAGTCAACATCCTGAAAGACAAATGGAGGGACTCGGCAATTGTTTCAAAACACTCTTCAAAGACCAACCTGGTACTGTGTTCTAAGGAAAAACTCTTAAAACTTTCATTAAAACTCACTAAAACTTTCCTTCAAAGAGCTTCTGAAAATTTGCTTTGCACATGATTTTACCACCACAAGTGAAGCATGTGGCCTAAGCTTGTTAACTAACTGCAAATACAGTGTGTGCAAAAAGGCAACAGCCCTTTCCTGACTCTGAGCATTGTTTTGCCAAAATTAGAAATCTTTTGCAGTAATTTCTGGATTTCCTAAGACAAATTCTATTGCCAAGTACAAATGAAGTGTTGCATAAAATTCTCTTACTCACTTTTCTGGGGCTTAACTGGAACACACCTTGCTATTTCCAGTTCCAGGCCTCAGATGAACAGGAACCACTGATCACTCAAATAATCTGGTGGTTCTGTGAACATTAACTTTGCACTGGCAATCAGTTGATGCACTTCACATCTGTGCTGTCCAGCCCCAGATGTTCCAATTTTGCAGGTCAAAGAGAAATACAGCACTTCACCCAAGCTCAAAAACTCTCCAGCTAATAGGCTGATGACTCCACCAAGGCTGGTTAAGTAGCCGTGCCTATTACAAATCATGGGTCCAACAGGAGCAACCAGTTCATTAAATATACTCACAAAAGCTTTTAGTCTATCAATAGCTTGCAGCATAGCCCTACTTTCAGTGCCTCTGATTTAAATTTAAATTTAAATTTAAAATTCTAAATTACTAACAATGTTTCAGCTATGGATCATGAATAAAACACTTCTAAAGCTTCTCAATTCTGGAGAAAATCATGGTAGCCAGCACCTTCAGAAGAATTCAGTCTTTTAACCAGGTTTCAATACTTGCCTTTGCCTACCTTCTCTTCCTGCTGTATAAAGCCCATAATGACAAAAATCTGCCTTTACCTCGGCTTCTGGGTCCAGGCTAATTGTCTCCATGTCCACTGGTGTCTCTGCTTCTCCTGCAGGAGAAGCAAATACATTATAAACTTTTGCTACCTGATAGTTAAAAGGAAGATAATAATGGCTAACATCTGGAGACACAGAGAGGGCAAATGCTGCTTGGAAGCAGCAGCACATGAGATACACAGATATTCGACTGCATTAAAAATATACCTCACCTATTCGGCTTTCATCATGACAGGTAGTTGTGAAAAAAAAGTTTTTTTGACAGAATTTCACGTTTAGATGCAAAAGATGGAAAGAACAGCACCTTCTCCAGCCTGCCTCTGCGGCTGCTGAGTAACACTAGCTTAGGACTGATCTGGGCAGGATTCTGGTTTGGGTTTTTTTGGGTGTTTTTTTTGTTTTGGTTTGGGTTTTTTTTGTTTTGTTTTTTTTTTAACACTTAGAGCCATCATCCAAGATGCACCATTCAGAGTGTCTATACTCCTCTGACAACCTAATACAACACTACCAAGAAGGAAACTTGTCTAGAAATAGTGCCAGGAATGGCCAAGCAATCTCAGTAACCCCACCCTTCAGCATTTCTTCAATAAATTCTGCCAGTTTATGTCAGTCATGCACCTTTTTGCGTGGATCTCCCTTCTTTTGTTTGACTGAACTCACTAATATGCTAGAAAATGTTGTTTATCACACTGCATACATTTTCCTGGGAAATGCCTTTATGGCTCTGGAAGACAGCTCAACATTTGCTGTGCTTCTATCACAGCACAAGAGGGAATGAAGTTTACTGGATAAATTCATGCTGAATAATTTAAGCCCAACTCCCATTTGTTGAAGACTGTGCTGGTTGCATCAATTTCAAAAGAAAGTCTAATTTGACTTTGCAAAAAGACATACAACATGCAAACCCTTTCTATTTCACCTGTGTAGCTTCTGTACTACCAAAAAACCAAGGAACTTTAATTACAGTCAAGTCCCAAAGGCTTTGCATTAACTCCTGCATTACTGTATGCAAGCTCATTCCATTAACCCAGAAGTAATAGCTATTTTTACAGCCCAGTACAGTTACAACATCCTTGTAAATGCCAAATGCCCCCTATACTTAATGAGTGTTTTTCCTACTCACGCTTGGCATTGTAAGTAGTATTGCCAGGATGAACAGCACAAGCATTACGATTTTTCATATTGCCAAACTACAAGTTTCGATAGCTCCACACACCATCATTTACCTTGCTGTATTTGGGCTACTGCTCTTGCCCAGGCATTCAAACAGGAAAGAGCACTAACTGAACTGACTTAAGTCAAGACTGAAAAGCCATCCTCTGTCCCTTATCTTTTAATATTCTTTATAGCATAAAGTAACAGGGAACATAAATTACATTTTGGGGATGCAAAATGAGCTGGTAGGCTTGGTGACACTGAATGATGGTATAGAAATGCCATCAAAACTAACACACATACATATGCCTGTCAGCATTTTAGCAGCGGGCAACACTTGAATAGTCTTATTTTTCTTCCAGATAAGGAGCTATGCATTTCAGCAGGGGAGAGGAATACCCCACTCTGCTGCTACCATGGCTGTACCTCCTTGGACCTATTTCTAGGGTGCAAAGGCTGCCAGTACAAAGTGCTCCAAGCCAAACAAGCACCCTAGCTGAATTTACAGCTGACAGGAACACAGCCCAAGTTTGGAATAACAGTTATTTGATATATCACATAAAACCCTCAAACTATTCCCCTTGTATTAAGCTGTACTTGCAGTAACTTAGTGCTCATAGTGAAGGAACTCCTTTTGAGACTTTAAAGTTGTCCAACAGTAAGTAAAGCCAGTCATGCACTCAGTAAAGAAAAAAATTCTTCCACAAAAAATTCTTCAACTTTGTTTGGCTAGCAGGTTTCTCTATAAAATGATGCATTTAATCACAGCACCCATTACAGACCATTCATACACATTTGGTTTTGGTGATATGTTAAGTACTCTGTTTTGGGATCTGTCAAAGGGTAACCCTTCGTATTTTTGCAATACGACTTCGAGTGACCAGTCCTAGTAGAGTCAACATGGGAAAGAAGTACTCAAGTCTGAAGGTGCAAAACCAAGTCACATAGGTTATGTATATGGAATTCACTAAAATAGAAGCAATTTAAAACTATACAGAAGTACTAGCATTTATGTAATAAAGGCCAACTCTCATTAAGTTTACGTAACTGTGTATAAAACACTGTCCATACAGCAGCCTGAGTGAGGTGTATACCGACAACACTGGTAAGTCAGTATTGGTACAAGAACATTAAAGTACATTTTCTCTCTCAAAGAGAAACTAAAATAGTTCTAGAAAATTTACAGTCCTATTGTCAACCAACATTTTATTTTTTAACCAAGTGTACATAAACACCATTACCTGACCCTTCTACAATCACTTTACAAACAGAACTGCAATTTTACTTGCATACATTAAGTATGCAAACAGCACTTTAGTCCACAATTTTTAGAGCAGCAGGTTTCTCAAGGGGAAAAAAAACACTGCTCTGGCAGCAAAGTTACTTAAGTGAATTTCTGTGTAACCCATGCCTGCAAGCTACACAGCTTTGCAGATGAAGGAAAAAAATACAACATTCAGGAACCACAAATTCTGCAATATGAAACAGTAGTTACTGAGTTACATAAGTTCACAGTAACACAAGCATTTAAAGCAACTAAATGCCTAACAACACTTTTTAACTGCATTTGCATGAAAAATATTATAAATAACTAAGTTATAAGCTTTCTAAACAGAGGCGTTATTCCTCAGAGAATTAGCTAAATGATGAATTTGAAATTTCAGCTGTTTGAGCTCTTTCTATTTATGATCTTCTATGAAAAATGTGGAAAACTCCATTTTAAACTCAAAGCTGTCTGTGGAAACTCAAACGTTTCAAAATCAATCCTCTGCTTGGTTTCTGCCCTAGTAGAAGTTTCCTGAATCCTAATAGGATGGAAGAAGTAGTAGCAATACAGTCATTACTTTAAATATTATCCAGTGTAATTCAGCAACCAAATCTGAATATGTATTTCTTGCTTTCACTGGAATAAAGGTACATCACTTGAAGCATTTTCTCTAATATTATAATTCCCAGGGGAACAGCATAAAAATACAACCTTAAACACACAACTAAATTACATCATTTGAATGAACACTTAATGTTACACACATGCATGGGAAAAGTGTGACTGACTGATCTGCATGGCTGTATTAATCATAGAGTGCTCAGGATGTAGTTTACAAGGTGTGCTCTTATACTTCTACAGACATCACCACAGCATGTTTTTTTAAATTAATTTATAGGGGTTTTTTGCAATCATCAATGAACTAGACCAAGATAAGAGTTCATTTAGTTAAGAGATGAGATTTAAAATTCTGCAAATGTACTGGTTTGGAAGACACTTTTGCAAATTCTAAAGGGCCAGGCTAAGATTAAGAGGGATCTGCAGCGGATGCATAGTCAAAAAGGATTAAAATTTGCTGCAGAAAGTTTACTGCAGTATTTCACTTCCATTTCAGACAAATAATCATTACATGAACATCTCTATCAGAAAGATGCTGTTACATCTCAGGTTGTTAGCTGACAACAAAGCCCAGATCATATTGTCATACTGGGTCTTCAGAAATGGATTTGCTCTGACAAATTCTATACAAGCTACTGAAAACTAAACCCTTCCAAACACACACAGGCTTAAAAGAATCTGTCAGCACTTCTACCCAATGTTCTAATACAAACAATAAAAACAGTAGCAAAAGTTTAAAGTCAAGAGGATTCAAACATATAATTTTTACGCGTCTAAGAATTTTAAAATTAAAAAAATAAAATTGAGAGCTTTTTTCAGTCTGTCTAGAAATAGTTGCCTTTGCCTTCCACAGGAACCTGCCAACCCTTAGGCTGAAAAACTACACACACTAAGGCAGAATCATGAAAAGCTGCTCATGTTTATTTCCAATGAACATTTCCAGCACCTTGCCATAGAAAGTTACTATGTTTCTGCTGAACAAGTATGAATAAAGATGCTTTGCATTAAATATTTCAAAGAGAAATGTGGATGGATAAATAAGAAAAAGGTTTAATATCAGTGGTTCCATAAAAAGGAGGCAGCTTTGTCTTATCAGTGATAACAATACCATTCATTAATTTTTAAAGATTACTCTAGGGCAGATTCACATTGTTAACTAACATTGATACAACCACCACATAGCCACAAGAAACACAAAGGACTGATACACATATGTTAATGTACACACCAGTAAGACAACACTTCACAATGCAAGCATTTAGGTTGGCAAGCTACCTGTGGAGTTCTCACCGTTCTGCTCATCTCTCAGGCTCTGCTGACTGAGATCTGTTACTAAGCGAACTGCTTGCTTCTTCCCTTCTTCGTCTCCTGACTCCTCTGATTCAATCCGCTTATCAACTGTGTAAGATACATAATAGCAGAATTAGGTGATTTTCAGCAGTGAGGTGGGAGAAGCAGCAGCAAGTAGATATAATAACCAGGATTCACATACACCACTATGCAGTTAGTAGAAATCCTACATTAACTAAATGAAAGGTTTAGTCTTAAATAAAAGGCCTCTTACCCCTTGTTTCTACTTTGATTTTGGATGCACTTTTTCCTCCCCTCACATCTTCCTAAAACCAACAATCTGGGAAGAAGACTGGAGGAAAAAGGAAATTTCTTAGATCAATGAACTGCAATTCCAAAGACTACGGAGATGGAATTATAACTATTACATTTTAAAAGATTTTAGAAAAAAAAATCAATATAATGTAGAATAGTATCAATGAAGTGAAGGCATAAAAAAAGAAAAAAATCCCTGCAGATAAAAGCAACAGTCTCCCCACACAACCTGCAAGATCCCTTCACCATTGACCCAGCCACAACTATGATTGCCATGACTGCCACCCTGACCCTGGGGACCTGAAGCTCCTCACTCCTCCTCGCCCCCCCAAGTATTTGCTTTCGTATCACGGGGCGACTGAGAAAAAGCAACGCCATGCTGGCGGCTTCTTTCTGTCTTTGGCTTTACACCACGACCATCTTCAGAAACCCCCTTCTTCCACCTCCCGCGCGTGGAGCCCCCGGGGAGGGGACAGGCACCACGCCGCACCCCAGGTAACGCGCACATCGCACCAGGTCTCGGGCGGTC
>JAVJGJ010000003.1:131103-152705 GCA_035590215.1 Microhierax caerulescens | reverse complement strand
GGGGGGGGGGGGGGGGGGGGGGGGGGGGGGGGGGGGGGGGGGGGGGGGGGGGGGGGGGGGGGGGGGGGGGGGGGGTGCAGGCGGCACCCTGGGTGGGCAGGAGGCTGTGCTACACTTGCTTCCTCAAAATTGGGAACTACAGCCCAAATTACTAGAGCTTTCACTTTTAAAGCGGGCGGGAACGTGCTGACTGGGCGCTTGGTAGGTCTTACAGAAATACGGTGGACGCGGCCTGCCAGTCACAGGCATCTCGTGCCCCCGGGCAGGACATGGCCAGCCTGAGCCAGCTTTGCTTTAACACCACAGGCCAAACGTTGATCGTTGGTCAGGATGCGCAAGAGCAAGCAGCAGCCTTGCTATAACTTACAGGGCTATGCTTTGCCTTAGAACACATTGTTTACCTGCCAGCATCCCGAGTGGTAGTGCCTGGCTGTAAGGCCGACTGAATTTGTTGTGCTTCTCTTACAGATGGTGGCTCCCTAGGTGTGGCTCGGCAACCAGGGTGTGATCATGGCAGCCAGGGCTTACAGCCCCTCTGAAGGCAGCCTTCTGCCTCCATCAGTAGGCCTAGTCCTTACGCACTTGAATGGCTCTGATAAGCTAAGTAGATCCTACCCCTGGGCCAGCAAAAGCAGGAAAAGTCAGCTTTCAGAACTCTGCTGGTTTAAAGCATCTCTGTGTGGTGAGCATGGTATTTTGAGATTGAGTTCATGTGTCATCAGTGAAGGTGATGTGTTTCAGATCTTGCTCTTCCCCTCCCCCAAACCTAGAGGTAATAGCAATAAATAGCTGCCAGAAAGTCCTTGTTCAGTATGCCTCTGAGCCATAGATTACTGCAGGCTGGGAGAATTTACAGGGGATGTGTTGCTGGATAGGTGCTCTGTACTTGTATTTGTCCCTGGGCAACCTTTATTGGCTTCCACTGGACTGCCCTACTTCTTGTATTATTATCTGAAACATGAAAAAATTCCAAATGAGGAGAAAGATATTGTTTTGCTGGATTCTGTTAGGAGGCAACAAACTTTGCAGTTTACAGTGTGTCCAGACACTGGTCTCCCTGTTTTATCATGGTGAGCATATTCATACTGTATGCAATGTATAAATGCAGAGATGTCCTTGTGAGGAGTTGTTCATAATGCTTCTTTGAGTACTGCTAAACCTTCAAAGCTGCTTCCTGTTTTGGGAGTGGAGTGATGGCATTTGGCTGCTGATGTCACTTACCAAAGAAACATTTTTTACAAACAGAACCTTTGAAAATTTTAGTACAATCGCTTGGCATTGTGTGACATAAAACATAGGTGTGGGCTAAGGTATTCTAGTGTCATATCTTGTGAGCAGTTAATTAACTGGCTTCTGACTAATGCAGTATTTAATAAGAGCTTGAATACTTACTGCAATTATATTTAATAACAGTTTCGATTTTAACTTGAAAGATTTTAAAACCTTTTAAACTCTGTTAAGTGAAAAGTTAAAGAAAAATAAAAGTTAGCTAGTCTGCTTGAATCTTATGGATATTGGCAATGTTTTCCTAGCCTATGGACAGAGTTTAATTGTTCCAGTGGCTGTCATTCAAGATATGTTTATTATAATTGTTTCTGTTTTCTTTGGTTTCATTGATTTTTATTTTCTTGTAATATTTTTACAAATCTAGAAGTATATATTTTGGGACTACTTGAAAGTTGCTTCAGCTGACAACTAGTCTTTTTTATCCATTCCTCTTAATACTCCTGTCATAGACTGTTACAGCTACATAGCTGATCTTTATCTTCTCACAGGGGAGAAATGTAACTCTTACTGTTTGTCTTCACTGGCAGCTCATAACATTTGTGCCAGCAAAATTGGTAACTCATAGTCTCAGTGGGATTCTGCCTCTCTCTCAACTTTTGTTGGACGTTCTGCTTCTTTCTCCTTTTTGCATGCCCTCACTGGAGGAGGAATTCAGCCAGCACCTCAACTGCTGCACACAATACAAACAAAGCCATCTTCACTGTGGATGTCAACACAACAGAGGTATTTGCAGTAGTAACCGCTAAACTAAGCAGGCCATGACTGGTATAGGTTGTGTGACATCAGACAGGCTAAAATGCCTGTTATTCTTACATGTATCTGCAGGCAATCAGAGCGTCATGAAGGCATTTTATAGTCTGCTCAAGATCAGTAGTCTTCTGGAGACTAACAACACATTTATTTCCATTGCAGGTTGTAGTTAGCAAAATATACAAGACAGTAGCAGAAGCACAGGTGCCTTGAATCTTTTTTAAACAGAAAAAGAGAATAAAGAAGAATGCAGCTGTGAAGTGGCATGAGGGAAGAAAGGAAAAGCAGAATGTGCTTCAGGTCTTCTGTCTGTTAAGTTCTGACCCTGGGATGGGTTTGTGGTGGCACGAGGTCTCAATCTGCCCCAGTAAATAGGATTTTTTGCACTGGAAGGGAAAGAATTTCTCTGTTTCTGCCATGAGAGTAAATTAATATAAAATTGACTACTGAAAACTTTAAAGATCTGTGCTACTTTTAGCTTGAACTGACAGCTCAGGCTTACCCACCTTAAAGGCATTAAATAATCCTGACTTGCTTTGTAACAGAGGCTTAATATGTCAATAGCTGGTGGGATTACTGCATGCCTTCAGCTGTGGGCAAAATTTTGTGGCTTGCCCAGGCTTTGCTTGCAAATACAACTTTGTCATTTTGTTTTCATGGGTGTAATCTTATACAGTTAAAAGAAAGCAGGAAACCTACAAGGAAAGCAATGTCTCAAACCCTCTTAACCAAGAAGATGCATAGGAAAGGGATGTCCTAGAATAAAGCTTTAATGAACTGTTCTTGGAGTGGTTCTTTAAAATTTTTAATTCTTCATTTCCACCAAGAGTAAGGGATATTATAATGACATTGAAGCAACAATACAAGATGATGACCTATTAACAAAACTTAGAGCTTTTATTCTTTCTTTTGTTTTGGTTGGTTTTTTTCTGCTTTTCTAGATCCTAGTGGCTAATGACAAAGCCTGCAAGCTGCTTGGGTGTAGTAGCCAGGAACTCATTGGTCAAAAGCTGTCCCACTTGATATCCAAATCCAGTCAAGAGGAATGGGAAGCTGTGGGTGAGGAGTACATAGAAACTGATGAAAGTTCACCATTGATTTCAGGAATTGTGGTATGTGAAATATTCAAGGAGATATTCCCCACCATATACAGTGTTTTTGTAGGCTTTGGTTTGGAGTTTTGGGTTTGGGGTTGGTTTTGACATTTTCACTATCATTTCATGATATATTTAACTTCATGGGCATTTGGCAATTATTTCACTTGTAGAACTGTTTCGTTTAAAAGTTTGCAGATGTGAGAATTCAGAGGGCAAAAGATGGCTTGGGAGACAGCTGTGAGAGCCTTGCAGCTGCCAACTTCTATAGTCATGATGACTTGACCAAATCAGAACCTAAAGGACATCAGATTAAAAAAAAAAAATTAAAAAAAAGAATAAATACATTTATTTGTAATTGCTTAACTTGGAAAAACCTGTTAAGGAAAAATTTCCGATTGTCTGGTCTTTTAAAAATTATTTGAAAATTTATCTTAAACTGGATTGTGCATATTATGAAGTTACAAGTCAGTCAAATACTGTGAAATGTCTGTACCAAAACACCCTAATTGGTGCGAAAGAGTAGAATTGATATTTTGCCTATAGTGGGGTTGTTTATAAGAGAATTGCATTAGAAATGTCACAATTATTTTCTTTTGCTGCTGTTGTGAGCTGTCACTAGCAGATACTTGGAAAATGAGCTCATATTCTTCCTGGTGTTTTATTTTTGTACTGAAAGTGTCAGCATCTCAGAGCATTATCTTCCTGTTACTCAATTGGATGGGGGGGTGGGGGCTGCAATATCTAAGTTTGATTCTGTGTAATCCAGGATTAAAGTTAAATGTCTGATAAAGGCACAAATTCTAAGCTGCAGCTATTCCAAGTACTTTATAGGAGTCACTGTGTAATTCATAAACCCATTCTGTCAAGATATGTAAAAATGATAAAAAGCTCGATATGAAACATGGCAGGTTATAAGATAAATAAACATTTTCTGATTTGAGAAGAATCTCCTCCCATAAGAAATTAAACTGCAATTCTTGCAGCTGAAAGTAAGAACTATGTTACTAATGTGGAGTATTCATTAGCACCGTGGAACAGCCCTTAAAAATAAGGCATCTCTGAAAGGCATTTCTCTCTGGCATGAGGTATTGGATTGGCACATTTATTATGCTGAAGGAAATGCCTTTAGTTTTTGTGACCAGGGAGAGAAGATACAAAAGCAATGACATTTTGTGTATGAGCAGTGAATTATTTGCAAACCTTTTAATCTCTATCTTAACACTATGTTTCTTCCAATAAAAATCTAGTAAGTAGTCAAGAAACAATATTTTTCTAACAGTGACAGGGAGATATCTTGGTTTAATATTTTATTCTTGTTTGAAATTCTTGCGAAGTAATCACAGTCTTAGTAAATTATGACTATAACTCTGAATCCTATGGAAAGGTGGATATTGTAGGCCGTCTCAATGAGAAGATCCCTGTCTCCGTCTGGCTGAGGCAAATAAGAAGCAAGGAGAACCCATGTTGTGTGGTTATACTGGAACCAGTAGAAAGACTTTCAGCTTTTGTTTCCTTCAGGGTTGATGTGAGTGTTTTCCTAATGATCAAATGAGACCACAGTTTGTGAGAGTTTGTGTGAATGGAACATGTCTGAAAGGCCAGTAGGCACAGTACTGTTTGTGAACATGAAGCATGTACATAGCACTGACTGAAACTGGGACTGCACAATGCAGGACCTGTGCATATATCTCCCACGAAGCTCATGTTGACATATTTGACAAGTCACATTAAAATACACTGTCTGTCTTCTGGGGAAATCTTAGTCTTGAACAGTGACAGTTCTGCAGGGGGTTGGTTATTCATGGCAGGGGTACCCTTGTGAAGGGATCAGCTTGCTGAGGAAAAGTTCTGGGAGGATTGCTAGACTCCCCTGCCTCTCCCCTGTGGCAAGGGACAGGCTGTCTACACGGTAATGTCGGAGAAGTTATGCAGTTATTATGCTGTGTCTGCTTTTACTGAATTAGTTGTATCCACAGAGAGACTGCAGAATGAAACTTCTTGCCATTTGCTTAGATATTTGCAGAAATTGTTGTTAAAGGATTGAGTGGAATGTGGCTAAAATGATAAAATTAAAATAGTCCTGTAAATTTTCTTCCCAAGGGAAAGATTACATCATGTGACCTTCTTTTTGCACATCTCCATGGCTACCCAACATTGGAAGAAGTAGTTGGGCTACACATAAAGGACCTTCTGTGCAGATCCCTCCTCTAGGCAAAAAAATCCCAAAGGTAAAGTATAAGCACCAACCACATTCTTCCATGCCCTTCCCATTTGGAACATAGGTGCACACTATTTTCCTCCTTAGGTAACAGAAGAAAGCCTTTTCAGAGAGAAGTGTAAATCCCCTGAAAAAGGGTGTGCTGCTTACTTGTGGAGCTGCTGTCTGAGTATTTCCTAACTAGGAATGAAACCAAACCCTGACCTCTCACTGTGGAATCTGTCCTGGTGAAAGACATTTTTCTCCAGTCCTGGCTTTTTAAGAAAACATGCTGTCTATGTTAGCTCCCTAAAATTCTTTTGAATTCTTCAGTCTGTTTCAGTCATGTCTGTCTGAGGAGTTACTAAAGAATACCCAAATCTTGCAAATGAAAACAGGCAGCTAGGTAGTTGAAAGAGGCCTTACTAAAGCCTTATTTGCTGAAAAGCCACAGCATGGACTTGCCTGGCTTTGTCATCAGGATATTCAACACTGGATTCCAAATCCTTAGAAGACCAAACTTTGTTCACTTTGATACTCACAGGATTGGTTTGCTTTTCTTTTTCTGCTCCTTTTTCCTGAGAATGTTCCTGTGTAATTTTATGTGAATACTGAAATAAAACAAAAACATTTGGTTAGTTAGAGGTTTTCTATCTGGTTTTTTTTTGCTTTAATTTAGAACCTCAGGATCCAGCAAGCTGTAGGCCAGTCCAGAGAGGGTAACACGTTTCCTCTCAGTTTAAAGCTGCAAGTAAGCCTTCTGGAGGAGAACCAAGTGGCAGAGCAGAAAGATGGTGTTCTGCAGGCAGAAGAAGTTGGCTCTTTCACAGGGGTCGTTACTCTGCTACAGCTGTGGTTTTCTCTACCATCAGTGGTCTTATTACTGTCCAGTCAGATGGAACCATCTGTGGCATCAAGGATAGTTCTGCTTTAATGCTCCTTGGTTATGAGAAGAAAGAACTGATGGGAAAGGTAAGATAGGAGTTTTAATTCCTCCCAGAAGACCGCTGTGTCTGCCAGTATATCCATTGGAATTGTAAAGTTGTCTTTTACACTCCTTCCCGTCTGTCACAAAACCTCTGTGTTCTGCGTATTCAGTGAGTAAGCTGTAAGATATGCAGATTCCCTTGTAATTGCAAAGTCTTGCACTGCTGAGGAGCTGGTATGGATTTCATGTAGCCTAAAGTAAGCTCCACACTTACATGTTCTCCATCAGTCATGTAGATCACTTTTGCCTGGCTCTCCATGAGGATCAGGTTCACAAACATGGACTCTTAGCATTTGCCCCCCAAACTCTGAGAGCCAGCTCAGCTTTATAAGGTTTTGTTCTGTGTTTTAGAACATTATGTTCCTGATCCCTGGTTTCTATAACAACATGGAGAGATGCAGCGGTTGTTCTTTGCTGTTACCCCCTCTTGACGCCTCCAGAGGGACAGAGAGTGAGTGCATCTTTGAAGGTGTTACTGCCTGCCATACAAATGGCTCTGGCTGCTGTGACAAAGGTAAAATAATGAGAGGCAAGAGATTTGCCTATGAACACGGGAACATGCTTTGTAAAAGTAATGCACCTCCATGCAGGTTTTAAATTGGATTTCCACTATAACCCAAGGTAAACAGAATTGTGTTCACCTAAGGTTGTGTTTCTTTCTTTGTTGCTAAGAAGATGAAACTGAATGCCCAAGTTGGAAACTACACTGTTAATAGAGAATGCTTTGTACTTAACAAGCACTTCCCTGTCTCTCCCTCCCCTGTTAGGATCTCTGAGTATTTTAAGACATGTAAAATACAGCATTTGTGACAGTATTGCTGCAGAGCTGTACTTAGGACTGCTCATGTTACTGGTTAATATTCAATGTCATGTTGCTGTGATGTTTCAGTTAAGAGGCATCACATATTCTTCTGATGCAGTTTGCTCCATTTACAAAGAATTTATCAAAATTATATTTCCCTGATCATAACAGGAATAAGCAGAAGCAAGAAAGCCTCATGTCTCCGAATCTGTTTTTCCAGCTAGTGCTGCCCATAGCAGAGAACACAAGCAAGTCCATACTTCCATCAGTATTGCAAGAGATTCTTTATGCTGGTTTCATCTCCTTTGTTGTTGTATTTTTTCCTATTTTCTTTTTCTCTTTGCTTAAAAATGCACAGCTGCATTGAAACCAATGCACACTATTGGAACAAAGAAGAGTTAGTAGACAGTGTGCAGTTTCTTCGGTAATTTTTTGAAGTGAGGCCTCTAATCCAAGAGTGATTCAGTTCTCTAGTGAGGAAGCATTGTTGGAATTCAGCCTTTACTAAATGGAAGGATTGCTCTAGACCTGAATCTAGATTTGTTCGCTCATTGCCGCCTTCTGCAGCAACAGTACTTGGGTTACTCCACTTTTGGTCTGTTGCCACTGGGGAAGGAAAGTAGTTCTTGTCTTAATCTTTCTCTTAAATGTTTAGACTGTATACTTTTTTGTCTTGCAGTTTCAGTGAGTTATATAAATGCAGTCTAAACCTTTTCATTTTAAGTGGTTGGAATGGGGAGTGTATGTGTGTTTTGGGCTTTTTTTTTTTTCCTGCTGTGATTTGTATGATCACTTTAATTCCAGTCTCTGCATGGTCATTGGCCTTTTTTTTTTAGGTCTCTTAACTTCAATCCCAGTAGCTAACCCAGAAGGCTAATACATGTCCAAGAGCTTTGATAGGAATGCAGATTTTAGCACATTCTTGCATGTGATGATTTCTCAGGTGAGTGGAGTGGATTTCTTCAGTACAGCAGAGTGCTCATATTTGGACCACTTTGCCTTAACCACATCTTTTATACTCTGTTCCATAGGGTTGAGACAGACCAAGGCAGTTCCAAGATCTTTTTAATCACTGTAGTCTCTGAAGCCTAAAGATAAAAGATTAAATTGGTATCATTTTATTTCTTGTTTGGTACAGACAGCAGCTTCTTGGCTGCATCTTTGGCAAGCCTACCCTCAAGAGATGAAGAGCAGAAATTGAAACGTAGACACAAAGACAACAAATTAATACATGACAAGACTAAACAAAAGAGTGGGACTTGTTTCTTTTCTACTCCCTCACCTCCTGAAGTGGTATCCACACCCTCTAACAGGTAGGCATTTCACGGACTGCATATTAACTTTGAAAAAATGAAGAGCTGTAGTGGTAATCGCCAGCAAAAACAAGAGGCTTCCGCACTTTGCTCTCTTCAAAATCTGAGCGCCATTTACAAGACTGTGTTTTGCCTACTTTTAGATTTTTGTTTAGATCTGTACAACCTACAGTTGTAAAGTTACAGGGGTTCCATTTCTAAAGGGGCTAAATACTTCACCCAGATTAGGGAAATTAATTAGGCTCTATGTTTGCTAGATCAGAAACAGTGTATGGTTTGTCTCCTTCTGTGATATCTGCCAGCTGGTGTTATGCTGAAGCCAGGTTACCTGGAATTAATTCTAAATGTTACTCCTTCCGATGCTTGGTGTAACTGTCAGGTCATCCGTTAGAACAGGGTACTGTTACTTAAGTCCAGCCATTTTTACTGTACCTTTCCAGGTCTTTTTCCTGTTATATGGTTGGAAATTCTGCACAGGTACCTATATGATGCATATAGTTTATCTTAAGTCAAATTTGAAGCCTTCCACATTAACAATTCTAACCCTCAGAAAATATTTACTGCCCATTTTAATATATAACCTATTACTGCACAGTTCTGGCTGCTTTTTAAGGAGACTGACAGTCTCATTGTTTCCTTGTCCTCTCTTGGATATGTCTCTCACATCATTCTTGGACTGTAAGTGCTCTGCTGCATGGATTGTTTTTTCTACTCTGCATTTTCACTAATAGAAATGTTTGTAAAATACCTTGTGCTATGGGCTTCATTGAACCATGTTTACATTGATGGATGGGGACATCCATCTTCTGTTGGACAGATAAGGGATCTTCTGTTCTCAGGATTGTAAGTATCCTGCCACATGTATGGGTTTTTTGATGTGGTAAATGATCTATGATCTATTTAGAAATTAAGCTAGAGAAGGAAGTAATCCATAGGGAAAGAGTGCCATTTGAGTGTACCTGCTTTTCTTTGGTCAAGATGGAATTTATTAGGATTTTGGATGCCTGTGCCAACAGCTTTCTGCCTTTTTCTTTTAAACTTAAAAATAAAACAATTGGTGCATGTTTTAAATAGTGACCATAGTAACAGAAGAATGGGTGATATGCAGTATGAGGGTTTTGTCATCCTTTTATCATCATTATATTACTAATAACTTTGAACCCTTGCAGTGAAGACAGTATTGCCACCAATGGACTATCAGCCCACCATAGAGAGCCTTACCCTGACACTTGGCTTGACAGAATCAGAGCAGTAGAACAGTGTAGAACAATGGAAACTGCAGGATCAAATAATTCTCAAACAATGCTCTCTGCAAGGCACTCTCCCATGTCATTTGATTCAGAACAGCTGGGTTTAAGTCAGAACATGAAGATTCTAGTAAGAAGCAGTGACAATGCAGTATGTGGTGCATCTGAGACTCGAAATGCCAGTGACACTAGTATCTTGTCTAACCAGTTACAAGTTCATCGGCAAGAACTCAAGGAAGTAAATTGTCAGCATATCTGTAGGTTACCATATGAAATGCCGAAGCATCAGCACCACACTGATGCCTGGGGACAGGCTTCTTCAGTAAACGTTGCCTGGTTGTCTGTTTGTTCTAGGTTAGAACACAATCTAAGTACCGCATTCTATGGCCTGCTTAAGCTGCCTTCTGATGTTACTTGTAACTCACCTGGAACACCAACAATAGATGAGCCATGGTCTGGGACCACGCTGGACTGCAGACAAGACTTCCAAAGCCACATGGTTAAGGGGCAGTTGTCAAAACCAAACTTGATGTGTGATGCAAAACATGCCAGCCTTGAGCATATTGTTGAAAACTGCCTGCTAAACGATGCTTCATCCTTCTTTGCAAACAGAACACACACTATCCATGATGTTTGCTCAGGAAATAAAATGGGTTGCAGTGCTTATGCACCAGGAGTTGCCACAACCTCTGAAGATGTTGAAAAATTGGACACTGAGCTGAACTGTATTTGCTGTGGTCTCGAGGTACTGGGTCTGAATATTGATGTCAAGGGGAACTCGGACAATTGTTCAGTTATTACTGCAGTTCTTGTAAGAACATCCTCCTCTAATGCAGCAGACCCAGCTGTAGACAATATGCTAACTCCAAATAACAGTGCCTTTTCAACAGGGCAAGAAAAGGATCTGTTGAATGGTGTTGCTGTAGAAGATGGTTCTGGGTTGCTGGCCTCCCAAAGGCATTTAGAAAACTCTAAAGAATCCTCAAAAGTGTTTCTTGAGAAGCCAGAAACTCTTGTACAAGAGACTGTGGGGGACAACATCAACAGAAACGTACTGAAAGGCAAAGGTAGTCCCCAAGAAGACTGTCAGTTGCATGGCCAGCAAAATATGGTGATAAAAGTAACATCGATCTCGGCGAGACAAGAAGGAAGGCTGAATCCAGCAACTCCTTTGACCTTGGAGATTCTGGAAGGCAGCTACACTGGGAATTGCTGTCACAGAGATGGTTCACAATTAAGTAAGTTAAACCTGTTTCTCCCCTTCCCAAAACTTTTATCAGGGGTGGTCTTTTTCACCTACATTTTTGCAGGAGGCAGACAGTTCTTGTTAGAAGCTCAGAGTGGAGAGGAAGGAAGCAGCTCTCTAGCATCTAGAAGAAAAAGTTGTATTTAAGTTTAGTCAGAGGGTATTAGAAAAGCAGGTGGTATAAAATACAAAATTACTAAGAAATTAATCCAGACTGAATAGTCAGAAATATTTTTAAAACACAATTAAAAAAATTTGAACCTGTTAACTTTTTCTGAACAGACTTGTATGAAAATTGTGTAATGGAATGTATTTCATTCACTCTTTCAGCTGGATTCAGTGGCTTGTATAAAATTCGCAATTTTTCTGTAGTTTAGAATAACGATGTGAGATTAATAACCACAGCTGGGCACTGACAAGTTTCTGCTGGGGGGTGGGAACTATGGAGGTAGCTGCCAAGTATCTTGAGAATAGCTGTGCTGTTGTCAGCCCCTCAGATGATTCCTTGGTGAGTATGTGTCCCCCAAATAAATAATGGAGTAATTCACTTTAAGAGCTCAGAATTTTGTGCTAAACTGTCTGTGGTCTTGTTCAACACTAAAGTTTCATTCTACCATTTTAACTTCCTCACCTGTTTTTACAGGTATACTCTTCGAAGTGAAACAGTTAGAGCTGCAGGACCCTACCATACTTTTCTGTGTCTGGGTGGTGAAAGACCTTCTACAGAGCCAGAAGGAAGCAGTAGCAAAGACTAAGCTTTTGCTTTCCCATCTAGCAAGCTCTGCTGACTCTATTGCAGATCTTTCCACAAATAGTCTTGGAGAAGTAAGAAATCCTACTATGGTATAATATTGAGCATTTCTCTCCTTGTTTGACTGTTAAGCTGAAGCTAAAGTCGAAAAGATTTTCAAATTAAAATAAAGTCGTGAGGTGATGGGTGGATATTGCTGTTACTTTGTTTCACCAGTTTTATGTCAAAAGAAATATTTCAGATTGCTGTTTTGTTACATTTCTGGTAGTGTGTGTTTGTCTTAGTGTAGTTACCTTTCCAGGCTGAACAATGAAAGCACCTAATTTTAAATTTGTTCTTAAGGCTGGTTTAAGTACAACTACAATAGAAGTTTGCAGCAGTGTGGTGAGATTAATTTTTAAATCAATCTAATCACACTGGCACCAATGACACAACATTATTTAGAAAGGAAGTACTAGGCTGAAAACTTCCATTGAGTGACTTGTGTCATCAAAAGAAACCTGCAGTTTTTAGCTGCCTCTTGAGAGGCTGCATTCAGGATGGTGTATAGAAAGCTAACACCACATAGCTGAACAGTAGATACACGTCAGTGCTGTCAAACCTGAACACAGAACTGCTCAGGCCTGCTTTTGGTTAGTAGTGGGATGTAAAACTGACAGGACTTTGACCAAGGCTGTAGAGGAAAATAGTACCACATGTGTAACGTATATAGTGGTGACAGTTCCAAACTGGAACTCCAAGGAGCTGTTGCTTAACGCAATGCGCTGCAGATTAGACATGTAGTTTCCCTCCCCTGCCTTGCCTTTAATTAGTGAGCTGGAAGATAAAGTAGATATTTGAATGAAAAGCTTGGCTATTGGCAAAACCTCCTATTTGGAATATTTTTTATGAGACCTTTGAGAGCTAAGTGGTAAGGTGGCTCTTCTTTTCCTTTCAAAAAAGGAAAAACATGTTTCCGTGCACATGTCAAAATATAAGCAGTTCTGATTGTTTCATGTGTAACTTCAAATTTCACTATTCAAAACAAATGTCCCCATGTGATTCGCTGTGTTTCCTCTCAGTATGACATACTCTGTATGTCATAAAGATGTTCTGTGATCATGTATTTTAGATGCCATCTTTGGTGGAGAAACCTAATAATCCCCAAAACGAACACTCCCAAGCCCTGTCCTCAGAGCAAGAAAAACTTCTGTTATGTTTAATTTCTTATGCGGTGTTGCAGGTTTACCTTGAACTTGTTTGCTCTTCATGTCTGCTAAGAGACCAATCTACAGAACTAAAATGCTGTTTTACCAGAAAGTTTGGTAAACACTGGGAATTTAATATCTTTTATAAATGAACTCTTTTTAGATTACTGAGGCAAACAGAAATTGAAAAATTTATAGACGAGGCTTAAAGCAGCACCTTTTAAATTCTGTCCATCTAGAATACACTTACCTTGAAAAAATACAACATTGAAAGTAACCTACTTTTTATTCATCAAATAAAATTACCATTTGGTGATAGACCACAATGAAGTAATTATCCTACTGGCGCAGAGATTTTTGTGTGAACCTCTAAGGTGTGTTTGCTTCTGTTTTCTTTACCTTTCTCTGAATTAAGCAGTATTTATAGCTGCTGAATGATGACTGTTGACTTGTCTCATACTGTGATGGTGACATCAACATACAGTTCTTGCTGTCAAAAACAAAGATCACTCCTTTCAGCTATTCTTGCAGATGTGTACTTTCTCATCATTATTTACTTGATTTTATAAATGTTACTTTGTGGCTTGCTTTATCTTTTCTTGCTTTTTTATCTATACCTAGGCCATGAGATCAACTCCATTTTTTGAGAATTCTCGAAGAGCTGAAGATCTTGCAGGATTAATGGCATGTGAGGGAGAGTATGCAAAAAATTACAACACTCTCAGTCTGATTGGCAAAGGATCTTTTGGCTTTGTGTGAACTGCCAGGAGCAAGAAGGATCACTAGGAGGTTAAATGTTTCTTTTAGATCTCCTTGCAATAATTATTTAGGATGAAAACTGGAAAGTTAGAGTGTTCATATTTTGTCGATAGTACACTATTAAAGCAGCTGTTTGGTAGTTTGGGGTTTTCCTTTGTTTAAACAAAAATCTGAAATCACTAACTTTATGGAAACAAACAGGAAAATGTTTGCATTGATGTAGTATATGACCATTACCCAAGACAACAGGCACAGAGTAAGTCTGAGCATGTAAGCTAATTTAACGTGTTGAAAGAAGTATACATTAAGCTTAACAGTGACAGGTTTTAGTCTTCTGTTCCTAAAGAGAATTACAAACTTCAATCATGCCATGACTCAAGAATGTGGACTAGACATATTGAGGTTACGAAACCCTCCTTTTTATCAGCAGAAGTATTTTGGGTGTTAAGAGGCAAGCTGTGGTGTTTCTCTGCATGGATGTTAAGTGCTGATTTCCCTCCTTTGTACCCCTATGCCAGAAATCACCACTGCCGTAACTGGGTTGATAAGAGAGCTGGCCTGGCAAAGCCTTTGGAATTCAGAGCATCAATAAAAAGAAAATAAATACATTCCATTTCTGTGCATCATTTGGCTTCTAGGACTAAATTAATTTAAATATGTTTAAATATACTATAAGCAATGCACATTGGGTTACTAGACATTGTCCTTCTAGTAATGTGAATCACTAATATTTTTCCTGGAAATTAACTTACCAGACACTTAAAGCCATACTTTTGCAGGTGATGCTGAATGCTGTTGTCTGTGTAGGTTGTTGTAAAGTTCATCTGGAAGGAGAGGGTGCTTGAGGACTGCTGGGTAGATGATCCTGATCGGGGGAGAGTTACACAAGAAATTGCAATCCTGTTGAAGCTGCGGCGCCCCAGTATCATTAAGGTACAGTGAACTCAGAGGGGAATGCAGTTTGAACTGTACTGTGTGGTGCTTTTGAGTACTTGGTGTCTCACGTTCCGCTTCAGGAGTGAGGAATTGTCCTGTATTAAATCTACATTTTCAGGAAAGAAAGGAATCCTGCTTTGTTTTGGAGGGTGTATTACAGCAGGCTGTCGTTTGCCTTGACACTTTTACACCAAACATAGATCTGAAGGTGTAACTCAACTGAAAAAAAAGAAGCCTGTATGTTATTTCAAAATGATAGGATGCATATCTTGGAAGTGTGATGTCACATCTGACCATGTAACTAGTTCCGTAAATAATCTGGATACGTATCTTGATTCCTCCTTTTTGGTTTGGGATTTGGATTTTTTTTTCCCTAGAGAGAGAATTCCTCTTGGTTTCAATTCTGCTCTCCGTTTCAATTATGCTCTTTTTTCAAGAAAGATTTTTGCTCAGTGAAATGGGACTCCAAAGATTATAATACATGTTGATTACATCTCCAAGAGGAGAGCAGTGTTTGTTTGTTTGTTTTTTAAAAAAGGCAATTTTAAGATTAAGCACATGATTTTAAAAGTCTGTTATTTATAGGTGCTGGATGTATTTGAAAATGAACACTTCTTCCAGCTGGTGATGGAGAAGCATGGGTCTGGTCTGGATCTCTTTGCATTCATTGATAATCAGCCCAACTTGGATGAGCCATTAGCGAGCTATATATTCAGACAGGTGAGAGCTGGGAATGTACAGCTGCTACATGCAGGAAAGATTTGATTAATTTAAGAATGAGGATCCTCTTGCACTCAAAAGAATTCCTGGCTAATCAGTAGGCGTGCTGAATCAGTCATGCTCAATACCTGCAGAACTTTTCCTCACTATTCTGTAGGGCTGATTTCTAGCTAATTGAAATGCTACCTGTAGAAACCTTCTCAAGGTTTACTTAGAGACTTGTAACAAAGAAACCTTTAGAGGACCTTATTTCATGTGAGGATTTCCTATAGAGCCATCACCTCTTTGGCTGTGATTGTGGCAGCACACACTGTCTGTCACCAGGATGCGCATTCATCATGTAGCAGTCACACTTCTGCTGTGGGAGGAGGAAAGCACATGGAAATTGCCCCAAGCCTCACTAAAAGCCACACTTCCACTTAGGTCAATGCTTGGTTTAGATTTGTTGTGGTAGTAAAGGGCTCTCTTCCTTTTAAAGAATTTAAAATCAAGAAGTTATCTTGGATTTTAACATGGCGTAATGCAAAATAACTCATAGTAGTTTACTGTGAGTCAGGAGCTTGCCTGAGAGATGAATTGTCCTTTGCTCATTGAGTTAACTGCAACAGTAGTCCCCAGATAATTCCCCCCCCACATGTTCTGGAGTAAATTCCTTGCTCTAAGGTATGCAAGAATTACTTTGCACCTGGTAACTCACCACTGTGTCCTCGCTCCCCTCACTGGAGTGCTGAGGGAAGCTGGTAACCACAGTGATGCACCTTCTCTGTGTCTGCTGTGCAGTGTGCATTCACAAATTGCAGTCAGTGATCCCTTTGAACTTCTGACAGGTAAGCCCTTTTCCTAAACCAACCTTGTGTTGGTAGGGATGCTTTGTTCCTTCAGACCTCTATAGTATTTCTCTGCAGAGGGAGCTTTGTAGTATAAATAGAAACAACTTCTTCAGCCATCTGTTTTTCTTGCTCAAATGTATTGCAGTAGGGATCACGATTGTCTCCAAGGTGATATAATTCTGATGGTATTCTTAGTTATGACACTAAAGCATGAATCGTGCATAAAGAAGAATGGAATTTAGGAGTTACTGTATTATTTATACCAAACTTCATTTTTAAATGCTTTGTCATCCTGCAGTATCAGAGGCACACAGTAACATCTTTCTGGAGAAATCAAAGGATCCTCCAAATGAAGCTGGGATAAAAATAGAATAACCTGCAGAACTGTAACAGTAAGCACTTGTGCTTCTAACCAAAAAACCAAGGGCATCGTGACTACAGTATACCCTCTTCCTGCACATTTGTGAGAGGAAAGAAAGCAAAGGCTTTTTTAAGTGTCTCTCCCAAGAGCACTACAACACCCACTGCAGCAATGCTGACAGGCGTGCCTGAGTTCATTTCCAGTTACCAAAATTAGGAACTTGTTTATATAGTGTCAAAACAAGCAAAAGTGTGGCTGTCAGAACTCTGTGATGCCACGTAGATTATCCAGAAGGACACCTCTGTGTAACACTTAATTCTTTCCTCCTTTTTCAGCTTGTATCAGCTGTTGGGTACCTCCAGTATAGAAACATCCTTCACAGAGACATTAAAGATGAAAACATTGTCATTGCTGAAGATTTCACAATCAAATTAGTGGACTTTGGTTCAGCTGCCTACCTGGAACCTGGCAAACTGTTTTATACCTTCTGTGGGACAATTGAATACTGCTCACCAGAAGTGCTGTCCGGCAAACTGTATGTAACCCTCTGAAAAGTAATTTTTGTGTCCATTGCACCAAAAACATGTGTGCAGCGCTGGAACAGAGAAGCCAAGCTGCATTGTTGTTGGTACTCTTGCTAGAGTTACCTAACCACAGAAAACTGCAGCAAGATTTAGGGCACCACACTGACAGAAATTACTTGTAAGGGTTTGAATGCATATAAAGTTGGGCACTGCAGTGACAGAAATTACGTGTAAAGGCTTGAATGCATACAAAGTGTTTCTGACCAAGTCTGTTGACTGGCTTTTTTGTTCTGGTCAGACATTTTGCAAAGCCTGTCTGTCCTGCTGCAGAGCTGAGTTCAAGAACAAGCCTATGATTTTAATTTCCAGCCTGATAGAAGAGTCTGGATGAGTTGTGTTGTGACTTGAATGTGTCCCTTTTCCTTAATCTTTTGTAATATGTGATATGTGCATCGGCTTGCTAACCTTCTCTTCATACCTGTGTATGAACATGCTGATAGGTCTCTAGCAAAAGCTGCTCTTTTAGAAAGGTGGTATGAGCAAGTATTGCTGTATAACATCTGCCCCTTACCATGCCTGTGTTTTGTATTTCTCCCACTCTCAGCTTGTCTGTTCACTTCTTTCCTATGTGCTTCCCTTTATGAACTTTTGCAGTTCAATAGTGTTCATCTCCCCATTGATTTTTGTGCTCCTCTGGACTTGAGGATTCTTGCTTTGCAGCTTGTCTTCCTGCTATCTTGGATGTACTGCCCAAATCTTAGCTATCTTTTCCCCTATTTTCTCCTTCTCTGAATGCTCTTCACCTGGAGGCTGACAGTGTCCTACCTGCTCCTGGAGGGAAGCCTTGCCATCACAGAGTGGTAAACATTAATTGTACTTGCAAGTATGTTATCTTGCTCTCATTTCAGAGCTGTTTTCATGGGTCCTTCAGGCAGCTTCTCTTAAATGGGAACAGGGACAGGGGGTGGAGCAGAAGCAATGCAAGTTGGAGAGGAAGTTCCTGCTGGGAATGAGATGGAAGATGAAGCAGCACTGCCCTGGGAATTCAGCCTGTTACTGTGTGGAGAAACTTCCCCTTTTTCTTGGATGGAATAGATAGTTAATATTTATTTCCACATAACTTCTGTTTTGAAAGGGATGGGAGAAGATAAGGACTCCACTTAAATATTTACTTGATAGTTTTGGCTTAGAGTGAAGAAGGAGGTGGCTTAAGTTCTCGTCACCAGCTTATGCATGTGGAAGTTTAGGTGCATACTATACATACTCATCGACCAAAACTGGTTGGCCATTCTTATTCTTTGGTTGTTTTTCTTTCATGGAGAAGGATAGTACAGACTTCTCAAAATCACAGAGAACCTTATTAGAAGTCGTGAAACTTCCTACATTAAAATAAAAATTGGAAACAAGGGCTATTGACTGCCTGTTTTCTTGGGTTTTTTGGCACACAATTATGTATTTGCAATCTGAGTTTACACAAGTTTATCTCTGCATAGGTACCATGGCCCTGAGCTGGAGATGTGGTCACTTGGTGTCACGCTGTATACCCTGGTATTTGGAGAGAATCCCTTCTGTGAGCTGGAGGAGACCATGGCAGCTGTCCTGAATCCTCCTTGGCCTGTGTCAAATGGTAAATTTTTCCCATTTGCCTTTCTAAAGAAGCAGATCTCTTGGGAAAGTATGAGCAGTATTTATTCTCCAGAAACAAAGGGGAAGGCTGGAAAAATGCTTCCAAATGTGCTCAGCAATGATTTTTAAAGCTGCTCACTGAAGCAGAGTTAGCCAAGGTGTCCTTTTCAGATAAGTTCTGCAGTTCTTCATGTCTGCAATGAATACAGCTATCTGCCGTATATTTCATTAGTTTCAAATTCCAGGCCTCCCATTTTTTATGATGACTCAAACCTATTAGCTTGTCAAGAAAATCAGAACAACTAATGCCTGTTGGGAAGGTTCACTCTTGTAAAGAACTTTAAGATCAGTCATGGCACTCTTGTAACCCTAAGGCAAGTTTTATCTCACTATTGCCAGTCGATGCCATGTCACTTTTGGGACAGATGATAATGTGTTAATGTATAATTTCTGAATGAATTGTGTGTCAAGTGTGGCTTGACCTTACGGGAAAAATACATTGGCTGTTTTCTGTTGGAGGCACAGAAAACTAACGGCATGTTAGGCTAAAGAAACTTTCATCAACAAATTCTCTGGGGTCCTTAGGAGTGCTATGGTTGTAAGGCTTCAGGGTGCTGCAATTGGCTGGTAGATTCTTGAAGCTTTCCCTGAACCCTGAGTGCACCTTTAATCACAGATCAAACACAGGATGACTGCAGAACAAGAATGGGCTTGGAAGCACCAAGTCAGGGTTGCTGCACTCGACTTTGTTTCTACTTCTGTCCTCGGTGTCGTAACTCTGCGCCCAGTTCTCTGTTTTCACAACCTGGAAATGTCAGATCATTCCCAGAGCAGAGCACATGTGACTAAGACTCTAGTAGAGCAGTACTGCACAAGGGATTAGCAGGGAGGATTTGTAATTTAAAATCTTCATTTTTTTGGAATATGAAGTGTATTTTGCATTCCCGGCATGCCTAAAATACAGCCTGAGGCATTCCTCTTAATGCTCTCTCTGCCCAGGTCTCATGAACATCATGGCTGGGCTTCTGCATCCTGTTCCGGAGCAGTGCGCAACTCTCACAGTGTTAGTAGAGGATCATTGGCTGAAGCAGCCTGTGAACCTGAGTGATTATACCTGGGAAGAGGTATACATCTCTGCTGAGACAGGTGAGATGTTGTTCTGAAGGCTTTCTCCTCCACCTGGGTCCCACCAAGCACACAGGAATGATTTATAAGAGAAGACTGAGCTGTGGTTAGCGAGATACTGCTCATCAGGCACATGCCGATACCCACATGTGCTCAGCTTGATGACACACCTGTTGGCCGGCTGGACCTATGGCTCACCCCTTGCTGTCTTTCTCCCTAGAAAGCAACAGATTCAGAAACAGTTCTGATGGGTGCACACACGAAGACAGGCTCCTGGCTCCTCACATGGAGAGTGAGCTGTGCTTGAATGCTTCTGACTGTGAGCATGCAGATCCCCACCAGGAAGGAGCAGCGGCTGTGGAGTGCCAGGGCTCAGGCATGGGACATTGCTGCAGTCCTTCTCTGCAGCACTACTAATGGAGTGGTAACTCCCTTACTGTGGGACACAGATAGTCACTCAAGAGCCAACAGAAATTAATTGTAAGCACTTCCATCTCATGGAAAGATTCTACCAGAGAGAAGCAGTAGCAAAGATCTGATGGCTGGCACCAAGCAGTAGGCAGGGCAGCCCTGAGCTACTTGGCCTGGGCATGATTCCTCTAGGAAAGCTTGTTGCTAATAAGCATTTATTATTGTTCTTATACAGGATATGTTTTAAAGTTGTGAGGCAAAGAATTTTAATGTCATCCTTAAATTATTTGTAGCTGTATTTTTATGGGCTGGTTTTACATTTTTATGTGTAGTTTCACTCTTGCTGAAAATTAAATGAATAAATGCCTTTGTCTGTGTTTGGGATGGAGTTTGTGTGCACAAAGAAGCCTCAGAACCAGATGCAGAGCTGCAGGATGGGGGGTGCCTGTCGCCCCCCCTTTTTTTTGTAATGAAAGGGTTAAGGCCCCAAACCCAAGGAAGGTGTTGTAGTTGTAAATACCTTAGATACTTAGTTGAACAAAAGAGGCTGGGGAAGGTTGTAGGATAAGGGATGGGGGTGAGATTAGGGGAGATAATCTCCTGGTAGACAACTCAGTCCTGAGAAGGGATTCACAGGACTACAGAGATGAGAAAGTTACAAGAGGATGGCAACAGTAATTGAGAAGGATGTGGTCTACTGGTCCCAGAACTGAGTTTGCACAGAAGTAAAGGTCAGTCAGGGGGTGCAGAAAAGAAGACTTGAAGCCTTCACCTGAAGACTCCAGTAACCACCCAAAGACCACCAGGGAAAATGATTGTGTGTGCAGACCAGACATTTGCATATATTAATGAGTTCCAGGAAATCTCATGTGTATGTAAATGAGTTTTCATAAATTTTACGAATATGTATAACTTTATGGTACATAGTCTCTAAAACTTTGCCAGGTTGTTGGAGCACTTATGCTGGGGCTATCCTCAGCACTGCAATAAAGGCTGCTTCGCTTACTAGCGGCCTGCTGTTCCTGAGTGTTAGTACACCTGGCTCCTTATCCAGCCTCCCGCTGCGATGGGGGTCGGGACGCTGCCGTCTTTGTATCGGTTTCAGTGTCCTCTCTATAGCCAGGAAAAGTCCTTGGTTTTGATGAGGCAAAGACAGCGGGAAGAAGAAACAGATTCAATAAAGAGGATTTCAACCAGTTCCCAATACTGAGGCGCTGGCAGCAGGCCCGTGCGGCGAGTGGCTGGGCCGGGCATCTGGGAGGGCAGTGGGGGGCAAGTGGGGGTCTGTCCTGCTGCTGCCGCAGGCCTGCGGGGCTCAGCCGGGCGCTCAGGCCCCTGCAGCCCTCCGGGATCCTGCAGCAGAGCCCCCGCACCCAGCCCTTCGCCCCGGCACCTCCGCCCTGGCTCGCAGCTGTGTGACACCGGGCTACGACGGGCTCCACAGC
>JAVJGJ010000003.1:119090-130441 GCA_035590215.1 Microhierax caerulescens | reverse complement strand
CGCGGACCCCGGCCCCCCCCCGCCCGCTCAGCCCGGTGCCCGCAGACCGGCTGCGGCGGGCGGTGAGCCGCTGCCCCCAGCTCTTCACGCTGGCTCGAAGGCGGATGGCGGCGGCCGTGCGGCTGCTGCGGGAGCGGTGCCTGTTCACGGCGGAGCAGCTGCAGGAGGTGCTGGGGACCTGCCCCACCGTGCTGCTGGAGAAGCCCGCCCACCTCCACCACCACTTCCAGGTGCGGGGCCGGGGGCGCGCGGGGTCAGGGGGCGCGGGGCCGCGGAGACCATGGAACGCCCTGTCCCCCCCGTAGTACGCCTACTTCAGGATGGGGGTCCAGCAGAAGGAGATGGTGAAGGCTCAGCTTTTCCGAACGCCCTTCGCCGAGCTCAGGAACCGGCATATCTTCCTGGAGCGGCGGGGGCTCTACCAGACCCCACACAAAGGCCAGACCCAAACCAGCAACCCAAAGCTGAAGGACATCCTGGGGCTCCCAGAGGGAGCCTTCCTGGTCAGCCTAGCCCATTCCACCCCAGAGGAGTACGAGGTCTTCAAGAAGCTGCTGGCTCAAGAGGAGGAGGAAGAAGAGGAGGAGGAGGACAGGGGTGCACTGTACACAGAGGAAGATGATGGCCTGGATGGGGAAGGAAGTAAAACAGCCTGGGAGTGAGGAGGTGAGGCTCCATGGTGCCTGAGCTCTCCCATGCTGCTGCCCAGCCCCACTGCTCTGGTGGGTGCACCGGGCCCCCACCCACACACAGGCACCAGCTGTGCTGGCTGCAGGGCAGCAATAAATTCCATATTAAAGAATACAACAATAACCCTTGTTCCTCCTCATTGACCAAGTACTTTAAAAAATAGCCAGTTTCCATGAAGTGTTTTTATTAAAAAAAAAAAAACAACAAACAAACAAAATCAAACCAAAATAACTAATTAATTTCCAAGGCTAGGTTAAAACCTTCTGGCTGCATTACATACTGTGCTGGTTGTGGGCCAGGAGGCAGCAGGCTGCTATGCTGGCTTGCAGCAGAGCCATGCATCCCATGGCTGCAGGGACAGGCCCTGTGGCAGCACTGACCAGGCCCAGCAGTGACACTGACCCAGCGTGGTCCTGCAGCAGGGCTGTCTCCACCTTCACAGCCTGCGTTGGCGCTGGCCTTGCAGCTGGCAAGGCAGAGGTGCAAACCCACAGCACCCAAACCTCCCCTCCCTTGTGGACAGCAGAGAGTGTTCTGGCTTTCCCCTCACCCTGCTCTTCCAGGCAGGGGCTAGCTTCTTCCTGTGCCCTTGCAGCAGGGGGCTGGAGCAGGGTCAGGCAACCTTGGAGGAAAATGAGGCATGTGTCGCCATCTTGGACTCTGGTTCTCCTCTGGGAGCAGAGCTAGAGCCTGCACAGGTGGGGAGCATTGCACTGGCCTGCTGGTCATGGCTTTACATTGTCCCTGCTGCTCCCAGGCTGCTGCCAGATGCCTTGGCAGCTGCTCCTCTAGGACAAGCACTGTCAGGCTGCTCCCAGGAGGGAGACGGCAGTGCCAGAAGCACCAAAGCTCCTGCACTTGTTCTGCTCCAAGAGCTTCTTCTGAGCTGCAGCTCAACATGCATGGCTGAACAACAAAGCGCTCTGCAATGCTTGTAGGAGGGGAGGGCTGCCCCACCAGGATGCCCCCATGCTGCTGGGGAAATAACATTCTATACCATAACTACGATATATCTCTGGTAGGTATTAATTTATAATATACACTGTGTACATTAATACACAAATCTATGCTTAACTAGTGTTGTCATACAAACTCACAAAAACTAGGAATGTTTCTAAGCTACACTTTTTCCTTGCCTGCCCTGCCACAGCTGGTGGGGCAGCCACCACGTGTATGCTGATTCTGTCCTCCACAAACACAGTGCTGGTATCTCGGCACCACATGGTGCTGCAGGAAATGCAAACAGAATGGCAACATGGAGCTCGCTTCCTCACTGAGCCCGTGTTGTGCTCTGCACTGGCTTGGAGGTGATTAGTGTCAGAACAAGCATGGTGTTACACCTCAGCTGATGAACTTCACCCTACACATCACTTCTAAAATTCTTTCTAGGTGCTATATTGCTTTCAGAGCTGGCAGTTTGGTTAAAACCAGGGATTGTTTACAAAGCAAATTAAAAAAGGCAGGCAGTAGAAGCTGCCCAAACTTCCCCCACTAGAGCAGAGGAGACAGGGATGTGCCCCCACTGCCCACGCCTCGCTGCTCAGGGGGCCTGCTCACCATTTCCACGTCCATCTACATAGGGAAGGTCTCCTCCAACCAGATTGTTGTGGGCCACATTCCAGGTGATAGCTAAGGCTTTTTGGTCTGCATTAAACTGTTGTATTTTGGGGTTATAGGTAATTTATAACCTTGGATTACAAAAACAGGTTGGTGCAGATGCTGTTGGCAGGGAGCTGGGGTCAGCCCCACTGATGCCTGAGCAGAGCTGGGAGCTTGTCACTTGTGCAGAGTGGCTGGGGGGGCCAAGTGGGGCTGGACCCTCAGGGGTCTACTGCAGTGCTCAGCTCCTCGGGGGCAGAGAGGCAGCCAGAGTAAGGCAAACCAGAGCAAAGGCAGTGCTGGTCCAGTGGAGGGAAGGGACTACTTGCTGCTTGGCGTGCTGATCCAGCTGTGTGTGCCTAACAGGCTGGAGGAGAGGGAGAGGCTGATGCCAGGCAAGAAGGCTCCCCTGCTGTGTTCAACCCAGTGAGCAGATCTGATCTTCCTGGTGTTTTAAAAAACCCTTAGATGTGGAAAGATGAAGCTTCTACTGCTTTGAACCCTGTGAAGGAGCAGGAGGAGAATGAGCTGATTTGCAGAGTTCCCCGCTGCTGCCTCTTCTCACCCTCTGCACCTGGCTCAGGTTGGGAGAAGGGGACTGCCCCCTCCAGGTTTCCAGCCTTTGCCTTGTTTAGGCAGGCAATGCTTGGGTGCCCTTTTTGTGCAGAAATCCCGTTCATGGGGCTGCAGAGCTGCAGGGAAGCAGAGCATCGCCCCTGCTCCTCCAACCCAGCCACGACCAGGAGCCTTCAGTCGCATGTGCAAGCCTGACAAGCACAGCAGCTGGAGAGCCCTTGCACGCCCTCAACGTGGCAGCATGAGCCTGGGCTGTGCTCTGGCCTCCTCCCCAGCTCCCTGCGCAGAGGTGCACACAGCCACAGGCAGGAACTGCCCCCGCCTGCAGCTGAGGAGAACCCAGAGCAGGTACTTACTCTATGGCTTCTTCAGTGTGTGATTGTTGCTTGGTTTTCTGAAAGAGAAGGGAGGAAATCACCATCAGCCAGCGCTCACAGGGAGGGAGGGCGGGCATGCAGAGCCAGCATCTAAGCCATGGTCATGTGCTCCTCATGCTTTGTTCTGCACGGGGTGCTTGCAGTCCGCCCCCTGGGCACCCCTTTGTGTGTGCAGTGACACTGCCAAGCTGCATCCTCCCATTCCTGGCCACAGGACTGTGCACTCTGTATGCTGCTGCCAGCCATACCTGCTGATCGTCTTCTTGGAACTGGTGCTCTCACAGCTCTCCTTGTAGCAGATGTCCTGGTGTACCTTGTAGACTCTCCTGTACCTGCACACACAGCAGAGAGGTGAGTTGTAGGGAATAATGGGGACAGATCTGCTTTTATAAGTGCAAGGTGGGAGTCTGGGGGCCTCTTCCGTTTCCTTCCAGGCTGTGGTAGCCAGCCTTCGTAGGAATGGGGCTGTGCCTGCGGTGTTTGAGGGCTGATGGCACATAGCCAGGCCCTTGTGCCTCCATCAGCGGAAGGCTGGGGAGGGGCAGGGGTCAGAGCAGAGACCCCCACACTCTGGTGCTACAGGAGGGCTGGCCCTGGCCCTCTGCTTGCAGATGGGGAGGCAGCAGGCAGGGGATCTGCTGCTGCCTGGGGATCACACACACAAAATCCAACCTTGCTGTCACATAGATGGCTAACACTGCTACGGGGCTGTCATTTCGGCAGCACCCTGCCCTGACTTGCAGCTGGCGGGGCAGCCCCAGGGGCTTGAGGGCACGTAAGGCTGCTCAGCCTGTGCTCGGGAGAGGGCAGCTGCAGCCACCTGGCAGCTGCCAGCCAGAGTCTGAGACAGCCTCGCGCGTGCTCTCCCTCCCCAGAGTCGAGCTGCAGGGAGACATCCCTGGCTCTGACTACAAAAGGAGGGGGGGAGCACAACCCGCAGGCAGTACTCACAAGTAGTGGCAGGTGCCTCTTTCCCACACGGGGAATGACTTGGTTTCCGAGTACAGCCGTGTGCATGAGTATGGCACGTTCTTGCAAGCTGCTTGGGGAATAGGAGAGGGGAGCTATCAACAAGCCCATCTCTGGCCCTGCCTCCCCGTGCCCTGTGGCAAGGGGCTGGCAAGGCTCTCCTGGCTTCCCCTCTGCTCTCCTGAAGGGCTAGGCTCAACAGAGCTGACCCACCGGCAGCAGCAGAGCCCCCAGCCTCATGGTGCCCAGGTAACTATGTGGGCCGGGCAGGAGCCTGGCAGAAGCAGAGGGCTTGGCCAGGAGCGGGGAGCAGACCTGCACTCCCAGATCTGCCTGAACTGGCAAGAGCAGAGCCCAGCCCCTCTCTCTGAAGCCGGCTGAGCACAGCCCCCTCTAGTGGCGCCTAGGCACGGTGGGAGCCCCTCGGCCAGGATGAGCCGGGTGCTGACAGGGTGTACTCCTTGACCTGCACCCTGGGAGATCTGTGGCTGGGATTGCTGCCAGGCTGGGCACATGCCATCCACCTGAGGGAGGAAGCTCAGCCCTCCAGCAGCAGTGCGGCACTCACCCAGCTCACAGAGCCGGCCCTTGAATCCTGGGCGGCAGTCACAGTGGTAGGACTCAGCATTTCTGCTGCAGGTGCCTCCGTTCCTGCAGGGGTTCGTGGAGCAGTTCTGCCCCTCACCTGCAAACCACATATGGCTGTCAGACCCTGGGGCCAGGACGCAGCCCTACCCACCCCTCAGCATGCCAGGGTGCTCCTGGGGACCACGCTGTGTGAACCTTGTGCATCTCCCAAAAGGGCAGCAGCAAGGAGGGCAGGCTGGTGCCAAACGCCCTGCCTGCTTGTGGGGCCTCAGCCGAGTCCCTGCCGCTCCTGCGGCTCCCTCCAGACTTACTCTTGCTCTTTGCCTTGCGCAGCTGCAGTGCCAGACTGCCCTGGCTGGACACCTCCATGTTCTCCAGTTTCACTGGAGCCTCTGGCTCTGGGAAACAAGAGCATCAAATGTCACTTCCAGCTGGGGCCAGACCCAAAGACTGCCCCTCTGATGGGATTCAGCCTGCCAGCAGCACGAGGGGGCAGGTCAGGCCTCAGGCAGTGGTTTAGCCCTTCCCAGTTGGCACCCCATAGAATTAGGGTTACCACCCTGCCCTTCCTGGGCATCTGTGGGACATGGAACCCTGGGGAGACAGGGGCAGAAGAGAGATGTGCAGCAAGCTGCCATCAGGTGTGCTGGCCCCCTCCCCACCCCATGGTGGTTGGTGGGGGGTCCCAGGCCTGGTAGGGTATCTTGGGCCTGCACTTGCAGCCCTGGTATTCTGGGGATGGCATGATGATGGTACCCTGGGCCAGCAAGGGGCTTCTTGTCCAGGTGCTCTCCTCGATTGCAAGGCTGTGCTTGGGGCCAGGGGTGTGTGTGGGTGGGGTGGGGGTGTCAGGCTGCTGGGCAGGCAGGGGCTGTACTGGAGGGCTGCAGGGTCACTGTCTGGGCTCCTGCAGCTGCTGGCAGGGAAGGAGGCCAGCCCCTGCCACAGCCAGCACTGCCTCCCATCAGCAAGAGCCCCTCTCTGGGCTCCCCAACCAGCTGTGCATTACCCCTCTCCCTGGGCAGGGGTCTAGTAAGCAGAGCAGAGGTTTATTTGCCCAGGGAAAGATGAGAGGGCTCTGCCCTCCCCTATGGCTCCCCCAGCCCTACAGCAGCCTGCCCAGCTGCCACCCTGTCCCTGGGGGAAGGCCTAACAGATGGCACTGGGTGACAGGAGGGGGCCAGAAAGGCAGCAGAGCTCTTACGTGTCTTCACAGTGATGGATTTGCCCAGCGCAGTGCTGAACCTGGCGCTGATCCTCCCTCTGCCATCCAACAGCTCGGTGAACCTGGGACATGAGAGCCATTAGGGTACAGGGTACTGCAGGTTCCCCAGGCCACAGCCACCCCATGTGCTATGGCTGGAAGCAGCTGGATAAAGGACTCGCTGGTGGCATTAGGCTCTGGTGCAAGTGCTGCAGGCTCAGCTGTGGGCAACATGAGGGAATCTGCTCACTGGGCAAGGGCCTGCCTGGCTCAGGACCCCAGCAGGTGGGCAAGAGGCTGCAACCCAGCAGGAGCTTGGCTTGACCCTGTGTGCGCCCAGACAGGGGAGCTGGAAAAAGGGGCTGTGCTCAGCCCAGAGCTCGGACCGAGTGCTAGTGGAAGAACCAGGAGTGATGGAGCAGTGCCTACCTGGGGGCCGACGAGGGCTCCTCAGCTGTGTCATGATCTGCTAGCAAGCGCAGTTCAGGCAGGAAAGCTGGGGGCAGTCTGTTGCGCAGGACCCGGGGGTGTCCAGTTTGGCTCCACCGTCTCTCTGGACCCCCGTCCCTCTGCACTGCAGACCAAACGATCAGGCTTAGCAGGGGTCAGGCCATGAGCCAGCACAGCAATGCAACTCTCAGCCTCTCCCCTCATCCCCAGGCTGCCTTTTAGGGCTGTCTGGGGTCCTGTGCACACTCTCCACACACCTGGGCTGCAAGTGCCTGTCTCCACGAAGCATCACTGAGCTGTAACTCTGCATCTGCCCTCTGCTAACAGAGGTGGAACCCTGCAACCCCCACCTCCCTTTGCATGGAACTTGTGTCCTGTCCCTGCAGCGGTACCTGCTCCTGGGGCAGCAGGTCCCCACAGACTCATTACTCTGTTGGTCAACTGGTTTCCTACCCCCTGCCCTGATTCTCTGTTAGCCTGTCACCTCTCTCATGCTACAGCAAACCAACACCACCCCAGCCCTGGCAAGCTAGGCACTCACAGGTGGCGACGTAGAGGTGGATGGGCTCACTGTGCACTTGGCCTTGCTCTGTGTTCTGCACGGCTGTCACAGACAGGCGGTACCGCTGCCCAGGGAGCAGGTCCCGCACCGTGTAGGACACGAGCTTCCCGTTGGGCACATAGCGGCTCTTCACACTCTGAGCAGTAGTGACATTGATGATGTACCCCTCCACGGCACCAGCGGGCGGCTGCTCCCATGCCATGGACACAGAGGTGGCAGTGACACGGGAGGCAGTGAGGTTTTGTGGGGGGAGAGGCCCTGGAGCAGGCAAGAGGTGGGGAGAAAAAGGGTCAGCATTGGTGTCCTTGAACCGTGACTGCCCTGCTTGCTCACGCACCATTTTACAAGGAAGCCATGCCCCCAGCTTGCCCAGCCACGCCCCAGCCAGCCCTCGGCTTGGCTCCAGCCATACAATGTGCCAGGAGCAGATGCTCAGTGCTGGGTGCCTGCCAAGGCAGGCAAAACCCCACTGCACCCTGGGCACCTGGCTCCGGTCCCTGTCCTCCACCTGCCTTACAGCGAGGGATGAGTCAGGCCCGTGTGGGCTCCACATGGGGCTGAGCTCATGCTGGTCTTGGGCAGCAATCAGCATCTGGCAAGGGAGGACATGCCACTGCCTTTCCTGCCTGCACGCCTCCTGCCTGCCATGCTGGCCAGACAGGCTGACTGCTTTTGCAGCTTCCCCTCCCTGCAGCTTTCCTGCTGGCCTTGAGCCACAGCTGCCCTGGTCCCCTGCCGTGGCACAGGGGCAGCAAAGGCAACCCCACTCACTTGTCCACACATGGAAGGGGGCTGTGGCCAGGCTCTCTGAGGGGTGGTCTTCCGTCCCCAGGCCGCTCAGTGTCGTGACGTGGACAACGTACCTCTCTCCCGGCTGCAGGTCCCTGCAGGGGAGGAAGGCAGGGTGGGAAGGGGTGAGCTGGGCAGCCCCAGAGGGCCACCTGGCCCAGCACCCACCTGCCGCCCCACTCACAGGAAGGTGTACTTGGCCACACTGCTGTTCAGCTCCACTATGCGGTCTGCCAGGTCTCCTGGCTGACGGATGGAGACACGCACCCTACTGACAGTGGAGTGCTTGAGCCGGTGGAGAGCCCATTGCACCGTGATGGCGCTGGCTGTCACGTTTGTGATCTCAAAGCCTTCCACCGGACGCGGTCCTGGCCAGAGCAAGCAGAGAGGTCTGTGGTCAGCCACTGGTAACTGTGGGACACCCTGTCCCTTCCCCATGCCCCCACAAGGTGGATCCTACCTGTCCCTCTGCATTCGCTTCCCCAGTGGGAACAGCTCAGCACCGCCTACCCCACCACTCACACCCCCTATCCCACTGTCCATGGGCAGGGGCGCAGGCAGGTGGGATGTGCACCCGTCTGCCTGCCTGCAAGGCCTCGTGCCACCCACAGCACCACCGGGACCGTCCTCAGTGGACTGGCTCCAGCCCCCTGCTACCAGTTCCAAAGGGACTGTGGTGCCTGGCCCTGGCCCTAAGCCCACCACACACCCCAGGCTGCCATCCTGAGCCCAGATCTCACTGCTTTGGCATCTGGTCCCAGCTCGGGGCCTCCCAAGACTGTGGCTGTGGGCACAGGCCCTTACCATGCCCAGTGTCACACCTGCCTTCTCCCCTGGCCCTCACTCAAGCCACAGCCTGCTGAGGGGGGGGATCTGGCCCAGGGGCTTCTCCCACCACCCCCTTCTCTCTTCAGAGGGCCACTTTTCTAGGTCTAATCCCCTCCATCCTCAGTTTGCGCTCTATTTCTACATCCACCTACCCTAGAACACAGAACCACAGCTGTTGCACCTGCTCATGTCCCCCCACCCCGACCCTAAGGCATCACAAAGCCCCCTGCCCTCCACCTGTGGAGCAGAGGTCCTGCCAGCCCCTGCCCACTGTCACACCGGGCTGGGCAGCATGGGGGGATGACTTGCCCACAGGGCCCCACTACCCAGCACAGGGGCTCCTCCAGCTCAGCCCCACAGCACCAGGGATGCATGCTACCCCAGGTCCAGTGTCAAGAAGTAACTGGTATGGTGGGCGCAGCCTGGCTGTGATGAACAGGATCCGGGAGCGGTCCCCGCTGCCGGCTCCCTTACCAGCCGCTGGGAAGGGGCCCAGTGAGCCATGGAGGGTTTGTCCCCTTTTACTCACAGCAAAGGGAACAGCAAGCCTCTGTGCCAAGCACTTTCCAAAGACTCCCAGCTGGATTTTAGGATCTGCGCCACCGAACCCACCAGGGTCTGACACCAGGCTGGGCTGTGGCTGGAGCCGGCGGCGGGGAGGAAGAGGCACAAGCCCCAGCACTGCAGGGGCTGCATGTGCTCATCACCGCAAGTCCCCCTGGGACACTACTCACTAGTGCGCGTGGTGAGCATGATGGGCCTGCTGATATCATTCTTGTTGTTCACGTTGCGTTTGACTGAAAAGACAGAAATATTGTAGGCTCTGCCGGAGGCTAGTGCCCGCAATTGGTGGGCAGAACGACTTCGGTCCACAAAATCTGTCCTGCGGTAAGAGCCGTCGAGGGATACGTACGTCACGGCGTAGCCGTCAATGAGTTGCCTGGCAGCTGCGTCCTCAGGTGGGTGCCAAGAAATCAATACACCAGTGTCCTCCACCCTTTCCACCTTTAATGAGGTTGGTGGCAGCAATTCTTCAGGGTGTGGGCAAAAGCAAAGGGGAGAGGTAACGCCATGAATCTTTAGAGAACAGACCCCAGCAGCAAGAGGCAGAGCGGCAGCAATGGAAAATGGGGCCCTTGCTCTCTCTCTCTCCCTCAGTGCGCCCAGCAGAAGCCCTGTGGGCACCAGCCACCACAGGCCCCGTGGGCACAGGAGGAGTCAGGGCACCAGCAGCGCTCCCTGCCACTGCAACCCAGCAGCACCGGTGGCCAGGCATTTGCCACCACCTGCCAGGCTTGGGATGCCAGCGAGACAGGCCAAAGACCACACAAAGGCCAATGCTGGCAGTGAGAGGCTTCCCTCAGACGCCTCAGCCTCCCCTCCTGAGGGCATCCGAGGGATTGCCATCGCTGCTGGGGGCCAGGGACACCTGTCCCCAGTGTCCTCATGCCAAGCCTGGCACCTGCAGCAGCAGTTCAACACACCAGCACCTGCCTGCAGCATCGGTGGGGCCCAGGCTGCCCCCCATGGAGACAAGGCCCCAGGCCGGCCTGCCGCAAGGAGAGCTGCTGTTCCCGGATGGCGTCAAGCCCCATGTGGGTGGTGGCCACTGCCAGGTCAGTGTTGAGCCCCATGCCATGTCCTGGTGCCGCTGCTGAGGGCCTTTACCTTTTTCGCAGCTCTTGCCTGTGTAGCTGACTTTGCAGGTGCAGCTGTGGGTGCCATTGCTGGGCAGGCAGTAGCCTCTGCTCCCGCAGGGGCTGGAGAAGCACGGGTCACTGGCTGTGGGAGAGGTGCCACGCCCAGCAGTGTTAGCAGTGCTGGCTGGCCCAGGGGCCGCCCCGCACCGAGCTGCCCTGCCTGCCTCACCTGTCTCGCAGTGGTAGCCGAAGAAACCCTCCGGGCACACGCAGATGTAGGAACCCCCATAGCTCTCACACTCCCCTCCATTTCGGCAAGGGCTCGACTCGCAGGCGTCCACTTCTGGAGGCAGGGGGAGGCCAGCAGTGAACAGGGGCCCCAGCATGACAGCAGTCACAGCGCCTCCAAGAGGGCAGCAGGACAGACATACAGCCTGGGGCCCCTCTGGGTCCAGAACCCCACCCAAGTGCCACAGTCACCATATCCCCTGTCAGGGGGTGGATGCCTTCAAAAGGGGATCCATCAACAGAAGACACCTTGTTCCTTGCTCCCTCCCCACTGGATTGGTTTCAGCTCTGCCCCCAGCACCAGAGGCCAGGAGGTGCAGCAGGCACCAAGCACACGGGGCAATGGCTCAGGGTCAAGGTCCCCAAGAACTGACCAGCTGCCTGGCTTGGTGCCAGTCCTGGCCACGTGCTGCTGCCCACAGCCCAGCCTCCTGCCACCCTGGTAAGGGTGGGTCCCTACCTGTCTCACACTGTGTCCCCACAAAGCCCTCAGGACAGTAGCAAGCAAAAGACCTGGGGAGGTCCCGGCAGGTCCCTCCATTCTTGCAGGGTTCTGAATAGCATTTGTCAACATCTGGGGAGTTATGGGAGGAAAGAGTGCCAGCTCAGCCCAGAGACAGGGGCAGCAGCAGGAGACAGGGGGCTCAGAGAGGCAGCACTTCTCCCACAGGATGCAGACCCTCCCCACTTCACTTGCTACCCAAAGCCCACTGGCCAGGAATAGCCCTGCTCCTTGGGCCACTGGGAGCCCACTGCCACACCTGCCCCTCCGCAGGGGCTGCAGTGGGAGC
>JAVJGJ010000003.1:88301-98373 GCA_035590215.1 Microhierax caerulescens | reverse complement strand
CGACCGCAGCAGCCGCGCTTCGGGCGGGGCGGGGCCGTGCTGCTGGGGCGGGCCGGCCCGGGCCGGGCCCAAGCGGGCAGCCAGGGCAAGCCCAGGGCTTCTGCCCGGCCCACGGGCGCCGGGGGCTACCGGTGGTGTGCCTGGGCCTGGGCCTAGGTCTGGGCCTGGGCCTGGACCTGGGCTTGATCCTGATCCTGTGGCTGGGATTCGGCCTTAGCCTGGGCCTGAGAAAGCTGTGGGCTGGTTGCACGGCTGGGTGCAGGGGCCTCTGCACCACGGAGGGGCACCAGGGGCTGCCCACATCTTGCAAGCTTGAGCCTGAGCCTGATGGAGCCAGGGGCTGGGCACAGGGCTGGGCCTGCAGGGTTGTGCTGAGCACCTGCATGGCTGGCACAGGGTCACTCGTCCCTCCCAGAGCCACTACAGCATGCTGCAGCTCCAGCATGAGCCTGCTCCCAGCTCCTGTGGGCACAACACAACTTGGGAGCAGACCTGCCCTGGCAGCCCCAGGCAGCTGGGCCTGCTGAGCTGAGCTGGGCCAGGGCAGGAGGGCAGTGTGTCACCTCCGTTCAGCACTGGCTTTGAGGGGATGCTGCTGGCATGCAGCCCCAGTGCTAGGGGAGGCATGGGAGACCTCAGTGTCATCCTGGCATGACCCATCAGCTGAGCATCCCTTCTTATCCTGTTGGACTGAGGTGGCGGGGGTGTGGCACAGTGTTAATTGGTCCCCCTGCCCTGGGTCTGCTCTGGGGGGACACAGTGCTCCCAGCAGCTCTCTCCGTCTCTCTGGCACTTGCCCAGCAGTGGTGCTTGTCAACGCCTGATTGGCACTTCCCTCCACCCACACCACACCAGCTCCCAGCCCTGCCCTGCCTACCCATGTATTTTTACTCCTGTTCAGAGCAGGCTCAGGACAGCAGTGGAGGTGCCGTGGCAGCCAGCACTTCCCACTGGTACAGCTACCTAGGGGTGATTGTGTCCCGTGAGAGGCAGTGGCTGGAGCATTTCCAGCAGGCTGAGAACATCCTGCTGACTCTGCTGGAGGGTGTCCATGGCAGGGAGCCCCGCTTCCTTGTGGATTATGCCAGGAACCTGGAAGCCTTCGAGTTTGCTCTCTGTGCCTCCAAGGATGCTGTCACTGTGGAGGTCCCCCTGCAGATTGATGGCGATGCCCTGCGGGTGCTGGCATGCCAACCTGGGGACACCCCAGCTGGGCACCTCCCGGGGCCGGGCATCTTCTATCTACAAGTGCCTTCTTCAGGGACTGACTTGGAGGACTGAACCAGCGCCATGGGTGTGATGGTGCATGGAGGTGGTGCAGGGTGCTTGGTTCTGGGCAATGTCCTCCAGCACCTGAAAGAGCTCCTTGTTTCAGCCATCGTGCACTGCCAACACTGCTTCCTGCTTCAGCCAGGTGCGTACGAGGTGGGGCGCTTCCCTGGCCAGGAGCTGCCTCCAGCACAGCTGGGGAGCCCAGCACAGTGGTGGTCCCTGCGCAGACGGGCTGTGATACAACTCCCTGGGCATAAGGCCCAAAGCCTGCAGGAGTGAGCATCCTGCTGTACACTGGGACAGGCTTTGCCCTCAAAGGTAAGGAGTTTGCATCTCCCCTAAGGGTGGGGAGATGCAAACTACTCCCTGCCATCCCATGGCAGCACAGTCATCCTCAGGCATCTTCATCCTGGGCTGATGGCACCCTCCTTTGCAGGTGGCAGCTCCACGCCAGGGTTCACCCACCCTTGCCGTCAGTCCCCAGGGAGGGTTTGTTCAGGGACTTGGCATGCTTGGCTCACCCTAACCACATTCCTCCTGGCTCTTCTGGCCTTTGAGTGCTCCCTGGAGGAGGCTGTTCGGAGGGTGAGATGGAAGTGTGTCAGGGCTGGACTGGGACCTTGGGGCATGAGTCTAACCCTGTGCACACACAGGCCCCATCTGGGAGCAGTGTCCCCAGGGAGGACACGGTGGGGAAGGTACCCTGGGAATGGCCATAGAAGTCCCATCAGGTTCTTCATTCATTTCCATCTCCAAAGGTGGTTCTTGAAGTAAATCTCAGTGTTGATGGAAAGGTGATGTGAGAGGACCAGCAGGTCTGAAAGTCTCTTAACCCAGCCCCAGCAAGCCTACCATTCCCTCCTTCCTCCACGACCAAGCCAGAGTCCTTCATCTTCCTCTACCCCCACAACCTGAGACCTTTCCTGGTCCGTTTTTCTTGGACCACTTGTTTTTCTTGGCACTGTTCAGCCACACAGCAGCATGGCCCCATTTGGCTGCTTGGGGGGCTTCCTGCTGTGCCCACACCACTCGCCTGGCCTTGAGCCCTGCTGGAGCGATGCTCCTTCCCCAGAATCACCCTAGAGTGTGTTGGACAATGGCTTTTGCTGGGGAACCACAGCCAAACCACAGCATTGGAACAGGATGAGTTGGGCAGGATGGGACATGCCTCTGGGTGTTGCAGCACACACCCGGTTCAGCCTGTGAGACCAGCTGTGGTAATCTCCCAACTGCAGCCAAACCCTCCACGTCTGGGTGACCTTAGTGCCGAAAATCTGCAGGAAGATGCCATGGAGCTCTCCCTACTGATCTGTAGCAGCTGGAAGACCATCCGCTTTTGACATCATCCCCGTGGTGAGGAGGCAGCAGGAGCCACTCCAGCTCAAGGGGCGGCAGACTGACAGGAGCTTCCCTGAAGGCAGCCTCAGGAAGGCCACGGAAGAGGCCCACTTCGTCCCTGCCTCTCCCCATTGCTGGAGGTGAGCAGCTCAGCTGTGTGCATTGTGGGGTGATGCTGCCCTGGGGATATCCCCCTGGCTGGCAGCACTGCTGGGTGTGGGCAAAAAGGGGATGGGAAAGTGGAGGGACATGTCAACAGGGGGGTGAAGTCACCCCCTCGTGATGCCCAAACCTACTGTCCTGTTTTGGGGAAAAAAACTCAGCCAAATTTCAGGCAGCGCAAGGAAAGAGGGAGGAGATGCAGCTGAAGGTAACCCCCCAAATGTGCTTGCGGGAGCTGAACCCTGGCTGTGCGGAGCCCTGCTCAGGCTTCAGGAGCAAGCCTGAGCATCTGGCAGCAGGGTAATAAGGTGCCTCCTAGGGCGGGCTGCAGGACCGAGCAGGGCTGGAGTTACACACATCTGCCTGCCAGCACAGCTACCTGGCCCCCGGGAGGGGCTGAGCATCTGGCTGGACCAGCCCAGGCTTATTTTGGGCACTGTGTGGTCTAGCTCGATGGTCAGCCCCTCCTCAGGGCCCAATCCAGCCCCCCCTCTGGGGCAGTCTGCAGCCCTCCCTGCTGCACTTAGGGGAGCACAACCCTGCTTTGTCTCCTCTCTTGTCCCTCCTGGGAAGGCAGGAACTTCTCAGCAGCAATTCCATCATGCTGCAAATCTTTTTTTCCTTTTCGTTAGAAGTGGGTGCGGGAGATGGATCCAGGATGCTGCATGTCTGAGGCCATGTGGGTGTCTGGGTGTGTGTGTGTCCCCACACATGCCATGTCACTGCAGGTATCCTCTCCCCAGCTGGGAGGATGCAGGTCTCCTTCCTCCCTCTCATCAGACCCCACTTTATCTTGCCAGGTCCTCTACTCACCTCCCCATCCTGAAGCTGGCTCCAGGCGGTGGACATGCTGAAGGGACCCCATCTGGACAGCCTTCGCCTGTTCAACCAGCTCCACAGCCAGGACTGGGGAGAGGAGGGTGGGAAAGGTGGTCTCACCTTCAACCACCTGAAGGTAGGTAGGTTCTGCTGGTGGGACCACGGCTGTCTGGGCAGGCAGAGCCAAGGCTGCTCCTCTGCACCGTGCTGCAGCTTAGTCACTGCTGGAAGAAGATCCCAAGCAACAAGCCTGAGTTCCTGCAGTGCTTTGGGATATACCAGCCTATGGCTGCATCCAGAAAGGGTGCATGCCACTGGCCATGGTCAGAGGGGTTTGATACTTCTTCCTTGCAAGTGGCAGATGCTTCTGGGGTTGAGCCAGCAACTTCCAGCCTGAAACACCCTGAGCATTAAGAACTGAGGCTCTGTGCTGATATGCCAGGCATCCCCTGGCACAGGCTACATGTGTCTGCAGGGGCCATGGTGGGAATTGCATTGCTGTGCTTGCCATGCCGCAGGCCACCTTGTGCCCCTGTGTACTGGGGGTGATCATACAGGGCTGAAGGTGGCATTTCTTCTGACAAAACCCTCCTCTCCCCACCCAACCTGTTTTTGGCACTCTGGACCCATGCCAGCTGGTGACACTGGTCAGGAAAGGGGCCATGCTGGGGACAGCACCTGGTGGCACAATCCAGGTGTGCCCTGCCTTGTGGTGACTCTCTGGGTCAGGGGTGGAGAAGGTGGCAAAGTTGTCTTCTGCCAAGAGAACAATTCTAACTCCAAGTAACCCAAATCCTGTGGGTTTTGCTTTATGTTGCATTCTTCAATGTTTGGGGTATTTTTTTTTTTTAAAAAAGACACAGTATGCATTCGTCCCTCAAAAAAGCATCTTCTGCTCCAGCCCACTGTATTATATTGCCCATAACACTATGTCTCCAAAAAGCACCTGTGCCAGGCCATTTGCCAGAACAGCACCAAAGGAGCTGGCATAGCAGCTGCAGGGGGTTCACCTGCCACGCCAGCAGCTGACAGAAATCACAAGCAGGGCTTTTTACTATTGCTTAGTGCCTGTGGAAAGCTTGGTGTGTTGTTTTGGAGCTGCTGTGGAGCTGGGACCTGCTTTGGAGCTGAGACAGAGGCTCTTTGGGGAGTGAAGCAAAGGTTCAAAAGTAAGGAGAGTATCAAAAAGTATTCAAAAGTAAAGAGGGGTATAGGCTGTGCCTGTAGCAACCAAAGCAGAGTTTCGAGAGACTGCACAGCTCTAGACTGCAGAGGACGTGATGTCTGTGTTAAAAGCTCAGGCCCACGGGTGGTTGTGTGGTGACCTGCAGGGTCTGAAGGCATGGCCTTTGTGGTGAGTGCCTGATCCTGTACCCTTCTTTCCCTCCTCACAGATGGTGCTCCTGTGGAGCACGGAGTAGTTCTCCCCAGAGGACTGGCAGGACCTGGAGGGCTCCATCTACAGGCTCTTGGTGATTCTCCTCCGCTGTCTGGCCACTCGGCACCTGCCCCACTTTCTGCACCCAGAGGAGAACCTCTTTCAAGGAGAGGCCCTGGACTTTGCCTCCCTCTACTGTAAGGTGGAGAGCTTTGCCCGGAAGCCCCAGCGCTTCCTCCGCTTCCATTTCGGCCTCCCTGCACACACTGTAAGCTGGCAGGCAGACCCCAGCACGCAAGCCCTCCTGCAGCTCCCCACCGAGAACAGGTCCTGCTGGGACACAGCCTACTTTGACGTCTTGCTCAGCCAGGTAATGCCAGACCCTCGGCTGGTCTTGTGAGGCAGTGTGCAACAGCACCAGAAACCACCAGGGCTGGGAAGCTTAGGATGTGCTGGAATTTTCCTCCTAGAGCCCTCCAGCCACTGGCAGCTGGCTGGCATACACTGCCTAACCCTGCTGCGGAGGCTGGCAATGCTGGGCTGCTGGGCTCAAGCAGAGCAGGGAGTCCTCTCCCCTCACTCCCCACCTGCCTCTGCTTAGTTCCAGGTGTACCAGATCCAGAACAGCATGCGCCACTCAGCAATGTCCCAGCTCCTCTCCAAGATCCAGGAAGAAATCCCCCAGCAGAGCTGAATGGGACCTCACTGCCACCCCATCTGGGGGTCTTGAAACTCAGGGGAATGCAAGGCGAGCTATGGGGCCATGGAGCAGCATGCTGCCACATTGCTTTATTGAGGAAAGATGGTACCAGGGAGCAAGTGCATGTCTGCTCCCCTGGTAGAGCTGGGTGTGTCATTCCAGGGTACCTAATCTTGGGGGGTGTGCCTGGCATCCTGGGCTGCTGGGATCTGGTGCAGGGATGGCCAAATTTGATGCCAGTGGGAGGGGAAGGGACCTGCGGTCAGACCCTGCATCATCTTGCAGTAAGGCTGCCATGCACTGGGGCCAGGGGAAGGGGAGTAACTGGGGGCCAGGCCATCAGGGTAAGGAGTGACCCTGCATGGGAGAAGGGGTTTTGAGCCCTGTCCTGCATCTGCTGAGCTGCAGCTCTCACCTCCATGTCCCCTGCTCTTCTACCTTCTCCTCACTCTGTCTTGGACTGCTGGGTGTTGCAGTGTTTTCTGCCAGCATCCTGGGGAGGCAGGGGAACCCCCCTGCCTGCCAGCTGCTTGCAGCCAGGCATGGGGGAAAGCTGCACCTCCTTGTCCAGATCCCCCCTTTGCACGGGTGCTCACAGCCTGCTGTGGCGGCAGTGCCTGAGGGCATCTCTCAGGGCACACAGCACACGGTCCACGTTGCCACTGGTTGAGTTGCAGCCCATGAGGCCGATTCGCAGGACCTGGGAGGAGAAAGGTGAGCATCTCCCTGCAGCACCCACCTTTGTGGCCATGCCCCAGCACCATTTCCCTGCAGCCTGGAAGCAAAGCACAGGCTCCCGCATGAAGCAGAGGGCATGTGGGGAACAGCCATGCATGCAGCCCAGCGTGAGTGTGTGCACGACTCCCTGCTTGCTCCCATTTAACATGCAGTTCCTCTAAATACATGTCACCCCACTAATTATGTGTGCGGTTATCCAATTATGCCCAGCAATTGTGTGTGGTTAGGAGCCGCCATATATTGCTGCAGGCGATGGGATGCATCCAGCCATGTGTTTGCTGTTTGCAGCCAGAGAGCACGCGTTAATCGTGGGGTGTGCTACTGATGGATGTGGTTGCATCTGGGTTCAGTGCCCAGATGTGGCCAGCGGGAGAAGAAGATGCAGCCCACCTTGCCCACTGAGGGGCCCAGGCCCCCAGCGATCTCAATGGAATAGTTGTCCATGAGAAAGGCTGTTATCTCCTTCCAGTCGTAGCCCTCGGGCACCCTGACAGTAGTGACAGTGGGAAGCCTTGCCTTCTGGGGAAGAGAGAAAGTGGGTTAAATCTGCAGCTGCTGGACATGGCCCTGTCTCCTGGTGGGCCCCGCAGCCTGCCAGGAGAGGGTATTTCTGGGGATGGGGAGGCATATTTTTTTTCTCCACCACCAAAAGCTGCCCAGCCTTGTAGGGCCCATGCCCTCACACTGCCCCTGCACCATGATGGTGGGCTCACCCCACACTGACCTCCTCCTTCACAAAGAGCTCAAGCCCCAGGTTGCACAGCCCCTGGCACAGCTGGGTGCAGTTGGCCTGGTGGCGTTCCCAAGAGTTCTCCAGACCCTGTGGGCAAAGAGGAGCAAGAAGGTCCCTGCCACTGGTGGGCATCTCCTGGCACCCACCATTCCCCCAAGCCCCACTGGCACTGCCAGTACCCTCCGTCTGCGTGGCGCTGCTCACCAGCTCTGCCAGCATGGCCAAGCCTTCCCGCAGGCTGAAGAAGCTGTTGATCGGTGCTGTGTGGTGGTACCTGCAAAATGCAAGGAGCACCCAGGTGGTTTCAGCCCAGCCCATGGCAGAGCTCCAGCTCTGGTGGGAGGAACCAGGGCACAGCATCCTCCCTCCTCTTCACCCAGCGCAGAGGGGATGCAAATCCCCCACGACCACTTTGCATCCATTAGACAGGGCAGTGGGGAGACAGGGCCTGAGCCATGCAGGGCAGGTAGCCCCAGAGCTAGGGTGAAGGCTGTGGCCAGGATGGCTGCAGCCCATCTGTCCCGGACAGCCTGCTTTCACCTTCGCGGCTCCCCATCGCAGCCCCAGTAGTTTGCCAACCAGCTCATGTCCAGATAGAAGGACAGGGGCTTCGTCTTCCTCCTCAGCATCTTCTCCCTGCAAAGTAGAGTGATGGGGAGGAGCTGGACCTTGACCCCACCAGCTCTGGGGTGGGGTCAGTCCTGCGGGAGGGCCCTCCTAAAGCAACACTAGGCCCTCAAAGCAAGTGCAGAGGTTGGCTCTGGCACCCATTGCTGTCCAAGGACAGGACAGGCTCTGACCCTGCAGAGCTGCTGCTGGGCACGTTCTCCAGAGTGGGGCTGGAGTGGATGGCTGGTAAAGCAGGTGGGTGACAGCCTCCTTCAGCCCCACTGCCTTTCCACCCAGGGGGGTTGGGGGGTGGGCAGGGCTGCCCTTACCTGGCTCGCTCGCTGAACGAGATGGGGGCACTGCCAGGGGGGGCGTTGAGGACTTTCTGAGACCCCGAGTACAGGACATCAACCTCTGCTTGAGAGGGGAGGCAGCTCCTTAGGGACTGGGGGCTCCCAGCAGGCTCATGCTGAGCCTCCCCCAGTCCAGCTGCAAGTGGTGGGTGGGAAGCACAAGGTGGCACATGCTGCAGGTCCTGCTTTTGTCTGTCCTGCTTTGGGGGGACACCCTGGCACTGCTGACAGTCCCCGAGGGGAACAGCAGGTGGACCAGTTGATAGTGCTGCTAGCCTGAAATGCAGGCAGCAGGACTAATCCCACTGCCCTCCCTCTCTGGCCCAGGTGTGAGCCCCCTTGTCCTGTGGGTGCCTGTGGTGGCACTGTGGCTCTTACCCTGCTGGTCCATGAAGATGGGGGCTCCCCCAAGCGATGCCACCGCATCCACGAGCAGCAGGCAGCCGTGGCTGTGGGAGGACAAAGCTCAGACAGGTGTCCCTGCCACCTCCTCTTGCCACCTCTCTGCCTGCAGGCCTGGCATCCTGGTCCCCCCAAGGCTACGTGTCTCACGAACCACTTCCAGCACCACAGAACAAGAGAAGAGTCTGGGGCATGGAAATCCCCATGCCCCAATCCCCAGTGGCAACCTTGGGGTGCTGCCAGACCCTGTGTGTGCCTGCAGTGCACTGACCGGTGGCAGAGCTTGCCCAGCCCCTCCAGTGGCTGCAGCACCCCCGTGGAGGACTCGCCATGGGTGATGAAGAACACCGAGGGCTTGTGCTGCACCAGGCCCTGCATGAAACAGAGGGGAAGGTGACCACCCTTGCAGCCAACCCATGCCCACCACCCTGCACCATGGCTGACACTCACTTCCTCAATGTCCCACAGAGTGAAGTACTCGCCTGGGGGCTTCAGCAGCTCATGGACATTGGCTCCTGGAAAGGATTTGGGCAGAGGGAGAGTGAGGCTTGGGCAGGCCTCCCACTGGGCAGCTATCTGCTCTGCAGGAGAATTGGTCATGCATGAACCAGGAGCGTAGCTGCCCACCAGGGTCTTGTCTCCCATGGATTTGCCCCACAGAAAAGCCATAAACCACCATAAATGGGAGGGACATCACCTCAGAAAGAAACCTGCAGTACTCTCCAGCTACAGAAGATGTGCTGCTGGTCACTCATCACAGCACTCTCCAAACCATCAAGCTACAACAAGGTCTTTTACAATCTCATACCAACACACTTTTCATGCTAGTCCTTCTACTGCCTTCACCTCATCCAAGGCCCACTCTCTCTTCTCTTGTTTCTTCCTGTCTCTACTTTCTTCCTCGGCTGCTCTCTCTTCATTGGCTCTCAACCACTTAACAGAACCAGCCACAGTTGCACCTTACCTACATCAGCCAACCCAAGACCCCTGAAGCCAGCCCACAGCTGTATATTATCAATGCTAACTAACCCAGCTTAATTCCTCTACAGTCACATCCTGGCATCCTGCCTGCAAGCCTGGTTCCCTGGGCCCCGCCAGTACCATCCAGCTGTCCCTGGCATACCCAGCCTCCTGGCAATGTCGGCAGCGCGTTGTCCCCAGATGCCATTGACAGCCACCAGTGCAGTGTCATCATGGTCCAGCAGGTTGAGGAGGGCAGCCTCCATAGCACAGTGGCCAGTGCCGCTGATGGCCAGGGTCAGCCGGTTCTGCGTCTGGAAGGCATACTGGATGCCTGCCTTGATCTCATCCATCACCTGTGGCAGCAGGGGACCAACCGGCACTGCTATTGTACTCCTCACTCTGGCAGAGCTGGCCCAATCCCTTGCGGGGGGCAGGGGAGGGAAGGAGAGGAAGGCTGGGCTGGGGCAGCTTACCTGCAGCACCTCGGGGTGCATGTGGCCCAGGAGCTGCTGGCTGCCTGCAGCCAGGATGCGGGGGGGCACGTTGCTGGGCCCTGGCCCAAGCAGCAGCCTCTCTGGCACAGCCAGGGGCCGAAGAAGCACCGG
>JAVJGJ010000003.1:74640-86243 GCA_035590215.1 Microhierax caerulescens | reverse complement strand
GGCACCGCACCGCACCGCACCGCACCGCACCGCACCGCACGCGCAGCTCGGCCCCATGTCGGCGTCCCCTGCGCACGACTGAGCGCTGCGCCCTGCCGAACCGGGCACGGGCACGGGCACGGGCACGGGCACGGGCACGGGCACGGGCACAGGTAGGGGCAGGCGGCACCGTGCGGGACGGGGCAGCCCCGCCACGCCCGGGCGTGGCTGCGGCAGCACGGGCGCGGTCCGCGGGCGCCGTCCGAGAGGGGGGCCCTCGGGGCTGGCCGGGATGGTGGGACCGCCCCTCCCGGCACCGGCGGGGGCGAGGCGTAGCGGGGGGAACCGGGACCTGCCCTCCCTGGGGCCCGGCGGGGCGAAGGGCTGCGTCCGGCGGCCATTTTGCGGGGCCCCCGTGGTGCGGGGGAGGGGGACCGGGTGGGGGCTGCCCGTGGGTCTCCTGCGCGGCACCCGGCGGGTGCCGCCTCGACTTCCAGAAGGATCCCGCCGCGGGGGCCCCTCCCAGGGATGGGGCGACGTCTCTGCGGCCCGGGCACCATCCTGGGGTGGGGAGGGGAAGGGTGGCGTCCCCGTCGCCGGCGGGAGGGGGCACACGTACCCGTTTTCACCCCAGAGCCGCCCCGGCTCTCCCCTGTGGGGCAGGTGGCACAGGCCATGAAGCTAAGCCATCTTGTGGCATCATTATTACACTTCAGAGCCAACAGCAGCGCAGGAAGGAGCAGTGGGTGCCCCATGGGGGTCTCTGGCCGCGGGGGCGGGGGGGGGGGCGCTGGCAAGCACCCCTAAGCCGAGCCTCTTGCTTGCTTCACAAGGACGAGTTGCTGCTGCTGACCTTGTGCTCGGGGCAGTTGGGCGAGTGCCGCCATGTCACTGCAGGCCAGCACCGATGGCTGCTGGATGGAGGAGGGGGTGGTGCAGAGCCCCGTGCTTGGCCACCCTGGCTCCCAGGGAGCAGCCCTGCACCTGCCACATTATCTTCCTCTGCTGCCGCCGCCTGCCTCTGCCTCCTCCTCCTCCTCCCCCTTGGGGCAGCATCCCTTCGCCCAAACCCAGCAGACCCCCTGTGTGCTGGGGTCTCCTGCTTGCTCAGGTCCTATGCCTTGGCTGCAGGGTTCAGGGTGGACAAAGAACCAGCTAAGCATCTCCCCTGCCACTCCATGGCCATCCTTCCATGCCCCAGTACCTAGAGCAGCCCGTTGGCAGGTGGCCTCAGTGGCATAGGGATGAGTGGGGGTGTAGCAGACACCCCCACACCCTCCGCTGGGGTATGGCCAGGGGTGTGGTGGGCTCTGCCATCCCCGCAGGCTGTTTTTGACCTCCATTTTGTCTGGGAGGTGGCAGCTGGCGCTGGCACAGATGCTGCCACCACCCTGCTGCCTCCCTGTGTGTGGCCAGAGCTGCAGCTCCCAAACCCTTGGGGATGTCAGAATCTGGTGTTTCCTGCCCCCCTGGCTGTCCAGACGTCTCCATGCCCAGTCATGCTGGTGATCCACAGAAAGTCGCTGCCTTTTCCATGCAGCTTTTCCCTGCTGCAGGCTTTAGTGTGTGTAAGAGGGGGAGGATGTAGAGAGTAGGTGACGGAGTGTGAGGTGACTCGCCTTTGCAGCAGGGATAGGGAGCTGGCTGGCGGTAAGCAAACCCCTTCATTCATGGCCTTAAATTTGCCACCTGCAAATTTAATCTGCATTGAAATTCTCAGGGAGCTGCAAACGCAGCCCTGAAGCTGTGTCCCCCGTTGGGGTGGGTGGGAGGCAAGGAGGCACAAGGCAAGGTAGTCATGATGGCACTGGGGAAGTAGGGGCCTGGATTTCAGCTGGGCATTGCAGGGCACTTGCTGCTGCCCTGGGCTGTCCCCTGATCTGCTTCCCCACCCGCGGGTGCTGCTCCAGGGAAAACTGCACCGTCATGACCCCTTGTCCTGTGTGGGGCGGGAGGTGAGCGGGGAGCAGTTGTTGGGCTCAGCTGGCAGGTGCTGATGATGCACTGTCATCTGGGCCAGCTGCCCCAGTCTCCATTTCCCCAGAGTGAGGGCAGGGTCCTGTGGTTCCAGATGGACCTGGTGGGCCCCAGTGAGGGGTGCAGAGGAAGGGCTCATTAAAACAAAGCCTGCTGGTGGCTGAGAACACCATGGCTCAGGAGGCACAGCCAGATGGGGCGTCCACCCTCGCCACCAAGGTGACGTGGCCATGCATGCAGACAAAAAGAGAAATTCACCTTTGATTTCCCTGGACACAGGCAGCCCTTCGTCTGCAACCCCTGCCCTGTGCTGTCCATCCTGGCCGTGCTGACCCGTGTTCGCATCACTCAGGCCCCAGTGTCGGGCAGCACCTAGGGGACCAGCTGCTGCATGCCCCATAGCATCCTTAGAGGAAGTGCTTGCTGCAGGTAGCACTTGGGGACAATGCTTCTATCCCGCTTGGTAACCTCTCAGTGGTGGCAGAAGGGCTCCCTGTTGGTAGGTAGCCTTTGGACTTAAGAGAGCTCTTGTTAGTTGATCTCTGCCCAATTAATCTTAGCTGATTCAGTTAATCATGGCTCTCTAGGTTTTTCGCTCATCACCAAGGGCTGGCAGGTGTGTCAGTAGGGATGGGCAGAGTGCAGCAGGCTGCGCAGGAAAGGGGGGAGTGATGCCCTGGGGGGTTGGGGGCAGGTCCGTACATGCTCCCCAGCGCCATGGCCCTGGGGACTGTGCTATCCTCCTCTGCTGTCTCCTGTGTGTGTGGGGTGGCCCTGGGAGGAGGTGGGGAGGGAACAGGGCCTCTGGGCTGACCAACTCCCAGTGAAAGGCTGATAGTAGCTTATTGAATTTCTCTCGATGGCAGATTAAGCGGGCTGCAGCTGACTGTCCCTGGGCAGAGTGAGCTGGCTGGGCTCAAGCTGCCTGCCCTGGGGGAGGCTGCCTACCCCTGCCCTGCCTGCCCACAGCCTGCCCGCTGCAGGGTGTCCCCTCTCTCTGCAGGGTGCTGGGCACCTGTGCCCAGTGGTGCCAGTGCTGGCCAGTGGTGCTGCCATGTTGGGTGTGCTGCAGGCTGAGTTCCTCACTGTGGCTGAGCCAGGAAAATAAGAATTGGGGGAAGGAGAGGAGGCTCGGGAAGAAGCTGGGTGGGGGTCTGCCAGCGCTCCTCGAGGGAGTGCTGCCCAGGGATGCTTGTGCTGCTGTGGCAGAGGTGGGGCTAAGGGAGCTGCAGAGGAGCAGAAGGGAAGTGGCATGTTGCTGACTGAGGAAGCTGAAGGAAATAGATGGAGACAGAAAATGGAGCCGATCTTGCAGCTCTGCAGCATGGTATACGGGCAGGGAGCGGGGCCTGTGCCACGGGGCTAGGTGAGCCAGTTGGCTTGCTGGGAGTGCACTGGGATGGCAGGGAGAGAGGAAGGGTCCTTCTGGCAAGGAGGGGGCTTCTCATGGCCAGTGACGCTGAGCTGGCAGGGGGTACTGGTGTGGGGCTGAGTGGGCCTTCCTGGCAGAGGGAAGAAGGCAAGCAGCCACCAATGGAGGGCATGCAGAAAGATGAGGCACTCAGAAAAGTGGGACAAAAGAGAAACTGGAGATTCTACATAGGAGGTGAAGTGACAGGGCTAGAGGGGGCTGTGGTGAGAACGGCATGAGGGTGGGAGGGAATGAGGGACAGAGTCTGAAGCTGCCCCTGGCAGGCAGCTGTCAGTCCCAGGTCTGGTGGGATGGCTGATGGGTGTGCCATTCCAGTGTCAGTGGCTCTTGCTGAGGGCTGTGCCACAAGGCAGGAACCTAGGGACCTGACCCACCAGGGAGCTGGAGAGACTGCACAGAGGGGGGAAGAAAGCTGTCCTGGCTGTGGAGGAGGAGAGGGAAATGGGCAGTTGTTGGATGCTGTGTGGGGTTTAGCCCAGCAACAGATCCATTGTCCCTAAGCACCAGTAGTGCCACCGTGTGGAACAACTTGAGCCGATGGCCTCATGTGAATGCAGCCCTTCCACCCAGGAATGTATCCCATTTTATACATTGGTTGGGAAAACCCAACTTTTTCATTCGCCTTTGGCATGGAGTCATGTTTGATTTTTCCTTTCTCTTCCATATGAGAAAGCAGATGAGTGGGGAAGGCAGAGGCCTGTTGGTACGTGGCAGCCTGCTCTCTGGCTGAGGACTCAATGGTGATGTTAAAAGCCCGCTTAAAATAATCCACACTCAAGAAAGCCTGAGTCTAAAATGCTTGAACTCTGGAGCTGTTGGGATTTAAGGGTGCAATTGCTGGCTGAGCACAGTGGGAGCTCTGGAGCCGTCCCAGCAGGGCAGTGAGAGGGAGGGAGGATTTGGGAACACTTAAGTGGAGATTTGTCCTCCTGCTGTCAGGGATGCAGACTCAATTTTAAAACAGGCAAAGCATTTTTAAAAGACAGAGCTGAGCTTGTAATACTTTCTGGCTGCAAATGTTTCCATTGCACCATGAATATACCTGCCTTTGGGCAGAGCGTACGTTGGTTTTCCTCCCACCCCCTTTGGAAATGAAAACTGGAACTGTCAAACCTCAGTTAGTTTTAAAGCCGTCTCCTTCTCTTGGGACACTTTCCATTCTGTGAATTTATTTTTCTCTTCTTCCCCCCTCTCCCCTCTGCCTCCTTTTATCACAAATTCAGCTCCACTTCCTTTGGGTTGTGGTCCACATAACCAGAGCTGTGCCATTGATCTTCCTAGAGTGAGCATCCCACTGGCAAAGACCAAGCTCAAAAAGCCCTAGGGCATTTGCAAACACCCGTGCAGGAGTCCTGTAGGCATGGATGCCAGAGGAGCCAGTGCCTGCCTGTGTTCCAGGGTGCTGAGCTCCTCTTTCACTGGTTGGCTCAGCATGAGGAGCCAGGGAGCAGGGGATGCATAGAAGCGGGGACGGATGTTAGAAGGCAGGAATGTTTTTTGTCAGGGCTGATCCCGAATGACCCAGTGGTCAAGGGAAGGACCCCAGTGTCATTTTCTGGTCAGTGCCAGGTAGGCTTAACTGGGACTTGGAGAGGGTGAGGCAAGCTGTAGAGAGCCCGGGCACCAGTGCTGGGATGAAAGGCTGCTGTGGGAGATGTTAGAAAGTAGTTTGTTCCATCTTGTGAGGTTTGTGATTAATAATTTATTAGGAAAAGGAGTGGAAAAATGATCGTGAATTGGAAGCTTCAGCTGAGTGCAATTGCCACAGGCTTGCTGGCTGGTGCTGCTCCTGCTGACGCCGCACATCTTGCTTGTGCTGGGAGCTGAATGAGAGGCAAATACCAGCGGTTGTGTTCAACAGCTGCCTCCTTTCTCTGTTGATGTAATGCCATAATTTTCCTCCCCTGCCTCCACCCAGTCCTGCTGACCAGCCAGTCCCTGCTCTTCAGGGGCTGGGGCAGCGGCAGGAGGCTTGGGTGATGGGCAGGGGGTTGTGGGCTTGCTTGCAGGTGAGGGGCCACCTGCTCAGCACCATTGGCACACTGGGATGGAAAAAACACTCCCTGGGGGTCACACTGATGCTGACAGTCCCTATGTGGCCCTGTCCTCTGCTGTGGGCACCCACTGAACAATGCCATACGGTGATGGAGGGTGATGGATGCTGCCCTGGGGTAAGGGCAGGGATGTCTCCTAGGACTGAGCAGGGATTCCTGACCTGAGATACAAGGGGAAGGGGGAAGAGGCAAAATGTGGGCAGATCAAGGGATGAAACAAAATGTCATCTTCCATGCAGAGACAAACTAGCATTCACGGGAGGTTTCATTGCACAGACTTTCTGTTCATTTTTCTGGCACATCTGTGAGATGGGGATTGGGATGCAAGCTTTCCTAGCGCCCTGTTTTCTTCCCTCCCTGCAGGACAGCTGCTGCTTCCTGCTAGCAGGACCCACCTCCAGCTGGTGCAATGGCGGGAGCATCTGTGAAGGTGGCGGTGCGCGTCCGGCCCTTCAACTCCCGGGAGATGAGCCGGGAATCTAAATGCATTATCCAGATGTCAGGAAGCACCACCAGTAAGTGCTGGCGTCGGGGAAGAGGGGCTTGGGAGGGCTTTGGGTGCTACTTGGGGAGGAGTGCGCATGATCTGGCCACAGCAGCAAGCGCTGAGCTGCCAGGACCTTTGGTATGGTTCCCAATAGCACTTGGTGTTGTTTGGAGGAGGGGATCTGGGGTGGGATGTCACCTTTCCCACAGGGAAATACAGTCCTGCTGTTGAAAAGGCAGCAGTGGGATCTACATGGCACTGAGCCCTTGGGTCTTGGTGATACTGAGTGGGGCAGCATCCCTTGGCAGGTGGTGGGGAGGAATCAGAAAAGCCTGAAAACACTGGTGCATTGATGTGTAGCTGAGGGTGCCCAGCCTGTGGTTGCCTGCCCAGGTGTGGAAGCTGTGCACCAGCCAATGAGTGGCTCCTGACGGCACTGCCTGGCTGGCTGCTGCACACCATAGTGCGCTGGGACCCATCCCTGCTTCCGCAGGGCTTTGAACCACACCACCAGCAGCAGGGAGGGGTGGGAGCAGGGTTTTCTGAAGGAATGGTGTGCCTGAGGAGGGGGGATGTGCCCCGGGAGGCCTGGAGGCTGCCTGTCCCATCAGAAGCCCATCTGGAATTTGTCCCTCTTTAAATAACGGCTGATGAAAGTATGGGGTGGGAAAGGTGGCTGAATCCCTCCTTTTTGGCTTTGGAAACCTCCAGATGGGAGAACATCTAAAATAACTCCCCCCCTGCCTGCCCTGGGCTTCCTGCATCACCGTCGTCCGTCCGTGGGTGAAACACTAGCACCAGCCACCCCCGTGGTGCACATGCTGATGGGCTGCTATGACAACCCCAGCAGGAGGGGGAGGAGGGCACCCCAGGGGTGCAGGGCAGCTTTGTGACCCTGCCAGGTCTCCCACTCGCCACAGGACTGGGGAGCAGGAATGTGGGGGTCAGTGGGGCAGCATCTGACCGGGTCTCTGGCATCCTGAGGGGGGCTTTTCCTGCCCAGTTGTTGCAGGGGGGCCCTGCCTGCAGTGCAGAGCTGGTGCCCTTGTGCCAGGGCAGCCTTTCTAGCCCAGCAGGAGCTGCATGCATGCCCAGGGTGGGGCTGTCAGTAGGGGAGATGTCCTTTCTGGCCCTGCTGGGTGCTGGAGACCTGCCACACCCTAGGCCTGGTCAAGAGCATCAGGCATCCCCCACCTCTGCCATGGCCATGTTTGCTCAGGGTGATCTGGCTGTGCTCATCCTGCCACCCTCAGCCCCGCTGTCTGCTGCCCTGGCCCCTTGTCCCCCTGCCCATGCTGGGGAGGGCTGGCCAGGCTGCAGGCAGGGGCAGTGCCCCAGCCAGCCCTTTGCTGACAGTGAGATTTTTCTCCATGAATAGACAAACCATCAGCTAATCCCCTTGGCTGGGGGGAGGTGATGGGGTGGGTGACTGTGGTGCCTGCTTCTCCTGCTGGCTGGGGGAGGCAGAAGGATACTCATAGTGCTGGCTGCTCCCCCTGGCCCCCAGAGCCAGACTGCCTCAGCCCCCCAGCTCCTTGCAGAGAAGCCAAAAATAAATGTGTTTGGAGGGGTGAGAGCAAGTTTCACCCTTCCCAGGATTATTTGCGGAGACCCCTGCATGTACTGAGGTGGGGCAGGTTATTCTGGCTAATGCATCAAGCCCCATGGGGAGCAGCAGGGGCTGGGGACCAGGGCAGGAAGGGGTCAGCCCTCCTCTGCCATCCTTTTCCCCCTGAACTTACAGATGCCACCTTCTTGGCTTGCTGCACCATGGCTGCTCACCTGCCTGCCAATACTGCTTTGTTCCTATGGTGTCCCCTGCTCTGTGCAGCTATGGGGACTGGTCTGAGCACCAACAGCCCTGGCCCCTCTCCTGGCAACTCCCACCAAGATGGAGGGGAAGGGACCCCAGCTTTCATCCCACAAGGCCATTAATATTGTCTTTCCAGAGCTGTGCTTCCCAGAGCCTCAAAATACAGCGATTCTCTCCTGTGGGTCCTGGGTTTTATCCTGCTCAGTGCTTGCTTGCCTGCTTGCTATGCTCTGCCATGCTGCTGGCTCTTCAGGGTGAAGACAGGAGTCATCTCCAGCTGTTTTCCTCCTCCCCCTCTTGTCTGTGTTTCTGCCTTCCCCCCCCCCCCCCTTTTTAATCCCCTTTGGCCAGAGCATGAATCTTTTGAATCTTTTGCAGCAGCTTTGCAAAAGCCCTGGGATGCCTGATCACAGGAGAGGAAATTAAAAAAAAAGTCAGGAGCATCCAGCCACATGGGGGCAAATAAATGGGAATGAAAGGGGCCTGGGGAGTGTGTTTCAGCTCCAGGATGAGAGACCTGCTGCTCTTAGTTTGCTCCCTTCTCCCCTGTGTCCCAGTCTCTGGCCTGCTGGGCAGCTGGGCATCTGCAGCTGGGCATCTGCAGCTGGGATGCCCAGAACTGCTTGGTGCCATCCCTGGCTGCTTCTCCACCCCGTGCCCAGCATGGGCTGGCACTGGGATGCAGAACAGCTGCCTTGTGCAGCACCATCCTGCCCACTCCTGCTTTTGCCTCTGTTGGACTCATTTTTTGGGGGGTGATGCTCCTGTTCACTCTGGCAAGGGTCACCTCTGCAGGGCAGAGACTGGACACAAGCTTTGGGGAGCCAGGTGGCATGGCAGAGCTGCCAGATGAACCCCAGGAGCCATTGGACATGTTCCACCTAGCTTCTTGCATGGCCTCTACACCCGCTTTTCTGTACAACAGCCACTCACATGCCCTAACACACTGACCAGGCACCGGCAGGGATGGGCAGCCCCTGTGGCTGCCCACACTGACTAGAAGGCTCGGTGCCATTTTGATCTGGATCTCAGTGGGGACCTCCAAGTCCCTTTTTGCAATTGCTATGGAGATGTCACTTCCCAGCCCTTTCTCCTGGTAATTAGTCTGCCTGGGATTCAGGAGGCATCCAGAGCATCTGAGTCATGCTGCCTCCAGTGGGCAGGCAGGCAAGGAGCCAGCCCCCAGCCCCTCTGGTGCTGGAGCTTGGCTCCTGCCTGCGGTGAGGGGCATCCGAGCAGCACTGTACTATGGTTTCATGGTTGAGACTGGGTCCTGACCCAGCTTCCCACCTTCCACCTGCCCACCTTGCTGCCTTTGTTGGCAGGAATGAACCGGTCTCAGGCCAGAAGTGGTGGATCCCTCCTGGGAGAGAATCTGTTGTGGCAGTGGGGGAGGAATTAGGAGCAGAAAGCATCCGTATCTGTAACGCCATTCACCAGGGCATCTGACCCTGTGGGGAGTGGGCTGTGGCATGCCTAGGGTGCTGGGGAAGATCCCAGCTTGAATCCCAAATGGGCATGAGTGCTGGCCAAGCAGCAGCCCTGGGGCAGGGCAGGTTGGGGCTGTGGTGGAGTGAGCTGCACCGGCCTCGGTGGTGTATGGCCTCCTTGTCCTTGGCAGTGGCAGGGAGTGGCTGGGGGCTGTAGGCACAGGAGCTGTGCTGTGCTGGCCTGCAAGGTCATTTTAATGTCGCCTAATGTGACTGATGGCTGGATCTCATGACTACCCTGCTGGTTTGGGTTTCCTCTGACACATCTGTTGTTTCAGAAAAAAAACCCATCATAAACGCTTTGCAGGGGGTGGGGTGGGAAAGCAGTGAGCAAGGAAGAGAAGTGATGCAGTCTCCAGTTTCCATGGCAACCCCCTTTTCATCAGTGGATGGGAAAAAGCAGGCTCTTGTTTCCGCTGGCATTAATCAGCCTGTTGGGGCTGGGTACCTAAAAGAAAGCACAAGGGAGGGGTGGCAGGAGCCAGAGGGGGCCTGGGGGAGCCCTGATGGGGCTGTGGCTGCTCCTGCCTCACAGTACCAATGTGTGTGGCTTTGGGCACGGCCCCTCCAGCTGTGGGGTGAAGGAAGGGTATGATCCTCCTGTGCTGGTCCTAGTGCCAAGCCCCTGTGGGCAGGTGCTGAAGCAGGAAAGGAGCCTGAGGGAAGGAGCCATCTCCCCTACACTGTGCCCAGCAGGGTGTTTGGGCAGGGCTCTGCTCTGCTCGCTGGGCTGGTGCAGGCTCTGCCGACCATGGCACCCACCTCCTCTGCTGGGACTGTTCGGGTCTGGGGGCTCTGGACCGACCTGCACAGCTGGAGGGTCCCAGTCCCACTTTCCAGGACCATTTCAGAATGAACCCCATCACTCTTCCCTTGTGAGCAGCATCCGGGTGGCTGGGTGGCTTCATGTTCCCATCTGTTTGCTCCTAGCTATCCTGAACCCAAAGCAGCCCAAAGAGACACCAAAAAGCTTCAGCTTTGACTATTCCTACTGGTCACACACCACGGTAAGCAGTGGGAGGCCTGAGCCTGCCTGAAGCACTGGGCTAGGTTGGGGAGAGGCAGGAGGAGTTCCTTGCCAAATTTCTTCTTGGCCCCCTCCTCTCTGCAGCCCGCAGACATCAACTATGCATCTCAGAAGCAAGTGTACCGTGACATTGGTGAGGAGATGTTGCAACACGCCTTCGAAGGCTATAATGTCTGCATCTTCGCCTACGGGCAGACAGGTGCTGGAAAGTCCTACACCATGATGGGGAAGCAGGAGAAAGACCAGCAAGGAATCATCCCACAGGTACTGCTTGGTGAAAAGCTGCCTGTTACCCTGGTCCCAGCAGGATGCCCAAAGGAAGTGAAGAGGGGAGCAGGGCAGGAGTTGGGCCAGGCTCTGCCAAGGTCTACTGCATTCCTGCCGTGGCAGTGAGCCAGCATGGCTCTTCCAGAGGGTTCGGCGACAATAGGGGTCACACCAGACTCCTCTGAGGCTGTATGAATTACGGTCTGGCCACATGAGGCTGGTGTTTGTGAGCAGCAGCAGTCCAAGTGCTGAGCTGCTGGTGGCTGTGCTTGCTGAGCTGCCGCAAGATGTTCCAGCAGAGTGCTATGGGGGCTCTGGGGATGCTAAGCCCACCTTATCAGCAGAGGCGGTTCTGCCAGCTCCCCAGGAACTGTCCCAGCATTCAGAAGCTCTGTGTTTTGGGGTGAGAAGGTAGAAATTCCTGTGGCTTGGGCACCCCAGGCAGAAGTATCCTTCTGGTGGAGTGCTGAGCAGCCTGGCTCTTCTCTCCGCAGCTGTGCGAAGACCTCTTCTCCCGCATCAATGACACGACAAACGACAACATGTCTTACTCCGTGGAGGTAGGCACCCTATTGCCTGCCTAGTCCGGTTCCAGCCTCCCACCCATCTCTGCAAGCCATGCTGGTGTGCAGACCCCTCTTTGGGGGGTCCCATTCCTGGGTGCGATGTGGGTGTGTGTGGCCTGATTCTGTCTGTGTGCTGAGTATCCATGTCCTGCTGGCCACTAGCCCTGCCTGTGCCCTCTGCTGTAGGTGAGCTACATGGAGATATACTGTGAGCGTGTGAGGGACCTCCTGAACCCCAAGAACAAGGGGAACCTGCGGGTGAGGGAGCATCCCCTTATGGGCCCGTATGTTGAGGACCTTTCCAAGCTGGCTGTGACCTCTTACAATGACATCCAGGACCTCATGGACTCTGGGAACAAGGCCCGGTGAGTTGGGGAAGCAGGACATGGCCAGGATTTGTAGAGTTTGCAGACATGTCCAGAAGGTCCTGTTAACTAACTTCCTTGCTTTGCTAGTCTAGCTGGTGTGGAGGTGGCAGTCCCCTCCTATCTGAGCGTTGAATACCCACCAC
>JAVJGJ010000003.1:62064-74484 GCA_035590215.1 Microhierax caerulescens | reverse complement strand
GCCACTCCAGTGTCCCCTGTGGAGTGTCATATCTCTCTGTCCTCCTCTTCCCACAGCACGGTGGCTGCCACCAACATGAATGAGACCAGCAGCCGCTCCCATGCTGTGTTCAACATTATCTTCACACAGAAGCGGCATGATGCTGAGACGGACATCACCACTGAGAAGGTAAGAGCAGAGCCTGGTGGACTCAGGGGAACCCACATGGATACAGCAGGGGCTTGGTGTGCTATCAACAGCACTTGGGATGAGATGGTCTGGCCTAATGGAGGGTTGAAACGGGATGGAGATGAGTCCCAGACACACACTAGGCTCATGGTCCCTTGAAGTACTGGCCCCTGAATGGGATATTTAGCAGCTGGTGCCCTCCAGCCCTGCCTGCAAGGTTGTTTGCTCTGCTGCTGGCCAAATCCTGGCTGGGATGACCCCGCAGAGCCCACCTCTGCCTTCAGAGCAGTGTCACCTTGCAACAGGTCTTTGCTCCATCCTTGACTCTGCAATGGGGCCTGGTTTGCTGTGCCTGCCAGGGCTGACAACCTCGTCTCTGCCTACAGGTCAGCAAGATCAGCTTGGTAGACCTGGCAGGGAGTGAGCGAGCCGACTCCACTGGCGCGAAGGGCACAAGGCTAAAGGTGCGAGGTCCCCTTCTGCCAGTGGGGACATCACGTCCTGCCCCCTCGTCCCCATCTGTGACATCTCCTTTCCTTGCCTGGTTCCTTGCCCACTATGCTACCAAAATCCTTGACTGGGTTTTGTTTGAATGCTGCCCAGTGCCAGTTCCACTGGGGTCCATGAGTCCTGGCTGGAAGATGCTGGTTACCCAGTAAGACCAGGTGCTCTGTGCCCACCCCATACTGGGAATTCCTCGTCCTCCTGGTGTACTGGGCTTCAGTGCTGCTATGAAATGGGCCTGAGCATCTGGGTTTTTCCTCTTTCCACCAGGAAGGAGCAAACATCAACAAGTCCTTGACCACACTGGGGAAAGTCATCTCTGCCCTGGCTGAAATGGTAGGTAGCTAGAGTGCAGACAAGCAGTGGCACCACAGGGGAATGGGCTCAACTCTGAGGGATGGAGCATCCTGGCTCTGAGGGATGGGCAGACCCATCCCAAGTAGTCCCTGGGGCTGGGATGAGCTGGGCTGGTGAGGCTGCCATCTCTGTGGGGTGTGCCTGCCGCTCTCTGCGGATGGGGAGCTGTGGTGTGTGTCGAGGAGGCACACTCACTTAAACAACCTTTCTGCTTTCTTTGCAGGATTCGGGGCCGAACAAGGTAGGTGCCCTGGTCAGGCTGCAGAAGTGGGGGTTGTTTTTTAGCAGAGTTGGGTGGGAGTGGGTTCCAGAGTGGTTTGGGGTTGAGGCTCTGCTCAGACCCAAGCCATGCTTCTCCTGGGGGCTGGCAGACCCCTCAGCATCCTTCTCACCCTCCTCACCTGGTGGCTTTCAGTACCTGGCATTAAACACCATCCTTGGCCCAGGCAGGACATTTCACAGGCAGGAGCTGTGGAGCTGAGCGGAGCTGCCCAAGGTTGCATTTGCTGGGCAGAGCCATCCTCCTCTGAGTCCCCATGACTGGGGACGAGCTGTCACCTTCCCTTTGAAAAGATCAGGGAGCCTGACAGCTCTTCCCTCCACTCTCCATCCCCCAGAACAAGAAGAAGAAGAAGACAGATTTCATCCCCTACCGGGACTCGGTGCTGACCTGGCTGCTGCGGGAGAACCTGGGTGAGGACGTGGGTGGGAGGTATGGGTTTGGCAGTGGGCACAGCTGCCGAGTGGAGGGTGATGGCTGGCGTGGGGACCAGCATCTCCCTGATGGAGGTGTATCTCTTGGGACAGGGGGAAACTCCAGGACAGCCATGGTCGCTGCTCTCAGTCCTGCTGACATCAACTACGATGAGACCCTCAGCACCCTCAGGTAGGAAGAAGTACACCTGTCCCCCACAGCGGGCAAGGGCAGGGGGGTCTCTGAAACCGAAGCACTGCCACATGCTCTCCTCACCTCTGGGATATCCCTGGCTGGGGGGGCGCTGTGAGCGGACCCTGAAACCTCAGACAAGAGTCTAAAGGGTTGTCCTGGTGCTGGGATCCTCCAAATCATCACTTGCTGAGGGGACTCAGTGGCACTCCTGCTTGCCCAGTAGCTGGGGCTTTGACCCCTCCACCAGTACTCAGGGCTCTGCCCTTCCCTAGATATGCAGACCGTGCCAAGCAGATCCGCTGCAATGCCGTCATCAATGAGGACCCCAACAACAAGCTGATCCGGGAGCTGAAAGATGAGGTGGCACGCCTGCGTGACCTTCTCTACGCCCAGGGCCTTGGGGACATCATTGACAGTAGGTACCACCTGGTGTGCTCTGGCAGTGGTTCCAGGCAGAGGCAGGCTGGAGTCCCCCCTGCCTGCAGGGCTGCATCCCCACAGCTGCCCTGCATCCTGCTCTGCCAGCCCATGGCAGCATCATGCTGCTGAAGCGTGGCCGGGACACCTCCAGCGAGCCCCCGCATGTGTGTTCACAACCCCCAGCCCACTTCTGTAAGCAGGAGGAGCTGCTTTACACACAGCAGACCTCCCCTTCTCACCCTCCACCTCCTGTCTTCAGCATCCTGTGCCTGGCAGAGGTGCCAGGAAGATGTTCCTGAGGCTGTGCCTGTCTGTAGCCTCTCCGTGTGGTGTCAGACATCCTGCTGAGATGAACCCACTCTTGTTCTGTTCTCTCTGTCTTACCCCCGCTCCCTGCCCTCTCTCTCTTTCTCTTAGCCCATCCTGCTGCAGGAGGATCCAAATGTGTGTATTCCCCATCACTGGTACTCTCTGTTGCTTAATGGCTTTTGGGAGGTGTAGGCTGTGCCCAGGGACACCTGTGCAGCATGGGGAAGGGCTCCTGTAGCTGATGGAGAGGTGCTTGCCCACAGGCTGGCTGTCCCTGGGGAGCTGGCAAAGGAGACAGTGGTGGAGTCATGGTTAGCGCCTGGGCTCAGGATACTGCTTGGAGGGACCAGTGTCCTCCCCACTGCTGTGCAGAGGGCTTGATCCCCACGGGGGATCCATGCTGTCATGTTTTCTGTTGCTGCTGCTGCTGCTTCCTCTGCTGGTGCTGGGGCTCGTTGGGACTGGAGCCTGGCACGGCGCTTGGGTGGGCTGGCACTGTGCTCTCCCGATGAGGGAGTTTGTGGTGATTGCTAGGAGGTTTTTGCCTTTGGATAAGCACTATTGCCCCTCCTGCCCTGGGCCAGGCAGGGCAGCCAGGCTATGGTGAGCCCATGGAGGAGATGGGGACCTGGCTGGTCCCTTCCTGGCTCAGCTTTCCCAGATGCGGGCTGATGGAGATGGGTGACTAACACTGCACCTGCTAACCTGTGCCCTGCCTGCCTCCAGCTCAGTGCGCTGAGCCCCTACAACTTCTCAGGGCTGGAGGAGCATCTCTGATACCTGGGTCCCTTTGTTGTGGGGTCCCGTGGCAGTCGATGCACTGTGGGATGCTGGTGGACAAGTGCCGCTGCCTGTAACAGGCATGCTGCCACCCTGCCTTCACCTTGCACTCTCTCTGGCTGCCCCGCCAAGACCCTGCATCAGCAGGCCAGGGGCTTGGGCTCTGCCAGTGAGGGGATCCCATGGCTCCTCCTGCTCCCTTCCCTTGACCCCCTTGTAGGGTGGAGGGCCACTGCCTCTCCTTCCCTTTCCTTCTCATTCTCTGCCCCCAGATCCAGCTAATCTGGGGCAGCTGGGCAGTGAAAACCACCTGGGCTGTGTCAGTGAGGGAGGATGACAGGGGCAGTGGCACAGTCTTGGGGAGGACGGTTGATCCTGGACCTGATGGCCGCAGGGTGTGGTGTTGCAAAAAAGAAGCCTCGGGAGCCCGGGAGACCTCCAGGGCTGTTCCAGCAGCTGCTTCCCAAGACAGCCCCATGCTCCTGGGGGCTGCCTGGGCTGGGGGAGAGATGTGTGTGCCCTTGCCCTGCTGCTGCTTGTGCTGCTGTGCAGTTGCCTGTGCCTTTTCCATGTAATTCCTGGCTTTCTTCTCAACACACCCAGCCACTCTTCCCCCGCGCCTCCTCCCAACAGCTTTTCTTGTCTCTCTCTTTCTCTTCCTGTCCATGTGCCTTTCCCTGGCCCATCCCTCCTTCCCCACCCGTAGATGTGTCCGACTTTGAGAACAACAATAATGATGCTAGAAGGGCTGAGCTGAGTCACCGCCATGACAATCTCTCCACAGTGACCAATGCCATCGCTGGGATCAGTCCCTCTTCCTCCTTGTCAGCCTTGTCCAGCCGCGCTGCCTCTGTCGCCAGCCTCCATGAGCGCATCATGTTTGCTCCGGGCAGTGAAGAGGCAATCGAAAGGCTCAAGGTAAGAGGCTGGTGCCTGGCAGGACGGAGGGCTGAGCTCAATGCTCTTGCAGTGAGGCTTGTGGAGAGGGCTTGGTGTTTTCTGGAAGCCCATTATGGGTGATGCTTATGGGAAGTGATGCCCAGGTGCACTCTTGCAGAGTGGACAGACCCAGAGGTGCCCAGTGTTCTGGACTGCTGATGGCAGATGGTTTGGCATGGCAGGGTCCATGTGGTGCTGCCATCCTCCCTGCAGGGTGACTGCCACCTTTGCCCTGTGGGAAGGTGCTCCTGGCTTGGGATGGGTGCTCCTGGCTCAGCATAGTGCAGGAGTGGACTGGCAGCAAGGGGATGGAGAGGCTGGTTTTCATGCCTCGCTCTTCAAAGATGGGGATGATGGAAAAATGTGGGTGAAATGCAGTCATGGCTTGTTTAAACCAGGCTGGAACTAGGACCAGTGTCCTGCTGTGGCCTGCTGGGCAGAGCTTGGCAGAGCGAGCAGGTGTGCTGCCTGTAGGATGCCCTAACCCCTTGCTAAACCCATGCTTGCCAGGAAACGGAGAAGATCATTGCAGAGCTGAACGAGACGTGGGAGGAGAAGCTGCGAAGGACAGAAGCAATCCGGATGGAGAGGTGGGTGGGGTGGGATGGGATGGGGTGGGGTTCCCCAGGCATCTCCACTCCTCTGCACTTTGCCTACAACAATTCAGCTCCTAGGGGCAGCCAGGCAATCTTGACTGTCCAGCTGTAACCTGGCTGCCCCTTGGGCACCCTGGTGCCTACCACATTAGCCTACATGGTCATGATCTGCTCTGAACAACCCTCATGAGGCACAGAGAGAGCTGAAGCAAGCCCTATGACTATGATCTGTGCGTCAAACCCACAGGCTCAGGTCCTGTCCTGGGCTTGTCTAGTGCTGGCTCCAGGGTCTCGTGGGGCTTTGACAGGCTCTTTCCCTTGCTTCTTCAGGGAAGCATTGCTGGCTGAAATGGGGGTGGCCATGAGAGAGGATGGAGGCACCTTGGGTGTTTTCTCTCCTAAAAAGGTAGGATCATCTTACTTTCTTCTTTCTGGCAAACAAGGGCTGGTTTATACCCCCACAGCTCCCATTCAACCTGCCCTGTCACTGCTGGCCAGCCCCTAGTATTTCACCGGCCTTTTCTTGGCTCTGAAACCTACAAGGGAAATCCCAGTGTTGACTCTGCTGGGTATGAACATTGGTGGAAACTCATGGCTAAACATCCAGCCCTCGTTGTCTGGATGCTGTCCCCCATTCATGTCGGGCTTTGCTTTTGATCGCTGTGTTGGACTTCAGTGTCAGCTTATAAAAATCCATACTTCGGGGCGTTTGAAATTGCTGCCACTGAAATTGGCAAGACCTCACTGAGAAATGTGGGTGTGGAAATATTCCATACTCTTTATTACTTGTAGTATCCTGGAAAGTATTTTCTTAGCAAATACCAGCCATGCCTCAAAGAGTTTGTGTACCAGTGAACCCCGGCAAGCACCAGTTACAGGACATTATGGCTCCTTACTCGTCTGTGTAACTGTTGTGGTGGTGATACTAGTTTACAGTCCCAGGCCTGCAAAACCTGCAGAGCAGCACAGGCTCCTGAGGTGCAGGCAGAAGCTGGTAGGACCACGGCGTGCTCGCTTGGCTCTTCCACTGCACTGAGGGATGCTCTGAGAGCTGATGCTCATTGGTTTGGCCAAACATCTTAGTAGACATATGTGTCCCCAGCTGGGGTGGTGACACTCAGTGCTGAAGGCTTTGGGACCTTCCCATTGCATGCCTTGGAACAAATTTATGTACTTGTTTCTTTGTTTCTCATTCTTGTCTCAGCTGCTGCCTGTTAGGACCCCAGACCTTTGTGTAGAAAGTGTGGGGGTTTATTCCCCGAAGCAGGTTGGTCTTGGAGGTGGGGCATTGCTGTGGTGGTCTTAGTTCCTCCTTGCTCTTCAGCTGTCTGGCAGGTGGAAACTCTTCTGACTTCTCCAGTGGCTGGCAAGGAAAGTTAGTGTCGATAGTGTGCAAAACCCTGTTTTGTTAAGGGCAAAGCAGGGCAGAACTTTGTTGTCTTGCTGTGTGCCATCACTGGGGTGGTTACCTCTCCAAGGAGCTTAGTGGAAGGTAGAGCATATGCCTTCTACTAGCCAGCCTTGTAAATCTGGAGAAAAACTGTAAACTGAAGGAGTCTCAGAGCCCACAACTACATGTCTGCCCAGAAAGACCAGAGGTTAAATGTTATAGCCAGCTTATTCCTGCCAGCCACTGTGGAGGAGAGCCTGCATTTCCCTTGACTTCCACCTCTCCTGCACTATTTGGAGTGAGTCTCTCCTATCAGTCAGGGCTTGTAGCACTGTTGTGAGGGGGAAACATCTACTTGCTGGGTGTCAGCAGGCTGGCAAGACATTTCTTATGGTCTCTGTTCTTATTTCTGGGAAACTCAGAACTTCACCTACTGATACTCCTGGGACTTGGCCTGTTGCCTGAAGGTGGAATCACAGCAGCTTGCAATGGGGTGAACTAAGCTAGCTGCAGCCAGAGAATTCTGTGGCCGGGAGAGAAGCTTCCCTCCTGTCAAGAACAAAGTGGTTTGTGACCCAGGGAAAGAAAGTGATGGGAGGGGACTGTTAGGACCAGGGAGTCAAATTCAGCCTGGAGGTGTGGCTTCAGGTCTCCACTACTTTTGATTGAACCTCTAGTTTGGGAGCTGCTCTTTTGGGTGCTTCATCTGTCCTTGTACCATCAGTGGAAAAAAATGGGCACTTTTAGTTTCCTTACCCTAAACTGGCTGCTGCATGGGACATGTCTCTGCCTCAGCTACACTGCCTGCAATGGAGCTGGGGGCTATGGTGAGACCAGGGCCCATGGGCATGCAGCACAGGTAAGCAGGGTCCAGCCCCAGAAGACTCTAAGCCATATCAAGGACTCTTTGTAGGAAGTGTTCAGCTCCACGTTGGGCCTGTTTGCAACATGAATTTTCAAGGGCATTCAGGGGAAGGGCACCCAGGGCTCAACCCTTTGAGGAGGAAAGCAAGGAGGCATGTGGAGGCAGGCCATCCTCATCCCATTTTCTGCAGTCCCCTTGAAAAGTACCTGCCTATGCATGTTATCCTAGAGCTACGGAGAGCAGGAGAGCCTGTGCAGGGGCCAGCCCAAAGTGTTGCTGAGTTCCCAGCTCCCTTGGGAGCACCCCTCAGTAGATGAGCCATACCAGGGTAACTCCTTGTTTGTCTCTCCCAGACACCACACTTGGTCAACCTGAATGAGGACCCGCTTATGTCTGAGTGTCTTCTCTACTACATCAAGGATGGGATAACAAGGTGAGGGCCAGGTCCCATGGAGTGGTGGGGAGCCTAGCCTGTATTTCAGTGCCTGACTTGCCTCGGTGGGCAGTAGGGTGATAGCTGTCTCCAGGCTGGGCATCGTTCCTGGGGCATCCCCAAAGTGTCATAGCCATGTGGGAAAAGTATGTTCCTGGCAATCTCATTAGGGTTGGTGGTGCTGCTGTGCACCAAGGGCTGCTCCTGTCAGCTTGATGGATGATTTGTGTGGGGAGGCCCAGGGAAGGGCTGCTTTGAGGAAGGATCAAGCTGGGTTTCCCCCTGGCAGGGTTGGCCGGGAAGATGCAGAGAAGAGACAGGACATCGTTCTCAGTGGGCACTTCATTAAGGAAGAGCACTGCCTTTTCCGCAGCGACACCAAAACCGGCGGTGAAGGTAACCTTTTGTTGTCCAGAGTGGCTCCACCTCCCCAGGGACCTCAGTCTCCAGGACCTACCCCCCAGCTGGGAATTCTGCCCTCCTTGGACTAGTGGGGCTCTCCTGCATGGCTGTGGCTTCTCTGTCCTTCCAGAGTGTGCTATGGCCCTCACCTAGCTGTGAGGGAAGCTTGAGCAAGGCACGTGGAAGCTGCCATGGTGAGGCAAGCTGGGGAGGTCAGGGCAGGATGGAAGAGCAGACTATAGATGACTTCCCCACCCAAGATGCAGAGCAGAGCCTACCCCGCAAACCAGCAGGGATCTGGTTTGAGGTTGAGCCTGGAGAGGCTGGAGATGCATGCTGTAGGCTCTGATCTCCTCTCTTGTTCAATCTTCAGCTGCTTTTAGTCCTTGGGACTGCTCTGATTAACATGAAGTTGGCCAAGCCCTGTTGGTTACCCAGGGTGTAGGTGCTGCTGGTGGATACCCCAGTGTGCCCCCAATCCATGCCTGGGGTGCCGGCTGGGGCAGCTCTCACCTTCTGAGGGTGCAGGAGCAGCAGAGTGGGAGGTGCAGGACTTATTCCTCTGCTTCCACCTTACCTTCACTCCTCCTCTCCCCCTCCCACTGTCTCTGCAGTGATAGTGACCCTGGAGCCCTGTGAAGGTGCTGACACCTATGTGAATGGCAAAAAGGTGACAGAGCCCAGCATCCTGCGTTCAGGTGGGTCCCTGGAGCTGGCACACCAGTGGTGCTCTAACCCACCTCCCTCCATTCCACAGGGTCCCTGTAGGTTGTCCTGCATTAAACCCACGTCCTTTCCCTCCGCCCTGCCCGTACCCCTGTAGGAAATCGCATCATCATGGGGAAGAGCCACGTCTTCCGCTTTAACCACCCCGAGCAGGCTCGGCAGGAGCGGGAGCGGACCCCATGTGCCGAGACACCTGCTGAGCCTGTGGACTGGGCTTTTGCTCAAAGAGAGCTGCTGGAGAAGCAGGGCATCGACATGAAGCAGGAGATGGAGCAGCGGTGAGGGTGCAGGGGCTGGGATGATGGAGAGTTGGGGAGTTGAGTATCCACCTTCAGGTTGGTCATCCTCTCCTTCCCTGTTCCTCCCAGGCTCCAGGAACTGGAGGACCAGTACCGGAGGGAGCGGGAGGAGGCGAATTACCTTCTTGAGCAGCAGAGGCTGGTAGGTGACCAGGATCTGGCTCCTTCTCAGGCTTCCCAGGCATGACTGAAGTTCTGGCAGATCTTTGGATAGGGTGGCTCTATGTGTCCCCAAAACAAGGACAAACCTGTTGTTCCTGGAGTTGTCCCCATAAGTGGACCCAGAGGAGGGAGAAGGCCAGGTGCCTGTGGGGTGGGGAGAAGCACCGTGGCAGCATGGAGTAAGGTCACATCTGCTTCCCCCAGGACTATGAGAGCAAGTTGGAGGCTTTGCAGAAGCAGATGGACTCTCGGTATTACCCTGAGGCAAATGAGGAAGAGGAAGAACCTGAGGATGAAGGTGAGGGCTGGGTGCCACCACAGGGTTTTGATGCTTTCTGTGGGAGCAAGAAGAGTGGACCGCATGTCCCCTGGGCACCTCTGTGCCACTGTTCTCCCAGCGGTGGGGTGACTGTCCCTCCATGTCCCCACAGTGCAGTGGACGGAGCGGGAGTTTGAGCTGGCCCTCTGGGCCTTTAGGAAGTGGAAGTGGTATCAGTTCACCTCCCTCCGTGACCTGCTCTGGGGCAATGCCATCTTCCTCAAGGAAGCCAACGCCATCAGTGTGGAGCTGAAGAAAAAGGTGAGTGCCTGGAGCTCCTCTCTGGCATGCTGTGGCACCCACAGCAGAGGCCACAAGCACAGGCAGCCAGGGAAATGCTGAGGAAGGTGTCACTAAAGGCACTGTATGGCACCTGCCATCCTCTGAGGCAGCTCACTGTCTCCCTTTGCCCCTCTCCAGGTCCAGTTCCAGTTCGTGCTCCTCACAGACACACTGTACTCACCTCTCCCCCCTGACCTGCTGCCTCCTGATGCTGCCAAGGACCGGGAGAAGCGGCCGTTCCCCCGGACCATTGTGGCCGTAGAGGTGCAGGACCAGAAGAATGGGGCGACACATTATTGGACCCTGGAGAAGCTGAGGTAGGTGGATGGTGCCCATGACAGGGAGGGCTTGGCCAGCCTCAGCCTGATTTCTCCCAGCTATCCATCATGTCTCACTCTGCCTACAGGCAACGCCTGGACTTAATGCGTGAAATGTATGACCGTGCAGCAGAAGTGCCTTCTAGTGTCATTGAGGACTGCGACAATGTGGTGACCGGTGGAGATCCTTTCTATGACCGCTTCCCCTGGTTCAGGCTGGTTGGCAGGTGAGCGCTTTGGCTCCTTCTAAGTGCAGCTGGGACCCACAGGCAGCCCTGTGGGAGGAAGCGCCGCCAGCTCTTCCCTGTGCAGAGCATTTGTCTCCCTGGGGCCGCACCATGGGAGGATGTGTTGACCCCCTGGTGCTGGTCAGGGCCCATCTTTCCTGCAATGGCTTTCCTCCACGTGGACTGCCAGGACCCTGAGAGACACATGAGCCGCTGGCAATGCTCCCACTACCTGCCCTAACACAGTCCTGTGGGGCATGGGCTCTTGGCTTGACAGCAGTGGGAAGCAGAGGGCTATGGCTGTCCAGCAGGCTGAGAGCCTGTGCCATTGCAACTTCTGCCCTGACAGTCGTGCGTCCATGTATGTGTGTGGTGACTGAGCATCCGTCTGTATGGTATGTGCCGCGTCTCTCTGTGCACTTCCCACATGCTGGCTGGAAGAGTGCAATGCCAGCAATGAGGATGAGCCACCCCGGAGAAGGGGTCTGCCCCGGTGGGCAGGGGGAGCAGGGGACTGAGCTGCATGGCCCAACCAACCACACCTGCCACAGTGGCATCCCCCCGTGCCACGGCATGTGGAGAGATTCCCTTCAGTGGCGGAGGCTGCAGTGCCTGCTCTGTCCCCACGTTGCCCACAAAGCCAGTGAGGGGAATCCCCACCACTTGCACCGGCTCCTTGGGTTGCTCTTTTCTCCACCCTTTATAGCTGATGGCTGTTGGTAGCTTCCTTTAGAAACACACTCGACGGGCAGGTCTTTATTTCCCAGTGTCCTTTGGTTTAAGCAGGAAAAAGCCCTGCCCCAAAACCCAACTGAGAAAAAAAAAGCCCACCCCCAAAAAAAGCAAAATTCCTATTCTTGCTCTCTCTGTTTGGAACAGCTGGTGTTAACCTGTCTTCTATCTTGTTGTACTAACCTTAGTTCAGATATCTCTGGCTGCAACAGCTCTCCTCTTTTCAACACATGCATGAGCGAGCGCATGGCTGATCTCACCCCCTCCCCTACCTTCTCGAACCCCGACTCCGACATCACCGAGCCTGCTGACGAGCAGCACCAGGGGCAGGAGGAGGAGGAGGAGGAGGAGGAGGAGGCGGAGGACCTGGAGGAAGACATCTTTCCGGAGTGCCCACTGTGTGATGGCCGGGATCCGTTTTACGACCGCTCCCCCCTGTTCAGTTTAGTAGGAAGGTTGGTGAGGTTTTAGGAGAGCATGCTGGGAAGGAACTAGCTCTTTCGCATGAGGGAACTGCTTTCGGACACAACTCCCACTTCTGGGGTGTTCCAGAGGCGCAGGGGGTGGCCAGCTGGCCGGGATTGCTGCTGAGCCTGGGGCGCCTGGCAGGGCGGTGAGATGCCCACCGAGGTAGGGCTGTGACAAGCACAGCGGCACTGGGGGGTAGCAGGGGAAAGTAGACGGTGCCAGCTCCACTGGAGACCCTTTAGGCAGGTCTTGGGGCTGGTCCCCAAGAAGGGGAGCTCTGCTGTGTCTCTGGCACTGCAGGAGCTGAGGGAGCCGCACAGGGTTCCTGGGCATTTCTGTGCCAGGGAGGGCCATCTCCCACCCAACTCGGGGTGACTCCCTGTGGTGCTGGTGGCAGGTGACATGTCAGCACTTCAAAACCGCATGTGCCCCTGGCACTGGCTTAGCCATCCCAGCTGCATCAGTCAGCATGAGCCCCCTCTGAGGTGGAGGCTTGAATGTCCTCAGGTGGCCCAGTGGACAAAGCCAAGGGGAGTGAGGGGAGAGCTGGGCACAGGAGGGAGAGGAGGGCTCTGCGAAAAGTGGCGTTTTCTTTTGCCTCCCATACCCGGTGTTCAGCTTGGGGCCATCCCTTACCAGCTTGGCACACGAGATGTTCAGGGAGGTCATGGGAACCTGGGTGCAGGCTCCAAATCCTCCTTGGCTCCAGCTGAGGACAAGAGCTTTGATGCCTCATACCTGTTGGCCAGGTGACCCCCCTGGGCTCCATCCATCTTGGCCTGGGGAAACCCACCAGCTGCCACAAAACTGGCTGTGCTGCCAAACCTGGTCACATT
>JAVJGJ010000002.1:38003276-38023378 GCA_035590215.1 Microhierax caerulescens | reverse complement strand
AACCAGATGTCCTTTGTAAGATACAGGAACTAGGTATGTAGCCAGATGTTCTTTGCAAGATACAGGAACTATATACATTGATCACTTTTTTTTTTTTTTTTTAAGCGTGTGGTTATACAAGGGTATGTAAGACAGAAGGTTATGTTTCATCATGCGGTCCTAGCATTGTTCTATATTGACACGAATCAAATGAACACATTTCACAGGTAGGTTTTACTATTCTTTTTAAAATCCACCACTCATTAATTTTCAGGCATTGTGGAGCTATTGCCCTCTCCGTCCCCCACTCACCTGCTCCTCTCTACTGCATCCTCACCACCACCACCCAGTGACGTTGCAGTGCCCCAAATGACATCATCACACACACCCCAGACTCCCCCACTTATTATTCACCCCATAAAAGGCACAAAATGAGGGGAACAGCCTGAACCAGCAGGATCTTACTTTAATAATGCCATTTACACACCACCCCAAGAAAAATGGGGACTCCACACTAGAAAAATAAAGGGGGGCAGCCCCAGAAACAGTTGGAGCCCTCCTAGCCCCCAGTCCTACTGGCTGGCAGCTGCCCCATGACATAGGGGCAGTGTGCCCCAGGATCTGCTCTGTGATGGTCCTCCTCCATTCCCCCGCTTGGGATGGGCTCCCAGGGAAAATGCCCCCAGTCCCTGGCTCTCCCCATGGACAGCCCCCACTGCTGCGCAGCACCCACTGGGGACAGAGCCGGGAGCCCCCAGCCATGGGGCTGGCCCCTCACTGTCAGCGGGCTCAGCAACCCACAGCACACACACAGACATGTGAAAAACGAAACCACCCCAAACTGTATTTCAGCCTATTAAAAAGATGACACAGAAGAAAGTGGAGGAATTTGGTCAGAATAAGGGGCAGATGCCAGCTGAGCTGAAGGAGGACTGTAGGTGAGCAGCTCAACTCAGAATACAATGCATGCTTTCAAAGCCAGAGTGAGCTGAACTCTTAAAATCCCCGTGGGGCTGTGGGACAAGGCTCTGTGTCATCAGAATCCGTGCTCAGAGACCTACCGTGCCAGCTGCAGCCGGCGTGCTGCTGCTGCATGTCCTGCTTGCTCGGTGACTTCCTTGCTGGAAGTGACCTGGGAAACTTCAGAGGAAAATGAAGAATAAAGGACAAATCTCATTAAGTCACTTTCTACTAAAAGCTATGTATATGTTTATATATATATCCAGTAAAAATACTTATACTATAAAAGTATTTGATTTTTCTTTTGCATTAATTTAACTTGCATAGCTGTGAACTGATACTCTTAAGTTATCCATCTCCAAAATACACAGTTAAAATCCACTAGGATTTTTTTTTTCTGTGCAATACATAATCAGGATGGACACCTGGCCAGCCACACTGCCCAAGAGAGATGCTACTGATCCACCAGGGAAACGTGCCATTGCAAGCATAAAGTGCTTTGGAGCACGCCATCAAAATACTGGGAAAAAACCCGTAACATTCAGTTGCCTCTTTTTAAACAGCACAAATCCCTAACAGCTTAGATACATCTAATATATTGTATGCTACAGCTGTTTGGCAGTTACAGTTTAAACAACACAAGTCAATTTGTAAATTACACAATTTGAACTTTTTTTTTATAGTTTCATTTATGATAGAAAATCGTGAGATAAGAGATTCCTGCATGGTTTTACTCTGGGGAGGGGAGTCAACTCCCCAGCACTGCAATACATAAGGCTACCAAAAAAGGGCTGGTGGATTTGCTAGTGCTTCTGTCTGTACTGAAGCATGCACAGGAACATGTTTTTATGATATGTCAACTGTTACAACTTTGTTTTTTAAAAGGGAGTGAAGTGCCTTGCTACTACTGACTTCTACTGCGAAGTACATCATCTCTGAAGATCCACTCTGGTGGGAAGTTCATACAAGTGAACTTCTTTGAATAAGAAAGATTTTCATTCTGGAAAACCTCCTTCCATCTGAGGTCAAAACTTGCACACTGTAGGTTAAGGAAAAAGGACATTATTGAAGCAGTAACACCAAACCCACATCAGGACTCAGTCGTTGTCACTGGTTATGAGGCTGCTAATGCTTCTTGGGAAAGCCTGGAAAACACGCAGAATCAACACCGGTTTGTCCTCTTTTATCCACATCTCTTCTTTGACCTTGACAGATACCTCAGTAAGGTTTTCGAGTACTATAGATATTTTAAAACATATTGACTGAAAAATCGTAAAGCTTTTATGATGAGAGAAAAACCTGATTATTCTAAACATCTGAACTCTTAGTTTCCTTCCCCTTTTAGTACAGAATTCTTTTCAGTATCGTTTAATAGTAAGCATGCAGAAGATTATGCTTTCAGGAAAAGAAAATAAAGGAAGTGAGCTTTTGTCCTAGTTTTGTCTGGGATAGAGTTACTTTTCTTTTTAGTAGCTGGTACAATGCTGTGTTTTGGATTTAGTAGGAGAAAGTTGATAACACACTGATGTTTTAATTGCTGCTAAATAATGCTTACTCTAATCAAGGACTTTTTCAAGTTTCCTGTGCTCTGCAAGCAAGGAGTTGCACAAGGAACCGGGAGGGAACAGAGGCAGAACAGCTGTCCGAGCTGGCCAAAGGGCTATTCCATACCACAGGACATCATGATCAGTGTATGAACTGGGGGGAGTTGGCCAGGAAGGGCCAATTGCTGCTGGGGGGCTGGCTGGGCACCAGTCAGCAGGGGGTGAGCAATTGTGTTGTGCATCACCTGGGTTTTTTTCCCCTTTGGGTTTTATTCCTCTCTCCTTTTCATTGCAATCATTATTGTATTTTATTTCAATTACTGTTCTTACTTCAACCCACGAGTTTTACCACTTTCCCAATTCTCCTCCCCATCCTGCTGGGGAGTGAGCAAGTGGCTGCCTGGTACTTAGTTACCAGCTGGCTTTAAGCTACAATGGTCCTTTCTGGCACCCAATGTGGGGCCCGAAGTGTTGAGATAACGAAAATCTGACCAGAGCATGTTAAAGCAAATTCGTCTTAAGCATTCATTGCATTGGTTTAATAATCACTGGTCACAGTGTCCATTTCTTGGCTCTTGGAGTTGTTGCGCTTGATCTCAGAGTTGCATTATAGAACACCTTACTTGCAGCACATGTTTGCCGTTTTGGTGCGTATCACCCTTGGACCCTGGTCCAAGGTTCTTGTTTTGTTATACTTCGTAACTGGCTTGTAGCATGCTAGAATCGTCGGTCGTGGAACTTCCTGGTCTGTGTACTCAGCATTGCCATCACCTCTGTACTTCGGGTGCCATCGCATGGGAACTACCAATAATTACACCTTTCACCTCTTCTCGGAGAGCCAACCTATGGGGCAGACATCTTCCTGCATCTCCCCTTCTCCAGGCTAATTATGGAAGCATTTAAGAATTTAGAAAATTTTTAATGTCCTTGGGATGTTGAAACCAGCCTATTGCTGGTCCTGATCCTATTGCTAGGAATGCTGAATGCGGTTCTGATTTCGTTGAGATTTAAGCTACTAGCTGCGGGTATTCCAGCCCCCGTGATGAGGCACTGTGGCTACTGAGACCCCCACACTGAGCACTGCAGCTGCTCCAACCCCCACGGCAGGCACTGTGCTTACTCAGACCCCTGCAGCAGGCACTGTGGCTACCCAGACCCTGGTGGCATGTGATGCAGGGGACCAACTGGCATCAGTAAGAAGAAATGGACATGAAAAAGAGCTTGTTTCGTAAAGGAGGACTAAGCAGGGCCACCACAGGAACAGGAGGAAGAGGCAGAACAAGATGTAACCACTCGATCCCTATCCCTGAATGACCTGCAGGATATGCAGAGGGATTTTTAGCTGTCATCCAGGTGAGCACATTATCACCTGGCTGTTCTGATGCTGGGATAACGGGCCTAATAGTTTGGAATTAGAGGGCAGGGAAGCCAAGCAGCTGGGATCACTTTCTAGAGAAGGGGGCACTGACAAGACAACTGGAAAAGGCAGGCAAGTCTTCAGTCTTTGGAGGCGACTCCCATCAAGCACAAAGGAAAGGTATCCCTTCAAGGATGATATGAAACATTACACAGGCAAGTGGACTGCAAAGAAAGAGGTACCCAGCACCCAAGGGAATTAGCCATGCAATTCCCTCAGGGAGTTGTAACCTTCACTTGGCAGCCTTGGTGCTCTCCTCAAGACACAGGGTGCAACTGGCATCAGGCAGCCACAGACAGGTCCCTGCCAGCAGCTGTGAGGGCTCAAACTTGTCCTGCTGCTCAAAGAAATCTTGGTCCAGGGAAGCGTTCGATGTGGCACTCTCAGCAGAGGTAGGCCTGACTGCCACCGCGGGCCTTGCACGGAGGAGCTGCAGTTCACAGTACCGCGGCTGCTTGCGGGTCAACTCTGCTCAATCCACAGTTAAACTGCAACTCACAGTGCTTTTTCCACCACAGAAAAACTTAGAGAAATGAGGGGGGGAAGCTCACAACAATGAGCAGAAGCAGCAATCAGCATTGTTTCTGTCCCAGCCAGACTCCTTTTTAATGCTACAGGACACGGCACGGTACTGACAAACGGTGACACTTTGTGTTGTGCCCCTGAAAGAGCATGTCTCCCCTCCGGCCCTGAGTCGCAGCTCTCTCTTCCCTTTGTGCAACACCACTCCACTTCCCACACAGCGGGCCGTCACTCAGCACCAGCAAGAAATGATGCTGTATCACTGTACAGGCTAGAGAGACAGCCTGCTAGTAAGGCAGCTTTGCTGCTTCTGCATTCATGCTGCTGCCTAAGCTCAAGTTACATTATTCCATGATTTTCTCCCCCCCACACTTTTAAATAATGAATATCAAGCTATCTGAAATCAGGATCTGATGCTATGATTAGACACCCCTAAAGCACACGTTGCTGTGGCACACAACAAAGATCAGAGCTCCTGGGTACTGGGTGAAGCTATATTAGCATTTTATTGACATCACAAACAAACTCGTAAAGCAAAATCTCCACATGATCTCGGTTACTGAGCTTTGGTTCAGATGACAAGGCAGCCTCAGACTACATGGATTTCCCTGGTCTGAAACTAAGCTAGAGATGAACTCCAATCGCTAGTGGCTGATCCACAGAGCTAGACGAGAGCTAGCCAGAAGCGAAACCTCCACCACACACACAAAGCGTATGTCAGGCCCTCAGCATCAGCCATTTGCTCCATACCTGACCCCATTTGTCACGCACAGCTCACTAATGCAGGCACAACTGGTCACAGTCCTGTGCAAGCCTCAATGCCGAGCGCTACTGCCACACCAAGAAATGTCTTCAATTCATTTAAAGGAATCAAAACAAAAGCCAGTCTCCAAACTCCAAGGCTTCACTGCTCAGCCCCGTTTCTACCTTCTCTTCCCAGCAGCAATGGGGCACGCTCGTGCCTGAATGTGTTCCTACAGCAGCACCAGGAAGCATTGAACTAGTTGCAGTAATTCACATGGATAAACCCGATAAATATTTCACATTATTCATCCTCAGCTCACTGACATGATGGCAGCTCCATCCCTCTGAAAGCAGCAGGTGTAAGGGAACGCCAGGCAGCGGCAGCACGCTCCGCAGGACACCTCTGGGTCCTGGTGGCGGCCACAGCTGTGCAGCATCTCCAGCAGCAGCACCGCCAGCTACAGCCACCGCCTCTCACACAAGTCTGGTACGGTTTATAACCAAGTATTTGCACCTCTAACTCTCACTGGATGCATCAGGATTGAAAGACTTAATAGTTCTTTAAAAATCCGACCCTGCGGCCATCCGTCCTACTGACTTCACTGACTTCCAAAGCCTGGCCAGCCGCACACCTGCCAGCGCAGCTGGTTTGGACTCTGCATCTACATCTACCAGACACCACCATGAGGGAAAAAAACAAAACAGGTTCAACATCTTAGACGGGTTATTTCTCAGAATTACCATCAACTGTTAAGAACATTTATGTAATTAAATTGGCAGGCCAGTGGTCAGACAGCCCTTCAGCTGTCACTAGTCAGCATCAAACTTTCTAAAGGGGGGAGGAGGGGAGAGAGGAATACCTAATTCGACCTAAAATTGAGAGCATTCTCCTAAGCATAAGTTTTCTGCAATATGTGATCTAAATGATTGAAAACTTCACTGGATCTAGGTCACTGACAAAGGTTTGGTCTTCAGCAAGATGTCCCAGAGACTGACTCATTTTTTTAAAAAAATTGTTGCTGACTACTAATGTCATATTTAAGGATACTCAACAGCAGATGGATCAGGTGAGAAGTGGGAAGGATACTGACAAAGGCTAACCTCAGCTTGTCAAAGCTGTGCTCCTTCTCGCTCTCATGGAAGACAAAACCACAGCTGCGGGGGAGCCGTGTCTGTGGCTGCTGAAGCTCTGCAGGTTAATTGTAAGAGATAAGCAAGAAGCCTCAGGTAAGGCAAGCTGCCCTGGTCGTGGCTGAGAGAGAGTTAATTTTCTTCTTAGTGGCTGGCGCTCTGCTGTGTTTGAGGTTTGGTGTGACAGCAATGTTGCTAGCACACTGAGGTTTTTGGTTGTTGCCGGCAGTGTTTGCACCAAGTCCGGGGCTTCTCAGCGTCCCATGCCCTGCCAGCAAGAGGGCAGAAGAGGCGTGGGATTTCAGGAGGGGACATGGCCAGGCCAGCCAGCCTGAACTGGCCAAAGGGATGTTCCATAGCATGGCATGTCACGCTGGGTATGTATAAGCTGGGGGAAGAAGAAGGAAGTGGGGACATTCAGCATTCGAGCGTTCGCCTTCCCAAGTCCCTGTTAGGTGTGATGGAGCCCGGCTGTCCCGGGGATGGCCGAGCACCTGCCTGCCCATGGGAAGCAGTGAACGAATCCCTTGTTTTGCTTTACCTATTAAACTGCCTTTATCTCAACCCAGGAGCTTTCTCGCTTTTGCTGTTCCGTTCCTCTCCCCCATCCCACTGTGGGGGGGAGCAAGTAAGCGAGCAGCTGTGTGAGGCTTAGTCACTGGCACAAGCTAAACCACGACACAAGCTTATCTCCCATTTCCAGCGTGGGGCTCCATACATCTGTAAGGGCCTCCAAAACCACAATGGCTGAAAAGCCATCCAAGAAGAGACCAATTTCAGCTCTTAACAGAGGATGAATCCATGGAACAACTTCTCTTGGCTGGCCATGGAAGGAGCCCCAGTGGAAGTGCCACGGCTACGCATGGATGGTAACCTTTCTGAGCATCCTCCCAGAATATCCTTCAGGCTCGTTAGGCATATGCAGTCCATAGAAGAATCATAAAAGCGAAGATTCTTTAACCCTGAAACATTTTTTGCACGTTTGCAGCCACTATATCAAGCAGTCCAGAGTCCAATGGTTGACCTTACTTTTGGGCATGTTGTTTTTTCCTCCCCTTTATTTATTTGCATGTAATAATACCAAGTTACATAGAGTCAGGAAATGGTGTCAGCACAAAGTTCAAATTAATTTCCCTATTAAAGGTCTTGCATAACCATTTTTACAGCAGGTCTTTAATGACATCTTTAGTCCAGTTAGAAGGCTGAAATTACAGTTAGCTTCAGCAGGTCATGAATACCTTCTAGAAAACAAGTTTTCTTTTTCACATTTCTTTACCAAAGGAGGTAACGGTGATTATGCTTGTTTCAGAGAAACTAGAAGATGCTTTATCCTCAAAAGGATACAGATCATATGAAAAGTTATTTTTCTCGACTTGGCACATAATTTCTCAAACTGCTTTATCACAAGCAAGTGACTTGGATCTTAAGTACTAGAAATGCAGTGACCTAATGTATCAGCTGATATTAAACATCTACCAACTTTATCACACACCTCCATCCAAGATTTCATAAGAAATAAACATTTTATTGCTCTGCTCAAGGTTTCCAGACAGATTAAGTCTCTCTGTGGACAACAAACTTCAAAGAAACAATGTGCAACAGCTTTAAAAGGCTGTGTTTAGAGGAAGTACTCCCATCGAGACAAGTATCCAACTTCCAAAAACCTGATCTCTGTAGGATACCTCAAACCACATGTAAGAACCGAGACATTAATATATGTTACATTTTTAAATCCTAACATTTTATTCCTCAATCCACAAATTCCAAGTCCTATGTTCAGCAGACCAGCAGGAGAAAGGGTAACAGATTTTAGATTAGAATTATCCTATTTCTATTAGTCAGGGAGCTCCAGCCCTATGGCTTTTGTGCAGAACTCTGTGGGCCAAATTAATCCCATGCTGTCATATCAATGTTTCTAAAGATTTTTTTAGTGCCCTGACTTTAATGGGTGTTTTGTACCAGCACTTTCTGCAGGATCAGACCTTCAAGGCATTAGATGCCTGAAGTCTTAAGTAGTTAAAAAGTTGGCTGTTTGGGCGCAGAAGTCAGTATAGCCACTGCCCCATCAAAATCACTATCAGCAATTAAAACCGAAGCAGATATTCTCAAGATTCTTCATCTATAAACTTCCTATTTCTTTCTCATCTAAAATGAAGAGATGGGAGCAGAGTTCCAAACCGTAGTGTGTTGGTTTGTTTTTTTAAAAAATTATTTAACAACCTATACTGCTTGCACACTTCTCCCACTGGTCCAGTTACTGCCTTGTGATTTGATCGCTGTGCACAGCACGAGCCGTGTATTTGTAACATGCAGTTCCCGGGGCATGCAGCCGTACCCACCAGCCATCACAGGAGTCAAACAATGGAGCCAGTTTCAGCCTTGCTCCTGGCCCACCTTCTCCACTCAGGTTTTTGCCTCTCAGCTTCCTTTCAGTGCTACTAGATCTGAGCAACCGCCGCAGTTTTCCTTGAAGCTCCACTTTTGGGAGTCCCAGGACTTTTTTAGCAAAAGCCAAACCAAACCAAATCACCTCACCCCACTATTTCCTGGCTTATAAAAAAAGAAGCTGGACAACAGGAATTAAGGTTTTGGAAGGCAGAAAGGGAACAAGAAGTACACCAGATGGTAAATTCATGATTTTTAAGCTAGTCACATAACGCTGAGTACCCGTCTAGTTCGGGGGAGGTTGGGGAGATTTACCTACGTATTTGTGCAACTGGCAACCTTTTACCTGGCAGTATCAGAGAGGCATAGAAAAAGCCTCCTGTTAATTAACCTGCAAACAATTTACGAGACCTGCTCTTCAGATCATGCTGTTGCTCAGCCTTCAAGTCAGAGGTGGGCTTCGCGTGGGGGTGAGCCTCTGGGCTGCCACATCGCACACTTTCCTCCCCCTCCCTGCACAGAGCAGGCAGCTGCCAAGGCGCCAGCGCTGCAGTGACGCGCTGCAGCAGCACTCGCACCCGGGCTGGTAAACAGGCTCCCACCTAGCACTGCCTTGACCCAAAGTCACCGTGCTCAGCCCTCCCCCCTCAGACCCACACTACTGACTGCGCCCCGGTGGGCAGGGGGTGAAGCAAACATCCCCTACTGCAGTTACACCGAACAGCAGCTCTGTGCAGCATCTCAGCCTTCTTGCCCTTCACTGCTCCACGCTGGATGGCACAGGGGAGGGCCGAGCACAGCACAGCTACCGAAACGTACAGCGCCAGCCAGTGACAAGCAAGCAGGCCACAGCAGCACGCTGTACGGGGGCATTGGCACGTTCCAGGCACGCACCGCAACATGTGCTGGCAAGCGAGCACTGCGAGGTGGGAACGCGGCACCTGGGATCCCCAAGGAGCTTGCGGGCGCCTGCAAGGTCTGGCTCTGCAACAGCCCAGGGCTTGCTACGCCTTGCTCCTTCCACAGCTCTCTCCCGCCAAGGAACAGTTTCTAGTGGTTCTTTTCCTGCCTGTCTTCATTCTTGCAGGAGTCGGAGTTTGTGGCCACACAGCTAGCTCTGCTCTGTGCTGGGGAACAGGTAAAACCAAGTCGCAGCTTCAGGACAGCGCACGTCTGCCTTGGCCAATGCTTATGCTTTTGGAGGAATGTCTTAGCATTCGCCTGGCTTTGAGCTACAAAAGCGTTTCTGATCCATGCTGTTAACAAAGAGGGGTGCTAAAAATCTCTTCTAATACATGTGTCTCAAAGGAACAATGTACCACAATCGAAGCAAAGAATGAATTTCAGGCAAGACTGAACTAGGCAACGCTTGTGTGGCTTGGCACTCCCCAGCAACAATGAAATGCAAGCACAGGCTGACATTCAATAGGTCCTGAGCCAGGATGAGAGCATTAGAGAAGCAGGGTTACACATAAACTCCTGAAGCTTCATGATTTGGTCTAGAAAGCTTTGCTTTTGAGCTTTTGGATAAATTCATTCATCCCCAAAACACAGAACACAGATGCAGACCTACAGATCTACATCCTTCTGAATTATTTGCCATGCTCCCAAAATCACCCAAGTCATTGCACTTAATTCTCCTGTCAAAACTTACCGTATTCTCCCAAGCTTGCCCAGATGCAGACCTCAAAACAAGCAATTTTTCACATTTCAATTTTTCACATTTCAGAAATGGTTTCAGATGCAAGCTTTGGGTTTAGACACTGATCACAAAAGAGCTTTGGACCTCAGTCTCCCGGTCTGATATTGCCCATTATAACTGAACCGAAGCGCGTTTCCAAGGCCTGCACTCATATGAAGAACACCCTAAATCTTATCACTCTCAGAGCTAAACTCCAGGATCACCAGACTTAAAGGAAACTTGGATTCACCAGCACACAGGTCAGCGATGCTGCCTGTACCTGTGCTGGCTCCCTGCTTCTCATAGCTGCATTTTACTTTGGTGGGTCCATCTGTGCTTTTTTTATGTGGCTTGCAGCTACATGTCCAAGAGGATGAGTGCAGCATTAATTAAAAGCTGTCTAACTGCACAAAAGCATGCAGCGCATACAACTGTGTAGGAGCACATGTCTGTACATGTGGGTAACCCCTGCACCTCAGGCAAGTGTTGGGCAGAGTGTGCTACCCCCGGGGTTACTCCCTCCTAGGGGCTCTCAGCTGAAACAGGCTGTTGAGTAGGTGTCTGGGGAAGGAGCTGTTGGCCAGTGACCACCAGTACCTCCAGGCTGAGCGCAGACAGGCAAGCTCCCTCACCGTCCTTTGGCACATGGCCTGAAATGCGAGATCATGCACGTCAGCAAGCATGACAGGCCATAGAACATCCTACAGCCCAAAGGCATCCTGCTGTCATCTTGGGAAGCCTGCCAAAGTGAAGCTTTCGTTTTTGGAGCATCCTGTCGTGGTTTAACCCCAGCTGGCAACCAAGCACCACGCAGCTGCTTGCTCACTCCCCCTCACCCAGAGGGATGGGGAGGAGAATCAGCAAGTAAAATTCAAGGGTTGAGATAAGAACAATTTAATAGGTAAAGCAGAAGCCACGCATACAAGCAAAAGGAATTTATTCCCCGCTTCCCACGGGCAGGCAGGTGTTCGGCCATCCCCAGGAAAGCCGGGCTCCATCACGTGCAATGGCTACTCGGGAAGACAAACGCCATAATGCCAAATGTCCCCCTCTTCCTCCCTCTTCCCCACGTTTGTATGCTCAGCATGACATCACATGGTAAGGAATACCTCTTTGGCTAGTTTGGGTCGCCTGTCCTGGCTGTGTCTCCTCCCAGTTTCCCACGACCCTCCAGCCCTCTCACTGGCAGTGCCGAAGAAACTGAGAAGTCCTTGATTTATTATAAACATCACCCAGCAACAACTAAAAACATCAGTGTGCTATCAACATTGCTCTCACACCAAACCCAAAACACAGCACTGCACCAGCTACCAAGAAGAAAATTAACTCCATCCCAGTCAAAACCAGGACACATCCTCAACCCACTCTTGCTTTCTGCATGCCCTTCTCCTCCTCCCCCTCCTACCTTTCTAGCAACACCGCATTCTGCTTGCTCCCTCAGAGAAATAGGGCAAACATAACCTGATTAACCAAGGGGATTTGGGCAGGAAGAGGCGGGGAGGAGATTAATATGCAGAGAAACACAGAGCCTTTCCCCCTCGCATTAGCTCTTGCCTATTCAATAATTAAAGTGTTCTGTGGTGACCTCTGACTTCGGGATTTGCTATAAAAGCTTCTTGTACACTCTGTCTCAACACACAGGTATCAAAAGAAGGAGAACATTTGGTCTGACAAGCTGAAATTTCTTTCCGACTCCAGGGTCAGTCAGAAGTTTGACATCACTTGCATACGAGCCTATGGCTCCGCTGTAAAACGTACGGGTCCCTCCCGCTGCTGTTCATCCGCCAGCAGCTGGAGTCCAGCCTTTATGTGGCTAGACTGTCTTTGAGGCACGGTTTAGAAGTTAATGCAGGCTTTCTCCATTTCATGTATGGAAAAATCGCCAAGGCTGGCAGCAATCTGTACAGGCTCATATGAACATGGAACAGGCTCTGGCTGCCCTCCAAGTCCATTTTGTATTCTATTTTCTTTCCGTCCATTCTTGCTTGCTTACCGTAAGACATATAGATGTTTCAGGTCAGAAATGCAAAGCTATCCGACGTGCAGAAAAGATGCCTTCCCTGACCTTCCAAGGAGCTATTTTTGGCTGCTCCTATTTACAGAGGTCATGCACTGAACTAACTGGCTCTCAGTAACCTTCGCCTAAGAGATGTGAAATGTTACAGAGATTATTTTAATTATTATTACTATTCTAATTCTCTCCATAACTGAACACCCTATTGACTCCAAATCTCCAGATGATGTTGTTGCAAAGGAGCGTGTTTTAAAAGGGGATGCAAGACTGAGATTATTACCCAAGGAATTTATGTTTAGCCATAACGCTGAACACACATAGTAAGGACATAGCCTTAATCCAGAACTTTCCGAAATTTATTGAGTACCCTCAGCCTTCAACTGCCTTCACTTCTCAAGACCAAACGTGGAGATTGAAACTTCTGGAGCTAGGCAGTATTTCTAAGTAAAACAGATTTCCTTATTGTGCCACTCTGGGGGAACAAACAGTTAATGAGATTAAAAATGAAGGAACACTGGGTTAGCAGCCAAACACGCAGAGAGAATTATTATTCCGTAAAGAAAGCAACAGACCTAGCTCCTTCTATGTGAACGTGTAAATACACCACATCACAACCTTGCATTCAGACACCTGGGCTCTGTCCATTCTGTGGCTCACAAATTTTAATACTGACATTCTTCCACCAAGCTGGCACTGCCCTGTCTGCAAACATTCCGGTCCAGAGTCCAAGAGTGAAGTGACAGGTGAGCCCCACTGCCCCAGCAGCCAGTCCAAAGGCTTGTCACGTGGCAGAGTTCACACAAACCACGGGCACTGCGCATCCCCGTTTGCCACTCCAAAAACCATCCACCTGCACACAGTGAGCAAAAGATAAAGCATGCTGGTATCTTTTCCCTTCTGACATCGCAGCATTAAATAGCAAAATCTTCCACAAATGCACAATGAATCCTACATAGACTATAGAATGTATAAAGCAGAAATTATGTACAACTAGAAAAGGATGTGGAGAGCATATTGGGGGAGTGAAGCATCCAGGAGACCCAGCCTCCAGAAATCCAGCTCTTGTGCAGACACACAGAATCCATAAGACTATCTCCCAGCACCTCACATGTTCATCCTATTGGCATTTTCAAAAGGATGCCTGCACTGAGATACTGCTTCTTAAGGCCAGAACCATATAGGGTCTAGGGGTACAACTGAATCTGGATACAATTACGAGAAAGACAACACAAGATTGAAGACAGCAAGTGAGAAATGGCCTGCTTTGCATTTACCACCCAGAACAGAGGTGTGCTGTTCCTCTAATTACAAGGCCCAAGTTGGAGAATCAAGAGATTCTGCAAGTATCAGGATCCCCTCCACAAGAGCTAAAAGCTAGGTGTTTGTTCTCTTTGGTAGCATCCGCCTCCTTAAACAAGACTCACCATAGTTCATAAGAGAACAAGGCCCTGCCCTGCAAATGCTTGCTAACATTTGTGCAATTTCATCCAAATACAGGAACAGAGGGCCCACAAGCCAGAAATTCCACACTTAGCATAGCACCATGAAAATGCTTCATTGGCAGTCCATAGGCAAGCAGCAACCGTTCATTTTCTGTTTAAAATTTGAGGGCAAATAAGAAAAGTCAATTGAAAGAGCTAAGGGTCAGTATTTGTGTAATGTTCTTGAAAAACACAGCACACCAAGACAAGCATCATATTTGGCAGTCGTTCTGCCTTACTCTGCTTCCACTTTCACTTCCCTGCCTTGTTCTGCCTCTTTAGTGAGCTCTTTGCTGAGGAGAACTGCGGCATGTGCATGTACGATGGCTGCGCTGTGAACCTCTGCTCCCAATACAGATGTTCAGCTTGGTACCTGCTTGAAGTACGTTGGTGATTTCACTACAGCTGCGTAACAAAGCTGAGTCAAAAGCTCACGCTTGTGTTGGCACCCAGGCTCTAAATGGAGATTGCAAAACCAGAACGTGATTATCTCGTGAGCTCTGGCCTTCCCGCTCCACCCCAGGCACTGAACTGGCTGGCTTTTTATTCACCAGGATCCACAAAGAGCTGCAGAAACTAACCCATACGTTGCAAGCCAGAAAATATCAGAGGCTGTAAAAGTTACACTTTAATAGTGCTGATGTCGTCAGTGAAAGCTTGGAAGAGAAGTATCCTGCATGCTGAGGTGGATCCTTCACGAAAACACAGACCAAACTATTTCCAATATCTAGGACTTCCTAGACTCTGTAACTTCATGCTGCCCAGGTGAGAGCTTCCTTTTGCAGAGCTTCAGCTGCGATGCTCTCATCTCTGAAATGGATGAAAGAGATAAAGGAATGAATCCACATCTTTCCTGTGTTTCTGTAGAGCAGGCAGGATGTGAAGTTCCTCCACCAAGTCTGTGCATCTGTAATGTTGAGATGTACTCTCAGCTTTCTACAGCGGTAGTATGGCCCAGCAACTTCTCAGCCACAAGATGCCGAGCTTCCAGCAACACAACCTGGAATTCTGATTCACAGAAACAGAAGTTTGGCCACAGTGATTTCTGGATGGGAGAGAATACATAACATGCTACTGTTTGGATATGCAGAGGGTCAACAGGATATGTAAGGTCTGAAATGCTAGAAAAGTATCTCCCTCCACAGGGGAGGCAAGACTCTTACTGTGTCCCAAATGGCCTAAATCAGTAAAAACGTCTTTGCAGGACTCTTAACTCATTAACCTGAGCTAACCAACTTGTTGTCATGTGATGTGCTGAGGAAGGATCCTGGAGAAAATCAAAACTGACAGCTGCAGAATTAATAAGAATATTAAAATAAGGGCAAGGGGGTCTCTGCTCCAGATGGAGTGCAGGGACGTGCCTTTGACCTTTTGCTGCTGAACCTGCCTGCCCTCTTGCATTGGCAAGTGGCAGTGGCAGCAGCCCGCAGCCCTCCTCTCGTATCACTCCAGCTCCTTACAGTAATTTATAGAAAGTCTCCACCTACTGCAGCCTGCCAGGCACTCGAAACCACATCAGGTAACAGTAACAGCTCTGCTCCTGCCAGTTTAGAAGGCAGCAGCACGGTTGCATTGCCTGTTACACGCCTCCCGACAGTCAACAGAAGAAAGGCGCTGAACTGGCCGAGATACTTTTGTGACTTTGTTAGGCGAAGACTGAACAGTGGCCCCTGCCCACGGGAGCGCTTTTCCATCTCTCTCTGGCCAGGCGATTTATCCGAGCATCCCATTTCCTGCAGTTCCTATGTAAGTATTCAGACTTGCATCAAAGGAATGGGTTTGGCTTAAAGAATCCTGCACAGTGACTCATGTTTCCATGAGTAAATTAATTTCCTTAGCGAAGCAAGACAAAATCATACATTCTGCCTAGTCCAGCTACCTAGAGCGATGACTGGGGAAGCTGCTGCAAGAAATACAGTTTTCTTTAGCTTTGCATTGACAGTATCACTGCAAGAAATACAGTTTTATCTAGCTTCATGCTAAACGCATAATCTCTTGCTGTTGCACTTGCAAACATAACCAGCCTTTTAAGGGGGAAAGAAAAATCAGTGTAACTTGGAAGTTCTGCATACTGAAACATGTCAGCTAGAAAACAGTTTGCAATCAAAAACATACCTCTGACAAAAAGGCATTGTGGAAGTCTGGGATCTTCAGAACTTGAAAACTATTTACACTGGTCTCTAAATCTACATTCCCCTGGTGTGCATTTTAAAATAGGTTGCAGAAATACATGGTTATAAATACCTGGACATGAGAATTGCATAAGCTAGCCCCTCCCCTTCCCCACAATGACAGTGCAAAGAAAAAGAGGGTGTGAGGCAGCAAAAGCACAGGATTTTTGTAATCCCAGTGTCCTTACCATAACATGTGTGCATGGAAGCAGCCAAGGAGAGGGACCCAGAAGTGTATGGACCATGGCTAGTCAGTTATGTGCAAAGATACCTGCTAATGCAAGCCGAGGTGAAACTCATCTTTTAGCTTTTAGTTTTCTTAGGTGATCAGTTCAAACTGTTTTATGTGGCTATACTGTCCAGATTTGAAGAACACAAAATACGGATTTTTGCAGAGTATTAACAAACTTCCTGCATCTTACCCTGTTAAGTATTTTGAAATCGGAATAATTCTGGCTCTGGCAGCTTTTCTGATGTTGTCAGTTTAGCAGGGCACACCACGCTTTTGGTGCCAAGCCCCATTTTGGGGTCCAAGCCTGTCTAGTTTAGGTAAAGAACCTCCATAATTTTCATTTTGCTTTATGAAGCTGAAGCATTTCAAAATTAACTAATCCCTACAGTACAATCATCAGAAAGACCCTTCCCATTTTACAAAAAGGAATGAAGCCATTAAAGCCATTCAGGAAGTTGTTCAGGCCCCAGTATAAATCAAAGAGAAAGAGAGGACTGGAACACAGTGTGGCTATGTCTAGTGCCAGGTCCTTCTCTCACACACCGACACCATGTGAAAGCAAAGCCCTTGACAACGTCACAGCAAAAGCAGGACTGATCATGCTGAGAACAACACAATTTTTAGGGGCAAGTCAGACCTCACATCTCAGGTAGAGTGGAGAGATTCCACAGACCTTTCCAGGGCTGGTCAGCATCAACACTGGCTTTGGGTTACGGCTAACCTCCTAGCTGAGCTGTAGCTCCTACAGCAGTTATGTGCTGGTCATGGTTTGGTGCCATTACTCACCTCAGCAGCACCATCAGATTTGACTTAATCTGTCATGAGCCAGGATCTGAGCGAATGACAACTGTAGAAGTTAAGCATCACCATGTAAAACCTCTGGCATATTAGCAAAATGGAGAGAAATTTACTAATAATTTGTGTTTCATTGAAAATAGCGAGATGCACACATTGAGCTCACCTTGTATAACTGTCTTGGGTCTTGATATTTTGGGGTAAAGGTTTCATCGATATCTCATAGTTTAAAGACAAGCACATTGTTTACTAAGAACATGGCAATGTTTCCTTCTGTTGTCAACCAAAGCCTGATCAAATGCCTCCTGAGGCCAGTGGAAAGGCTCTACTTGTAACTGCTAGAATAAAAATATAAATGTTTCCACATTCAGCAACTTTCAGACACCAGACAGCTAAGGACAACCTGATGCCTTATGTTATAAATAACAGAGATTTGTCTTGGTTCTGTTCTCAGTAACAGGGAACACAACCACAAGCACGGGAAGATTTTATTGAAACTTACACCCTGAAAACAATGTCCAATTTTACTCTGCCTGAGCCACAAGACAAGAGCAACCTTGTAATACCAACATTCTTCTCCAACGAGCCTTCGTCTCACTGTGGCAGTAGTAAAATACCATTTGCTCGACATTAGTTACATATTTTTAAAATGCTCATTGATCTATCCAGCCAGTCTTGTCTTAGAAGCCTCTTATCTTACATTTAAACTCTTCAGAAGTAAAGATTTTTATAAGCAGAAAATATTTCTTCTTCATCTTTGATCCTGTCAAATGTTCATTTTCTGTCCCGCGAGATGTCTGGAAGCCAAACCCTGGTTTAGCCCATTCATATGAAGCCACCGTAAATACAGATTCCTGGGATGCAGAACTCCCTAATCCATTTTTGAGAACTTCTGATAGAACGAGATGCTCAGCCAACCCAACATAACACAGAACAACAGAACTAAGTTATATGGTTTCCTTTTATTCTGCATTCATGCATCATTGCCTACTCAGCACCTAACCACAGTTTCCCTTCCTTAGCTACCAGTCTCCTCTGCACATCTCACAAGCATCATTCATTACTCAAGCAGCAGCAAGGAAAAAAGCACATCTAGTTTTGCAACTGATTTATATTTAGTTTCCTCTGATAGAAGTGTTAGCCTGTATGATAAGAACCAAATAGTTGTATTTTTCTAGCTTATTTCACGCAGATCTCGTTCCAATTTCAAGTATTTTTTAGATGTTTTCTCACCTGTGTTTTTTGTTTCTTTTGTTTTGCCAATGGACTGATAAAGAAATGATGAGGCGTTAGGCTACTGTCCCCGTCAGACCACCACAGCGGAAGGGAATTGTCACTGGGATGGTCTGTGACAAGGCACTAGCATGCCTTGCACTGCAGCAGAAAATTCCTTCAGTTGTACAGCACAGTTTGGTAGATGAGTGCAAGCCTTAGGTATGTTGAGATACCCATCTTCACACCACCTGCTCTGCTCCAGCATGACCGAAGGCCACGTTTTATACTTGCACACACTGCGAGGTCATGGGGCGATGAGGACCCCCATGACAATCTCCTTTGTAAATTGGCTAACTCTAAAGTGACTTCAGAAGAGGGAAAAGACATCCGAGACAAAAAAGAGGCGGAAAGGCTGTTATGGGTTGAGGAACACAAAAGCATTAACTAGTAAGGAAGGACTTACTTGCTGTCGCAAGATAAGCACCTCAGAAAGGAAGTCAAGCATGTCCCAGAAGCCCTGAACAGATACTGCCAAAAATCAGCTAGAGTTAGAAACCCAAAAGGAAATTAGCTACCATAGCTACAAGAAATTAAAAAAAAAGGGGTTGGGGGTGGGGTGGGGGGGGTGAAAAAAGGATCACTGTAAGGCAAGACTGGGAAAATAAAGGTAACAGCTACTCACACAAGATCAAACTAATGCTTCTCTGATTTTCATTAAGGATGAACACATTAATCCATGGGGTAAAGCCAGGATGCCCAAGAAGAGGGGTAAAAAGGAAAAACAGGCACAAGATAATAAATGAACACAGCCAGCTGGTGAGCAAAACTCAAGAGTCTGCTGTGCTCCAGCTGCAGGAACCAGACATTCTCCATCCCGGAATCCCAATGCACAGTAAACCAGAAACCCAGGTGCAGGGATTTTAAGTACATTTACTGATTTGGAGGCATTATCACAGGACCAGAGAACAACAAGGATTTAAGAAGCGAGCTATGGTGGAAGCCATTTGGGCCTGTGCTTCTCACATCTGTGTAGTTCTTCAGGAAAACTTGCAAAGAAAAGTCAACTACAAACATGAAATTCAACAGAGAAAGGGATAAAAGGTAGCATGGGTTTACTGAAAGCGGTTCTGGTGGGACAACCCTGTAGCACAGTATAAAATTGAAACTTCAGGCATCTAGGAAACAATAAAAATGTGTAGGGTTTTGCTCGTTGTTAGTATCGTAGCAGGACATAAGTGAAAAGGGGAAGGACTTGGCTTTACTAACCAGCCACAGAGCTGGCTGACGGTGTGGCGTGACTGTGGAAAGACAGGGCGACTCCAGTCACTGGATTTCCAGGAAGGGCAGGAAAACATGAGCGGTTTCTCTCTGTTTCGCACTGTTCCAGGTGCCACCAAGAAGGCTGTCGGGAACGCTCCACACGGCAGCCTCTCTGAAAGAGAAGTGTGGTCACTGAGAGCCCATGGAAAGGCCATTCCAACGAGCAGAGCACACCCCGCACCCCGCTAGACTGCAAAGGCTTCGCTTACGTAATTAAAACAGCGAATGGATGGCAGCTGGGTGCGCACATGGACGGAGAGGGGAAGTAAACGCCTGAGTGATATGAAGAAATGGTGCGAAATACGGCAGCCCAATTCCGTACGTCAAGAGGACAACGTCTGTGTAAAAAGCCCGAACACGTGCAGATTTAGATGGAAATCAGAGGCGGGTTCCTAGCTGGCGGACAACAGGCTGCCCTCGGGGCTACGGCCATACACCGGAGCGGCTGCGGAGCGGGCACCGGGCGGCGCGGCCGGCGAACGGCGACCAGAGCGGCCCGAGCTCCGCTGCC
>JAVJGJ010000002.1:37985126-37998365 GCA_035590215.1 Microhierax caerulescens | reverse complement strand
GAGTACACTAGAGCTGCTTCCTGACAGCAGGAACTGCTGCAGTTATCTTCCAGCAGCACTGCTTCTTGGCACTCAGAACTCATTTGGAATCAATTCTTACTCTGAGAAAACTTTGCAGAGTTCCTGTCGTACTAGTTGTTGCCTAGGCCTTTTACTTTAATAAAGGTATAGCCAAACTTGGTGACATCACATATAAAGAAAGATGTTTATACGCTCCTAGGTTCTCAGCCTGCAATTCAGATTGACCTTAGAGGTCATACTATATTTAAAGTCATATCTAAATCATAATGACATGTGTTTTGCACATTAATCCAACTGGATCTTACATTAACTGTTAATTTGAGAAGGACAAAGAAGTTTCCTTGTGAGTTAATTAATCTATGTGCAAATTTCAGTACCTGTCTGGAGTGGAGTGAATGTTGCTGGCGTCTCCCTGAAGGCTCTTCATCCAGACTTGGGAACTGATGCAGACAAGGAGCACTGGAAGGAGGTCCATAAGCAGGTGGTGGACAGGTAAATACTCATTTTTTTTCAATACAATAACAAATTATGAAGAGCTATAGTATCTCTGAACTTCAGTATCTGTATCTGGTTTCATAAATACCATAGTAGCCCAAAACTAATTATCAAGATGCAGACATAACAGGACTTGAAATAATACTTTAAAGAGTAATGTAGATTTGGCAGAGTTAATTTCTCACATTTAGTGAACTCTGAATTAGGGAAGTGTTTTAACTTCCAGCTTCCCAGTATAACTACGGGCAGTAGTGTAAACTACAAATACAATTCCTCACTGCTGAGTTCATTTCAGTCCTGTCAGCAAATCAGTTAAGCTTCTGATGTCTCCACAGTAAGGCACCTCCAAAAGCCCTTCTTACAAACTTCAAATATTTCAGTTGATGATACTTGTTTTTTAATGAGTAACTTTGTCTTTGCAGTGCCTATGAGGTCATCAAACTGAAGGGGTACACATCATGGGCTATTGGCCTTTCTGTGGCAGACCTAGCTGAAACTATTATGAAGAATTTAAGAAGAGTGCACCCAATCTCTACAATTGTTAAGGTGAGCAGCCCCTTTTTGCTAACTCAGTTGAGTTTTCCTGACAGGATATTCTATAAAATACACAGACATACACAAGTTCTAGCCTAACTATCCTTACCTACTTTTCAGGGCCTGCATGGAATAAAAGAAGATGTCTTTCTAAGTGTTCCTTGTGTACTGGGCAATAGTGGCATCACTGATGTAGTGAAGATGATCCTAAAACCTGAGGAAGAAGACAAATTAAGGAAGAGTGCAGATACACTCTGGGGAATCCAGAAGGAACTACAGTTTTAAATCTGCCCAACCAGTTCACTCTGCAGTTTAATGAGTTTAGCGGTTTGTCTTAACATTGCACTTTCCAGGTAGGTTAAGTCTTTCAACATATGTATCTTAACCAGAACACACAAAGAGCTTGAATCTGAACAAGTGAAGTTCTTCAAGACGGCATTAGGAAACTATGCTAGGGTTTTCCCTGTTCACAGACACCCATGTTCTTTGCCAGAGCTAGATAACCTAGTCAGTCTTGTACAGTGCAGTAGTGTAACAGAAATCCAACATTCAAAGCAGCCCTGCCTAGATAGAAAACCCTTTGCCTTTTCCTCATCTTGTTTAATGTTGGTTCAGAACAATAAGTAACTAATTATTACACAATGTCAAACCAAAGGCTATTATCTCGCAGTTAAAGGATTGTCAAGCCAGTTGACCAACCTTCTCTGCCACCTGATTAGGTATTTCACTATGGGTAGGTCCAAATGTATTTTCCTAACAGTGCTCTGGAATTTTTGTGTATTTTTTTTTTTTAGAGAACCTTATTTTTGTGTACTATATCAGCCTAGTTGTAAGTTTGTCTCCTAAGCATGTTTAAAAAATGTTAAGGTTTCTGCAGAAGACAGTGACTGTCCAGCTGTAGTACCTGCTCCAACACCAAATAAACCACAAACTGTTATTTCTGTCTCCCTTGTTTCAATTTGTAGGGCTTTTGTCTCCAAAATGCAGCCCCACTTGTACCCATCTAAATCAAACAGCAGGTAGGAATGAAAAACAATAATGGAAGTATTTAAATACTCAGAACTTAAACTTGATTCCCATCTTAATGCAAAGAAATGGGCTTTATTGGTATGTTCGGGGAGTGGAGAAACAACACAACAAAGGAAGATCTTCCTTACCTGTACACACAAAAGCGCATGTCAGAAGAACCTCTACATCAAGTACTTGACATCCATAAAAAGTCAACTTGCTGCCAAGCACAAAAAAGCATGTCCTCTGCAACAGCTGTGCATAGAAACCACCACCATTACTCCTTGTATTTGGTTTGGCTGAGCCCTGTAGCAGTCCTCAATAGTGCTGTGCTTTGTCTTAGTAGCTAGAAAGGCAGTGATAAATCACCGGTGCCCAGCTACTGCTGAGCAGTGCTCAGACAGCATCAAGCCTGTCTCCAGCCTTCTCCCCACCTCACCAGTAGGTTGGGCACGATCCTGGGAGTGGATACAGTCAATTTGGGTCAGCTGTCCTAGCCATACCATATGACATTTGCTCAGATGTAACAAGCTAAGAGAAAGGAGAAGGGAGGGCATTTCTTATTTATAACATTTGTCTTCCAGAGCAACCACTACCCATACTGAAGCTCTGCTTCCTAGGAATTGCCCCAACCATTGCCTCCTGAGGGGAAGTAGAGAATAATGTATTTTGTTTTCCTTTGCTCTTCCACACAAGTGCAACTGTTGCTATTGCTTTCATTAAACTGCCTTTACCTTGACCCACAGTTTGTTTTTTTTAAATCTTATTCCCTGTCTGCATACACACACACCCACCCCCCACACACCCCCTTCTGCAGAGGAGGTGAGTGATGGAACAGCTTGGTGGGCACCCAGCATCCCACCAAGGTCAATGCACCACACTCTTCAAAGGTCATAATAAGTTAAAGAAGAATTAATCACCTCATTTGTCATTAATATTTTAAAACTATGTACTTCATTGTAATGAAGATAGAAATGCTTTATTCTTAGCTTTTTGTAACACTAGGACATAGCATGTAGCTTAAGAATGGAAACAGATTGCCGGATTAAGTCCAGGGTAGATTTGTAATATGGACTGCATATAGTATTTCTGAATAAGCTGAAAGTGCTTGTGAAGCAACTTCAGTAACAAAGGAAAAGCTGTAGCTACTTACTGTACTGCTTATATCCACATGACCAAAATAGCACCTGGAATGAGAGCAACAGTGACTACGAATAGTCACATTTTATGCAGATGATAGGAAGTACTGAGGTATGAAGTAATTTTCAAAGCTTTCAGAAGATCCACAGGACTTAAAATTTTTACTGCATGAGGTCTCACCCAGCTTTTTAACATGAACTCCAGCTTCTTCAGATCCCATAGTAACATGAAAAGCCGTAAGACAAACCCTCAGTTTTGAGCCACACTGATTACTGCGCTGAGACCAAGAAACTTTGGTTTTTCAAGCTAGCTTTGCTGAGGTAGCCTACAAAATCAAATAGAGAAGGAGAGCAACATGCTGCTGTGTAGAAGAATGTAGATGGGTTAATTAGCATTGAAAATACACAGCTGTGGGCTGGCTTCAGGGGCAGCAGGTTGGCCGATGTAGATAAGGTGCAGCTGTGGCTCGTTAAGTTGGCAGTTGAGAGCCAGTGAAGAGGGAGCAGCCAAGGAAGAAGGGGGGAGAGGAAGAAGCAGAAGGAGATGAGAAAGGAAGAAGCAAGAAAAGAGAGAGCATGCCCTGGGTGAGAAGGAGATGAAGAGAAGGCAGCAGAGGGACTGGCATTAAGAGTGCCAGTATGAGATAGTAAAAAGACCTTGTTGCAGCTTGATAGTCTGGAGAATGCTGCGACATTGCTAAGAGGTGACAAGAGCAGCACCATGAATCTCTACAGCACTCCAAGTGTACAACAAACTCTCTTTTCTGCAGAAAAGTGTTTAACTACCAGGCTTACCACTGCAAGCTCTGTCCCTGCTAACTTCTTAAGGCACCATAAGGTACACTCCACTAAGGCCACGATCTGATGGTAGAACAAGCAAGTCAATATAACGGTTACTAAGCTCACTTCAAGAGAACAATCCCTGGATGCCAACAGCTAGGTCAAACAGCACTGCCTTGAAAGTCTGAGTCTTCAGATTTCACCAATCATTACAAAGGTCAGTTACAGTGAAATGGGAATTTTTCCAGTGCAGAACACTGAATTGTCTTCCAAATCACAGAAGTAAAGTGAAAGTGGTTAAACTGACACTGCATAAGCCAGGCCCTGTTTGTAAAGAAATTGCATCACACACAGTTCTGTAGAGGAAGAAAACAAGTTTTATTCTGCATTAAGTCCACCAGCACAAAGACTACAGGAGATAGAAAGTGCATTAATAAAAGCTAGTCTTTACCAAAAAGAAAATATATTATCGATTCAAAATATCTTCCACTTGAATGATGTAATAACTTACTCTGGGCACCTACTGATTAAAAGAAGTATTAAGAGAATGGCTGTTTCATAAGGAAATTTAACTTCCCAGTCAAAGTCCGAGAGTTTAGTAGAGATCACTGAGTCCAGCAGTCTTCCTTGCTTTCTGCATTAATGCCCTCAGCTGGAACTGCTTGCGAGACAGAAGACGTACATGCTGCACAAAGAAGAACAAGAACAGGTGGTGTTTGGGAAAGTTTTGATATAATCTTAATTATATTGCAATATGCGTTTTCAAAGCACGACACATTCCATGACCCAAACAGGATGTTATTTTTTTGGAAACACTAAATACATTAGTATACTAAATGGCATTCTCTTGGCTTGAGATGACTTGTAGATGGCTACCAAATGCAATCACTATAGTGTATTTTTTATTATTTTAATTATTAACTCTGCACATACTCTTATCAAATAGAAATGTAGTAATGTACTTCAATGTGAAGTTAGACTAATGCCCTTCTCGTGGGGCAGAGAACAGGTCTTTTAACAGTAAAGAAACAGAACTAGCAAGCTACACAAGAAGGAAATACTATGTCTCTATGTAGTGCACTGTATGCTGGATGTTTAAAAGCAAAGCTGAAGTCGTAACTCGGGGGGATCCTCAGCTGCTAGAAAAAGGTAGGACTGGTAACTCTCGTTACCCAGTGGCCCCAGTACAGACTATTAACACTTCTGCACTGCACACTAATCTTTCCAGATCCAATGGCAACATTAATTACTCTGACATATACATTTTGTATAGTTTTATTTCATGTTAAAAAGTGTTCTTAATCTTTTAAAAGCAACAACTGGTTTTATTTCAAATGCCATCACCATGCACAAAAGTTCAAAATAAAGGAAGGTTATTAAATCAGATGTTATGAAAACTTGAAGCATTAAGGACAGCAAAGAATGGGAACAAACTGTTCAGGTTTGGTTGGGTGTGTTTTTTTCCCCTACGATTCTAACACTCCAGGCTGCCTCAGCAGGGGTATCCACAGACTGCAAGTGAAAAGCAGCCTGAGCACTCCAAGAACCCTTAAAGTTAGTTTTTCCAGAACTGGGAATGCAAGCCCAATGGAAAGCTTACGTCAACACATTCTTATCTAGAATGCTTTTAAAATTGGTTGTTTATCTTAATTCTGAAATTCCTCTTTTAAAACTTATGTTTTAACACAGAAGTATTCATGTTCTTGCAAGATCCTCCTCTGTGCAGGAATCACTAACGTTAACAAGCTGAACAAAAAATTTCAAATTATTTAAACACATTTAAAATGTACATCTTAAAAACATCCCAAGAAACCTACCTTTAAAAAAACATCTAGATCTATCACTCCACGTCTCAATGCTTCCCCAAGATAGAAGATGGTGTCTTCAATTGCATTTTCCTCTGCATATAAGTTCAGAATCTGCTTGTAAAGTGGTGCCGTAGGAATAATAACTTCATCTATGTCATTATTTTCTGACTGACTTTCCATTTTCTCTAAGGCAGAACTGAGCTCATCATCCTTCTTCTTGAGAAGTTCAATGTTCTTGTCAACTTCAGCCTAAAAACAATTGAATGTTTATTTCTAAGGTCTTGAGAACTGAATTTCTTCTTGTGATACAACTGTCGAGATGAAAGATTTTTAGACACGCCAGGTGATTCTTTACTTCTCTACTCATCTCTACTACGATTTTTCAAAAAGAGCGAGCTACCAAACTATAGATTTTGGATTCTTTCATTTTATGAAAGTAAAGGCTATTTTAGATAATGTCAATTCATTACTAATTTATAACTACAAAGAAGGTATGCTAACAATCTTTAGATGCCACATAAGGAAAAATAACCATTTAAAATAGCTAAAGATCATACAAGTGAAGTCAAAAACCCCATTTTCTTTAGAAATGTGTCTTTTGGAGTAAGTCGCTATACAAGTTTGCTGAGCATGGATCAAACAAACAATTAACTGCATTGAAACAAAATATGCTGGCTTCACCCACCAATGGTAACTCTAATTTCACTGCATCTGTATGAGATGTACCTCCTTTTGTTACTTTTGAATTTGCCTCCTGATATTTTTGATGTCCCACAGCTAATGCACTGGAAGAGACTGTACACCACTGTGTTTCTCCTCATATCACTCAAAGCCATATAGCCATATAGCCATATTCCACTCTCTGTCTCCACACTCTTTTTCCCAGACTGAAGTCCTAGCTTGCTTAGTCACGTTTTATACAGAAGCTGTCTGATATGCTCAATCATCAAATTGCATCAAATATCTCCCGTTCTATTACGTGCTTTCTTTCAAAGGTAAGACTAGAATGACACACTACATTTAAAGTGGGCACATCACAGACTTATACGATAACGTCCTGGTAAATAATTGCTAATTATTTTTTTAAACCACACCTGAGCACTGAGCTGGTTTCAGAAACTGCTCATCAATCCCGAAGTCTTACTCCCAAACAGTAATATAAGGAGTAGATGAACTAAGCAGATGATGTCAGGCCTTAATGAAAAACTGCAGGGATTTCTGAGCATACTGAGTAGGAGAGACTCTTGTCTGGGAAAAGTCTGCAGGTTATACAAGGAGACTGTGACTAAAATCAGTGCGTCTGCACTAGGACACTGAAATGTTCTCCAGCTGTTTCACATTAATACCCAGAAACAGAGACACAATTATGAAATAATCTCACACCACTGACATCTTTTTCAGGGAGGATGTGGCAAAATAATATTGTTCCTCTACTACTGAACAATGGCATTCCTAAGATATGTGCAGGACAATGCATCTTACAGTCACTGCTATTTCTGACTTGTTCCAGTCTGAACACATGCACCTCAATTGGGAAAGGGAATATGTATTCAAAAGGCAATGTGCTGGAAGCTTTTTCTATCATGCTTAATAATGAATTAATGACATGCTTCTCTTCACTACTAGGAATAGTCAGATGCAGAGCAGCGTTTCACCCCAGCTTACCACTTCTTCATCCAGGCGAGTTACCATCTCTTCCAGTTTCTGGTGTCCTTTCTTCAGGTCCTCTTCTGTCCGTTTCAAGGCATTGAGTTCAGCCTGTGCACGATCCATCTCTTCTTTCATCCGCCATCTCAGTTTATCACTAACTGCTGAAATAAGGGAAGCTCGAATGGTATCCTCACTGATAGTTCCATCTCTGCTGGGTCCTGCACAAGAAAATTCACAAGTGTATAATTAACTCCATTCTGCACTGCCTTCAGTATAAAGCCAGTTTGAAAAAAGAAGTGGCTAGCCAGCTCTACGTACTTTAGCAATGTAAGACAGTAAACTGTTCTCCATAATAATTTTCAGAATCAATGGGACCACAGTGAGATAAACCACACTAAGATGTACACAAGTAAATTTAAGAATATGCATCCATTCATTCACTTTACTATTCCCACATCCACAATCTTCCTTTAATCTCAAAATGGGCTGGCCATTTCCCCTGACATCTACAAATGTTGTTAGTCTGAGTCCTTTTAAAGAAGAGTAAATTTCTGGTAAACATTATAGGAATTAATGAATACATGTATTTAACCACAATTAATGTATAACAGCTGGCTTGAGCCAGTGAATTTTTCTGTAGGTACTCTTATATTGAGGCTTGCCAATCACTGGGTTTTTCTTTAAGATTAATAAAAATAGATGCCCACTAAGCTAACCAAAATAATTTCAATGAAAAAGCTCTTAACTGCTTCCCATTATATTTATGAAGATCTAATAGCAGAGTCTGTTTAAGTGACAAATTACTGGACAGTATCAAGTGATTGAAAAGCTACAATATGAGCTAGTCTTTCCAATTGGTTTCACAATTATTATCATTCAGCCATCCTAGGGCAGGTATAGGAGAGAAGTAAAACAATCAACATCAATACAGAACACTTGTTATGGAGGTAATCTTACTTTAACAAGCAACACTTATTAAAAGATTATAAGGCAGAAAGAGAGAAATGCTTATCGATCATATTAGCATATGGTTTCTAGATATAGTCTAGCAGACTTAAAATCAGATGGCAGTCTTTTAGGTAGATGTTCAGTGTTATACTTCTTTTTTTAAACTTCTGCAGGATGTTATTGTAATTGGAACAGGGTGTGAGGAGCAGAGTTTATAAAATTAGGTAATGGCACCCATGAAGAACACTTAAAAATTCTCTCTGAATAAAATAGTTCTTTAATGTTAGTTGAATAAAGAGTGTTAGTCAGGCATACAGGGATTCTGTAGAATTAGTTACACAATTTGATCCTGACAAAGTAAGCATAGCTATTTTAGGTAAGACAAAGATAATGACACAATTTGATTGCAGGTACACTAGTTTGCCAGTTTCACTTGGTCCACTGTGCCCAGAAACTCAGGCTAGTGATTTTAGCACTAGTAAGCCTAGCACTACCAACCTACTAGTAGCTACTAGCCAATATTGTTCTAGTATTATATAACTAGCTTCTATAAATGATCAGTGTTACAGTTAAAGAGCAACATAGGCTGCTATGTAACTGAGTTACAACAACCACCACCTTTTTTTTGGTTGTTTTGATTGCTAGGTACAACTTGTAATTCCAATTTATTAAACACATTTCAATGCAGCAATATTAGAAAACATAACAGAAGAAAATAGATCCTCTAATTTATTTCATTAGTCCCCCTCCCTCTAAAGCACTAGAGGCTTTTACATTTAAACCCGAATATTAATTACTATTGCTTTTACAAATCAGTCTTTCAATAGGATTACCTAATCCCAAGAGTCTGTCACTAACACCTTTTCAAATAGAAAGGTAAATCCTTTCTGTCTGTCACGGGAAGTGCTGTGTATCTGCAGACCAGGAAACTTGGATGGCTTTAGAGAATGTAAAGTGGCTACTGGTTGCAAAATTGTATCTGTATTTATCAGGTTGTATTTATCAACCATTCTTTTATGAGGAAAACTGGAGTGTTGCAGTTTCCCCATGCTTATGCCTCACACCTCTTAGATCTGTTAAATTTCACCTGAATTGTAACAACTATTAATAAAGCAAGAATTATAGCAGGTTTTGGGCCTAAACTTTCCAACTTTTATGGATGAAGTGTAGAGTGATTTGAAGTTCTGTTAACTGGAAAGAAAATTTTCAAAAAGAAATTCTACCAGTGTCCTTTCATCCAGAGACATAGTTATCAACCCCCTTAAGCTGCTATGGTATTACGCACACCATACTTCCCAGTACCCTAGATCTCAAAAAATTAAAGTGAAAAAGCATTCATCAAGGTTCCTGTGAATCTTACACAGCTAAAGACAAAACCATTAGCATATCTTCTGTTTTTCCTGCCCAAAGGTTAAGAGAAGTGTCTCAAGTCAGCTGAAATCCAGTCCACTTCCTCACTGTCCTTAATAATCACAGGCCCTCATAAGAAGCAAATGCAAACAAGTCAAACCATACATTAATTTTGCCATGTAAACACTGCAGTTCAAAGACTGGTATTTTTAGACGAAATTCCACTGAGATAAACAGTGATAAACGTATTTTTGCTATGCTAGTTATTAATAGTACTCAATAACTAAACTACTATTAGCTAGAAATAAGATTACAATAATTTTACTACAGTTACTCAAGAATAGGGTGGGCTGTTTATTGAAATTTCAGCACTAAAGAGTTCTTGGGGTAGGTTGGGTATCTTCCTGATAATCAGCAACAACCCAGAAGAGGTTTTAAAACCTAAACTCTGCCTTAAGAAATAAGCATCTGAATGGAAAAATTAATTTTCTATTGGGGTAGCCTCATAACCTAAAAAACAAAACAAAACAAAACAAAAAAACCCACAACAAAACACAACACTATTTGGAGTGTCTGTTGGTATTTTTATACTAATAAATGTAAACTGTTGCTGACAGGACTGCACACCTCAAAATCTTTAAAACATCCAGAGGATTTTTTTGGACTTCTGCTGCTAATAGAACAAGACTGTATAAATTCATGTCTCTTTCCTATGCCTTTCACTCCTGCCCACAAAACCTGCACCAAGCCAAATATATGGAAAAATAAAACTATGCAGATAACAGGAAAGGAATTATGGGAAGATGCACATCATGCTTACTAAACCACCAAATTCTTCCAAAATTAAGAAAACATCAGATTTTGGTAATTACTAATGTAAGCACTTTACTTACATACAAACTGCACCAAAACATACGTAATATTTAATAAGCTAACTACTACTGGAAAAGAGAGACTAAATTATTAATCAACTGGTGCAAAGATAGCCTTATGAAAATATAAACGTCCCAACATTTTACCTGAGTTATAGTTCTGGCTTAAGCAATTTGCCCTGTTACCAGTTAACAAGGTAATTCTCAATATTTGGTTAACTGTCTATTAGAATCAGCAACAGAAGCTGTCAAATGGCACCATACATACACACAAAGCCAGGAATTCATCATTGCTGCTTCTTAAGAAAAGGAGAAAAGAACAGTACCTTCTACAGTGAGAAGTAAAACAAAGCCAGTAAAACTATCTGGGACAAAGAATTTATTCACTTTTTAGGACTCGCTGTTTAAGGCAGAAAACTGTAAATATACATGTTCCAAATCAAAACAAAAAGGTCTTGATTTCACTTCAAGAATAGCATTAGCATGATTTCAGTTACTGTTTACTTTACATAATGAATTATTCTTGAGCACCGTGTCAGAACCAGCTACCAGTTCTACTTTTCCTTTCGCCTGATACCCGTCTCTGGGAGATTTTATACAAGGCTCCTTTTAACAGTAAAGTAGGACACAGGAAAAAAACTAAAATCACAATACACCTAAGACAATAAAACTTCACACAGAAATGCCAACGAATAGGAAAGTGGTCTTTGAACATATAAAGGATCATTTTAATACAGCTCAATTAGATTTTACATAACTTCTTAAAGAGCATGAACCCTTTGTAATTTCCATAATTAGCCCAGCTTGGGGGAAATTTTATGGCACGCAGCCATTAAATCCACAGGGCACTGAAACCTCTAACCTTTACTAGGCAGAGTCTGGTTTCAGAAATGACCTTACAGAATCATCAAACTAGTAACTGCATGGTTACTAGGTAATTAATGGCAGATGACTGAACAGAAAGAAAAAGCCTGACTGACTATTTGAAAAAACAGTTATTATTGAAAACTTAAGCTACTCTGAATTAGTATTTTCATTCAATTCAAACTATGCTCACCATAGGAAACACCCCACCACAATGCATGCAAAACTCTGAAGTTGTAGCACCTGATATGCTCCCAAATAAACTATCACAATAAACCAGCCAAACAACATGCAGAGGAAATAAACATTTTCAGTTGAAAGAAAAACCATTACTGTACTGTAAAAAACAAACAGTACTGTAAATAGTGAATGATTAGAGACATCTTTGAATTTCATTTGGCACAAGATAAACCACGTATAACAGGTGTATAACTTTTACCTAGCTGCATCAAATGAATCGGTTAAATTGCCACTACAAAACCTGGCGTTACAACATGGTACCAGATGATCTCACTCAGGACTTGAAAAGACTTCTATGATACTTGGCAGATATTCCACCACTGTTCATCTTCACTGGGCATGAAAATGAAGGAAAGTAGTAAATAGGACATATCTATATCTTAAATTAACTCTCTACTACATAAAAGCAAAACTGCATCTGAGAAAGACGCTGCAGAAAGCCAATGTTTCCTAGAATGGTTCTTACCACCTCCCTACAAGAGAGCCAGTGGAGACCATTAATTCTCAAACACCAAACTACAGCCTCCCAACTGTGTGCTGTTTGAGTATGTGCTAAGTGGGACAGCAGCTTTCCTGCAGTGGGCACGACAGAGACGTGTCACCTCAGAATGGAGATAGCCACTGAAACAGCCAACGGCTTTCAGAGAAGACTCTTCTAATTTAGAAGGCTGAACAAACTTTGACACAAAGGATGGGATCAGGCCCAAGTATGCAACATACAACTTACTGTTGTTTCCAAATTCTGTAACAGAACAACTCTCAAATATTTTAAGAGTAAAGTAGAAACATCTATCTTCCCTTGCCAAGCTGTGAACTTGCTTTGTCCCCATGTGTGTGAATGAAAATTTCAAAGTACACAGAGTTATGGAGGGAAGCGTGTGTATAAATAACTGGGAATTTACAAATAAAATTAATAACTATGGATGCACTTTTATTAAATTATGGTGCAAGAAACTACAAATGACTGATACTCTGAACAAGGTGACAAAAGAGTCTATATCCTTTACCATATATCTGCTCCTAAAGGACCATCATCCAGTTGTGAAGTTACTGCACCAACTTGCTACGTAACTAGAAGACCTTTTATCACTGGTTCCCAATCTGTTACACAAACACTACAAGTGAGTTGCTGGCTGAAAAGCAAGCTTAGAATTATTTTGCTAGCCAAGAGCAAGGGAAGAGCAGACTGGGAAAAGATACTTGTTAACACCCTAGATCCTGCTGCTGAAGAAAGAAGAAAGTAACAAGTAGGGACCATTAAGAAGCAACAATTCAGAGGCTGGAGAAGAAACTCAGTAAAAATGAAGCTCATTCCAAACACATTGGAAACCTCTGCTTTAGATAGCTATGACTTGGGAGTAAAAAAGCCACACATAATGACTAAATAAAGCAAGTCCAGTAGGTTATTAAATAAGGACAAAAGCATTTTTATAAACCACTGCAGTGGGTTTGTGTGGCAAGGTTTTGGAAGGCTAGGGGGCTACAGGGGTGGCTTCTGTGAGAAGATGCCAGAAGCTGCCCCCATGTCCG
>JAVJGJ010000002.1:37972169-37984707 GCA_035590215.1 Microhierax caerulescens | reverse complement strand
ACCCCACGGGGTACCCACGCTGGAGCAGTCCATTCCTGAAGGACTGCATCCCATGGGAGGGACCCAGGCTGGAGCAGGGGCAGAGCGTGAGGAGGAAGGAGCAACAGAGACGTGATAAACTGACTTGTAACCCCCATTGCCCATTCCCCCACACCAGTTTGCAGAAGTGGGGAGAAAAATGAGGAGTGAAGTTGAGTCTGGGCAGAACAGAGGGGTGGGGAGAAGGTGTTTTTAAGTTTTGACTTTTAGTTCTCATTATCCTACTCTGATTTGAATAGTAATAAACTAAACTAATTTCCCCAAGTCAAGCCTGTTTTCCCCATGATGGTAATTGCTGAATTATTTTGTCTCCCCTGTCCAGCTGAGGAGGGGAGTGACAGAGCGGCTTTAGCGGACACATCATGTCCAGACAGGGTCAAACCACTGCAACCATGACCACAAACGGAGCAATGCAGACAATCACAAATCACCTACAGTTAAATAGTGAGAAAAAAAAACAACTTAAGGTAGTTACACACAGTGTTCTTCAAAATATTCATAGAACACACACAATGCATTGCACAAAACCATTAATATATCAAGTTCCCAACAGAATAAAATACAAGGTAAAGGACATAAAATGTTATTTTATTCTTCCTTTGAATAACTTTTACATTGAAAAGCAATACTTTGGAAGGTCAGATTAAGAACAGTACGTTCCTTTTCCCATTTTCTTTCTTTACCTATAAGTTAGAGAGGGAAGCTTCACTTCAGAGAAATTCTTTTAAAGCTACTCACCAACAGTAGTCACGGGAGGCTGAGAAGTGTAGTACTGAACACTAGTGGTTGCTGGAAATGGAACACCACCCGGATAAGAATAGTTTGGGTAGCTGCTTTGACAAAGAAAGATATGCTATATGTTACGGAACTATGTGTAAAATATCATCTGTGTATATATATTACCTTTATGTCACAGTGTTCAACATGTGTTTACATAATAAAACGTTTAAATTGCAGGCCAAGTCATACTTTTTCTCTTTTCCTGTTCACATTTGACATCCTTCACAATTTATATTTCTGGTATGATTTGAGAAGGTATCACTTTATCTGAAACCCTATCTAGTTATTGCCTGGTCAAGCATTTGGATCGTTCTAAATTCTCTTTAATCTCTTTATCTTGCCATGCAATTTCTAATTTGCCATACAAAACCCCAGAAGTATCCAAAATAAATTATTCTACCTAGAAATTCACAAACAGCAATTTCAATTTAATGATTTTTAATATGAGAATAGTTAACAAGATGACTTCTGAACTGCTTTATGTAAATCTAAAAATATGCAAAATATGGTTGCAAGACGAAACTCCTACAGAAATCTGAAGGATGAAGGAGAGCAAAACTATTCATTTGTTCACTGAAACAATTGTGAGATGACGTACACCATGACAATCTACAATACCTTCCTAAAATACATTTATTATCAACTGAAAGAAGGACTCAAATTAGTAAGCACTAGACTGACGAACACCTGCATACAGGAGAATATTAACCATAGCTATAAGTAAACAAAACAGTCCAAGAACTCATGTAAAATAAAAAAAACCAAACATATTCCATGCCGCTCCAAATAACTGCAAATTCAGTAGTTTTTAAAACATTTCTGTTCATTCTTAAATGATACTATTTAAAAAATAGTTCTTCTATTATTCATTAAGAGCACTTTAAATAAACATATTTAGGAGGAAAAACTAGCTGTAAGAACTTAGCAAAATCCCCGTTTTCAACTTCTTAAAACATACTAGCCCATATTCTTAATACTTACAGGGTTTTAAGTTTGTACTATAGCAACTCCTCACATGCTCCGAACACAAAACCAGAACATCAGGATATTAATAATAAAAATAATTAATTATAATGGATTATAATTGTAGCAATCAGCATCTTACTATTTGCTAAGACAGAACTGCAAGTTTTCTGGAAAAACTTTATTCCAAACTATTATTTATCATACTTGAAGGAAGAGTCTTGCTTTATATTAACAAAAAACTTTTAAAATAATTTTATGCCCTTGAAATTCTCTTAAGAGTGCTCTGAATTAAGTCTGCATTTATACCGGAGTCAAGTTTTGTATTAGCCCAGCAATTTTTTTGTCAATGACTTGAGTTGCTAATTTGCCAAACAATACTAACAACGCTGATAAACAAAACAGCTTGTAGGCATACATTTCTTTCTATATCATGTAAACACATCAACCTTATGAAAACTAATCCAATATAGGAGTGGAGCAAGACAGCACCTGGGAGTTAGGTAATAATTTACAAAATACATATATCACTCAAGTATATTATATTTGGAGCAAGCCACAAAGAAAGCTAAACCTTTCTCAAACTTTCTTTTGGCTACTGACAAGAGTTCAGTCCCCACTTTCAAAAAAGAACCACTAACACAATTACACAACAAATATACCATAAGATAATACAACTAAGACTAGACACTATTTAGTGAAAACTGTCTATCAGGTAAATGATGGTGGTTTAAAGGGGTTCTTACCTTGGGTTTGGAGTGCTTCCTGCTGGAAAGGCAGATATTCCACCTGGAATGCCTGGCACATAGGAAGCTAAATAAAATAATGATGTTGTATATTTTTTACTTTTAAGTAGCTTTTTATATATATATATATATATATATATATAAAAGATTACATATACATTAAGCTGCAGTAAGATGCTTCTCAAAATATTACTGAACAACAAATACAGTATAACCTAACAAAACAATAAGTGGAAGAGAAGTCATTCCTTGGCCAAAACCCCTCAGAAATGCATACCCTGCACCCCTCACTTCCCCATCCAAATCATCACGTCTCACAACACTCCCAGATGTGCACCATGCTGCTCTGGTGCAGTTTGGCAAGAGGAATACATGCAGATATTTGTTGTGAGCCATCCTTGTGCCAACTGACCAAGGCAGCTGCTACCCCTCAAAACATCTAAGGACTAAACTGCAGCAGACCTTCCTTCCATGTATTGACCAATTAGGATTTCCCTTCTGTATCCAAAGGCAAACAAAACACAGGCAAATTTCGCATTTCTGAAGATTGTACCTCTACCTATCAACTGTGGTTAAAATATTTTCAAGAGTGTTTTATTTGGAGGGAGAGCATGAGAACTATAATTGAAGACAATCACACATCCTTAGAACTAGCTAGGGCACTTTTCATTGCACTTTTTTTCTTAATCATTACTTTAACCTAACCACTGCATGAATCAAAATGGTTATTGATTTAAAAATACACAAGTAGTTGTATTTAGGGAACTCAAAAAGAGAAAAAATAAAAAAGGCAAGTTATTAAAGATGACACACCTGGAGAACTGTCTTTGTTTATATAATAGCTGAAGAAAGAAAATAACCCTTCCAATGTAACCATTGTTCTCTACTCACTAAATAATGAGTGTTTCATTTAACTACCTTCAGAGTAGCTAGACTTCACAGTTGATTAGCTACTTACAATCCAACCATGTTCTTATCCAGTAATTTCTGCTATTCAGAAGTTACACTTCAAAAATTTATTATCAACACATATAAATGCCTAAGTCTTTAACAGCCTTAGCAACATATCTATATATTTATTTTGCATTTTTACTCCACATTTCTAGTAATTTTAAGATTACACATAGAATTTTTTTTAAAAAGCTGAGCTATTTTAATCTTTTAATGCTTTTAAACATTATGTCTTTTTTAAAAAAGGGCTTAATTTCTTTCTTAAACAGTTTATCTAGCACTTAAAACCCCCCAAACCTAAATGTCTGTAAAACAAGGAAAAAATGATTACAGTAGCAAAACTAAGTAGCTATTAACATTGTGAAAATCCTGAAACATTTCCAGTAAAATTACATCAGCTATGCTAGCACTGAATGACTACAAGAGCAATTAAGTTTGTTTCAATTGACACGCCTTCCGTAAAGCACAATGCAGGTCACAGTCTCTAATAAAACTATACTTGTACTGACACCTGCTGTTCTTGGAAAATCCTAACAGCAGAATCACCTAGTGCTCTTAAAAGTCCCAAACACTTTTATCCAACTATCCCTAGTGGTCCCATTTATGTTTGCCATGCCTTCTCTCACATGTTAAGAACCTAAGACCTTGTTAAAAAATGGTTTCCACAGGAAATTGTAATAACTAGTACTTCAGCTTTTCAGATGAACAATATGATCTGACAAAAGCCACATTTCAACAGAAAACAGACACAGCCTTAAAAACAGAGCAAAAATATATAACCACAAATACAGAAACTCTACCATTAAATGAATGTAGAACTGTTATAATATCATTAAACTACCTGCATCTAATCTTCTCCCCCTCCCCTCCTGCCCCAGTCTTTGCCTCGAGCAGGTCTACTCTACTGGGGTTTTTTTCCCCACCCAATGCAGTCTCCCCTTGGCAGAATTTCTAGGCTTTTCTGTTTCCCACTTCCCTTTTTCCCTCACGCACCTATCCCCCATCTTTAAAATAAGATGCCTCCAAGCCTCCAGAAGTTTAAATAAATAGAAGATTTTAAGTGTCCTGAGAATTTCTGCAAGAAAATAAGAATGGATACCAAGTCAGAGTACCAAATCAACGGAGGAGAATGAAAAAACACAAGGCAGTTTGTTGGTTTTTTTGATATTCAGCCAGTAATTATTAAAAAATTTAAAAATCCAAAATAAACAGGAGCGTGGACATAGGAAACAGAAGCAGTACGCTTCTGCTTATGGAATCAATGGTTGCAGAAAACTTAACAGATGGAATGGTATTATCAGAATAAAAAAAAATTAAGATACAGTTATCTGAATAATCTCTAATAATACTGCTGAATGCTGACAGGTTACTGGTTGTTTCAAGGGGCTTGGGGGGGTGTTTGTGCATGTTCTGTTGTGTGGGGTTTTTTAAATACAAACTTAATTATTCCCTTCCTTCTAAAAGCTGGAAACTGACACGTATTCTTCCAACATATTTCAAAAAGGTCAAGTACAGTACAAGTGAATTCATTAGCCAGCAGTACAGAAAGTCATTCTAAAAGAGAATACATAATTTGTTGACAAACTATGCAAAGCAACATTCACTTTGGAATATTAATGTATTTGTAGAAATTAGTAGTCATGATTACTCACCAGTTGGTGGGCCTGTTGCCTGGTATGGTGGGTAGCTTGATGAAGCAGTTGGCCGAGAAAAGACTGGAGGTTCCTCTCCAAACACAACAATCATGACCTGAATGAGTTCTAGCAAGTCTGACTGGGGCTGTGAGGGTAAGCAAATCACAAACAGTTGACTTTGCTAACAGACAGTTTAACTGACTATATTAACAAAATTATACCATTACATCATCTCTCAAAAGCCATCCTTTTATTTGTGGGTTTTAGACAGACGATAGATAATACACACACACACAGACATGTACGTGTGTTTGGGCAAATACAACTACTTTTCTGGATTCCTTTACAGATACCAAACCCAGCCACCAGCTGGTATTCAAAATGGTATAGCATAATACACCTGCAGTAGCATTTACACTCAGAATAAACTGGGCAATACATGGTTCCATATCAACTGCAGGGCAATAAATGACTGAAGATGATTGTGTCATGATGGATTATAATATTTTTTAAAAAAACTTAAACCCATGCTCCTACATGAAAAAAGTACAGATAAGTAAGTTTTCAGACATTTCCATTTCATACAGCACATAGCTTTTGCTCAGGTTGCATCTTGTACCATTCTTCTGACCTTGTCAGCACAGTTTATCTTCTTTACAAAGTCCATGTTTTGGTGACAATTTCTATAAGGCCTGCACTGCTCAATGCCTTTATTTATTGATAAAGCAAATACATCCATATACTCGAAGCTCCAGCAATGTCTGCATAAAGAAGTTACACTGCTCATACAAGTCCATTTCAGTCAGAGATTAATTTCAGCCCAGAGATGTTTTAACAGAACTTACAATTTCCACTCCATAAATATTCTCATCTCACAGACCTTCATGCCAGTGTGCTGCCAGGGAAGGATGCCTATGCTGCACTGTTTAATCAGACAAACTAAAGATGTGATTAACCGGGCAACAGAATGCAAAATCCTGAACTTTAAGACATTACAAATAATAAGCAGTTGTTTTCATTTTTTAAAATGGTTTAACATCTCAAAGAGGAGCATTCTTCTATTTGGGCTTTTTTATTATTATTATTATTGTATTATTTGTTAAAAATTATAGAACTATCTGAAGGAATTCAGAACTGAGCAATTCCAAGTTCCCTATACTTACATATTTCCACTCATGCAGGTAAGGGAGGTATATCTTTCCATTTGCATCAACATGCTTCCCCGTTTTTATTGTCATAGAGCTGGTGGGTTTAACAAAACAAATTGGGGGGTTGAAAGGGTAGGTGTCCAGCAGCCACAAGCAAATTGGGATATTGTAAGTGTTACCTAGAAAAGATATTTTGAAAGATTTAAGAAGTTAATCGAACACTTCAACTGTCCTCTTGTATCCAGATTTATAAAAAACTCCTAAATCCAGTAAATTCAACTGCACAGAGTCAGAAGCCAAAATCTACTAATAACATTCCACAAAGAGCTCACAATATGGCCATGAACTCAACATTTTTCAGAACAATTTAACTTTGATTTACAGTTATCATTTACCACTAATACACTATCTCATTTGTTCTACAATGCAACATTATTAGACCTAATCTGAATTATCATTAGCTGCGGCAATAAATGGTTTGCAGCCCTCACTCAATTGAGAAGCTTGAGAAACATGCAGTACTGAAAGGTAAGTGATGTTACAGTACAAAACTGAAGAAGAAATGCTCAACATCAAAATTTTATTCTGCAGGAAAAATAGGGAACAATTTCTTTAAAACATTATACTTTGGACAAATAAAGGATTCCAAGAAAACAGTGATTGCTGCAGTAGTGAAGTTGAACGAGGACAAATCTAGCTTTTCATGTAATTTGGGAAAACAATGGTAATGATGATGATAATAAAAAATGCATACCTTTGTAAGGCACAGGAATGGTTCCACTGAGGCTCATCAACTCCCTTGATGAACCGTCATTAAAAACTGCAAGGGAACATACAGTATTTTCAAAACAAACTTATTTGCTACATTAATCTCTGTTCAGGTTATACCCCATCTATTTATCAGTGTAAGTTTTCAGAAGTTACATATCTATAAACTCAGCTTGAAAGGTTCTGCTCTTGCACAGATTGGATTGCATGGACTAGCAAATGATTAGCTACAGTCAGGTAACTTCTGATGAATAATTTCTGCTAAATGAATAGCTATTAATTGTTAAACTACATTCACTACAAGTAAAAATTCAGAGACCATGCAAAACATGTTGGAACCATACAAACTGCAAGTCATACAAATTGCTGCAAAGATAATCTGAACTTAAACTTAATTTAAAAAACAACTGTCATTTTAGGATTACAAAGAGTTACTTATACTTTCTCCAAACAAACAGGTCAGCAAGAATACTGAAAATTACTGGGCCACAGACATTTATTATATAATCTGTGAAGGCAATTTAACCAAACAATAATACACTGAAGAGGAAGAAATGCATAGCACTTGATTTGCTGTCAAATCTTAGTCCTAGTTCACAAGTTGCACAGGAACCCCGACCTCAATTTACTGAGTTGCTGTATTTAAGTTTTCTCATATTTTTGATCCAATACAGTAGGAAAATAAATGCTCTATTACCAGAATTTTGTTTATTCAGCCAAATCTAATTTCACCTCAAAGTTTCTAGTCATACTTCAAATGTAGCTTATTATGTACAATTCTTTTGGTGCTAATGTTCTGCAACTGCAGGTAGAACATGCTGGGACTCAAGTAGGGGCATATATTTCATTATTCATATAAACTTGAAAACTATCTCAACAGCAATGTAACCATTTTCTTGTTGCTCATTTCACGGCTTCAAATAGCATCAATTATCTGTACATGGTTCTGTGCTCAGCCTTAGCCAGGCAGCTTAGAATGAGGTAACACAAACGGGCTTCCTGCTACAGCTCAACGCTATCTGGAATTCTGGTCACTATCATTATGCAAATCTGTGTATGGTATTCCAACCACAGTCCTTTTACAACTGTTTTTGATTGTCCAGTCAATGCATGAGTTTTTTATTTCCATGACAGCTGCTGGCTTGCAGCTATTCAAGTTAAAACTAATTTATCTTTAGCTGTCCATGTCCCTTCTTAATACTTCTAAACCCAGACTTAGAATTTAGAAAGCAGACCATAAAATCTCTGAAGACATACTAGTAATATCAATTAGCTCACAGAGGAAACCCACAGGTGACAGTTAAAATAAACTGATGAGAAGGAGGATGACCTCAGCAGCTATGCTGGCTCACCATCTTGTGAAACCATGCCCTCAGCCTCTGGAGCCGACTCTTGACACCACCTTCATTCAATTCAATTCACCCAAATTTACTCAGAGCCTTTAAAACAGCTAACAAAGAGTGGCTGTCATCACTAATTTACACTACAAAACCCTACGTACCAATCTTCTATACAGATGACTCTTTTCTTCATACTATTAAGGACTGCCACAATTACGTGTAATGAAGTATTTGTTCATTGATTTACAGTTCTTCCTAAACAGAACTCTAAAAGTATCTTCACATGACAGCAAAGCCGAATTTGGAAAACAGCAGCAATCTCAGAACACCAACTGATACATCACTGAGCAACTGACCAAAAGTTAAGCTGTGAAAAATGCAATGCTTCTTGGCATGTTAGACAGACTCAGTAATATAGAAAGGTTATTTTAGAAAATAACTGTGTTTCTAAGGAATTATTGATGTCAAAGACCAAGAAGAGAAACTCAAATGATGTTTTCCAATTTTAATCTCCTTTTCCCCCACAAAAACTACCCAATATATCTAAAGAATTCAATAACAAAAATTTTCTCATGCACACACTAACCATATGAATCCATGACAGGTTTGAGGTCCTTGTACTGAGTAATAACACTGGTTGTCTCCTGTACAGTTAGGTCTCTATACTTATACTGGAAAACAAAAGAGAAAGAATGACTGTAGAGACTAAATTTTCATTGCAATTTAATTTTCTTTTATTCTATCCCATGGATTGCACTTATGAGAGTTTCCATCACTATACGGCCATTCTTCTCCACTCTTCCTTTGGAATAATTTATTTCTCCATATTACTTACTGAACGCTGCTTAAATATTAACAAGGTGTTAAGATGCTTTTAATCCTAAATAAAGGGTCCATACATCAAGTGATCTGGGGAAAGCATTTTAATTCATGTTCTACCACAACCAAAAGTATCTGAGAGATATATGTGGACCTTAAAAAACCCTCCCATCTCTGTACAAATACAGTGATGTTTTGAACATTTCTGACACACAGCTATCTAGGATCTGAACCTCACAGACACCTTTCACAACACTTTTCAAAGCATCACAGTATTTATCATTTATTTTATCAGCTAGAAAGCAGACATTTTAAGGCATGATATTATCAGTAATAATACCGGTTTCACCCCTTTCATTTTATCAGCAGGCAGGGAGCAACTCACAGCACAGAAGATCTGTAAACCACAGATACACTACTACAGAATTTAAGTCTCAGAACTACAATCCACAGACAACAAAGGAAATGCTCCTGGGCAACAGAGACCTGGTTCACCACTTGGCATAGCTCTTTAACCTTGTGGCCATTCCTCCTGATAACTACCATTAAAAAGAAAAGCTAACGGTGTAGCCCCTTGACAATAATATATTAATCATAATTTTTTTTTTTAGAATTACAATCTTCAGATGTCTTCAGGAACATAAACAGACAGCATCCTTTCATTCAACCACAGCAGGAAGCCAAAGGGCCCAACACAATGAAATGTCTGATACCCAAAGCATGCAGGTGCTAGCAACACGTGAAAAAATTAATTCAGCCATTATCTAAGGGAAAAGTGTGGTGCCACTGCTAAGGTCACCTTTGCTCCGACAAACACTCATGAGACGTGAAGCTTAGAAACCAACTCTGCTTCCTGTTATCTACAGAGACTGACAAGGATGTTACTCCTGGGCATAATAATTCTTATTTAATGAGCAGAGATGAACATACTGTGCCATTTCCTTTAATGCCACCTTAGTCTACAAAAAGCACCTGTGCTTTGTGGGATGCTGTAACTTACTTTCCTGAAATGACCGAAGGCAAAACAGCCTTTGTTTTGACCAAAAAGGTCAGTCTGTGGGAAATCAAGCAACCCCTCCCATAGGGATGCTTGTATGTGCCGTGAGGCATCAGCACAGAAGTCAATCAGCCAGAGGGTCAGGGCAGCCCTTGGGTGCTATTTGGACAGGAAGGCTCCAGCAAAGAACGCAGCCTCCTTTGGCAAGTGGGTGCAGGATCAGGAGCACACAGGAGGAGCCCGACAGAGGAGAGAGAACTTTGCTAGCAACTGAGTCCATTCCTCCCTCCTTCCCTAACACGTAGCACGGTCGAGAAATAGGTTAACAGGCGTTGCTAGAACATGGAGACAGCAGTCTGTGAAATTTCAGGTAGGCCAGACTGACAGTACGTACCCACATCACTGCATGTGTTACTACAGTATGAATGAATGCATGTCACCAGACAAAGAGGGGGTCTTTTTAGAGGAATGTGCCTTATGATGCAGGATATAGGCTCAAGAAGATTGGCGTAACCACTACTAAAAAAAAATTGGCTTCCACTAACAGAAGCTCCTAACAAGCACAAAGGTTCAGAGTCAGGATTTAACTCCACTTTTGGCACAACTTTAGTCAAGGAATAGATAAAACAGCACCTGCCTACTCAGCAGGTGTACCAGATTCCTAGTATCACAGCAGGTGATAGGGCTGATAACACCAAGTTATCACCAGCCTTACCTGGGGTGATTTTAGAAATTAGGCCCAACACCTGAAAATTAAAAAATATTTTCATATGTCTCTTAAAACTAAGACTACTGTTTTTCCAATACTCAGTTTTTACACTGAGTGATGACTAATTACTTAGAGATAAGCTTGTAAAATTCCAGCAGTTGCCACAAGCAAAACTTTAGGGCTACGTGAGCTGGTAATTTCAATACTTACATCCAAATAACTACAGAAGATCAAAGTTCTGTATATTAAAAAAGACATATGAAGAAGTTTTTCCCAATGAGAATGACAACTTTTATAGACTTTTTTATTACTTAAAGCACAAGGTATACTCTTTAGTGCTTATTTCTCTTTTCTGCTCTAAGGAGTACTAGAATATTACAAGACAATATTTTTCTGTGTTTGTACAGAAAGTAGCTGTGCATTTCCAAGAAATGTCAGAATCTCTTTGGAAAATGTAAGATTCTAGTGATTTCTACATAGGTAACTAGAACTGATTAATTTGAATTCTTCACTTCTAAACCTCATTTTTTCCCCTCCTCTGTTCTCAGATGGCAAATGTGTCCTTGTTTTATGCATCAGGAAACAGATCATGGAGAGATGAAACTTTCCTACATAAAAACAGCAGGCAAATACCTGAAGTCAAGCACTTATGTTCACCCAAACTAGGACTTAAGTCTTTTATCTCACACATTGAACTATTCAATATGGTAAGTATCACTAAACTCCCCTCTACAGAACAGAAAGTGTAACTATTTTAAAAAAATAAGTTAGTGGAATAGTAACTTAATTTTTAATCAGCAGTTAAGTACACTGCACCTTGAACTTACCTACAGCAAGTCAGATAGCAGTATAAAATGGGCAAGTGTTGGGGAAAGACACCACAGGTCTACCTTAAATTCTGTTTCTTCTGTAGCACATCAATAGTTAATTTAGGGAAGACAGGTGTATACAAATACCTGATCTCATTTGCTGACACGGAGTTAGCATTCAGCACTTTCATTTTCAAGCTGATAAAGATGTGCTTACGAATCCGTGCAGGTGAAAGACCCCTTAGTAAAGTTTTTCCAGTTTTGATCAGATCCTCACCTGCTGTATTTAATTTAAAGTTTCTGCAAATATGACGATCAAATGTCATTTAAAAAATTACACCACCACCAACAACAACAAAACCAACTCCCCAGAAGCCTGAGGGGGTTTCATTTCAAGCTGCTGGACAAAAGCCCAGTTGTCACCTGAAAAGCGGCACAACTAGACATGGCTCGAGCCGATTCAGTGATTAACGATCTACCTTCCAATAGATTTTCGTTTCCTTAAACAAGGGTAATAAACCCCCACCCTTATCCTAGTCAGTGAAGTTGAACTCGCATTCCACCTTCATTTAACCAGTGAAGGCGAACGACGCTGTTACAACCCCATCAACACACACAGCAGCTCCAATCCGCTCCGCTGCACGGCAGCTTCAGCTCGGCAAATGATTCATTCCCCTTTAGTTGCCACCGGCGTCGTCCCAGCGCAGAACTAAAGCTTCGCAGAATTACCAATAACGGCACCTGCCAGGCTGCGGCCCCCCGCGAGCTTGAAACAATGGAACAAAGAATAATGGGAAAAGAACAGTCCAACAGTCCACAATAATGCATCCAGCAT
>JAVJGJ010000002.1:37937008-37948290 GCA_035590215.1 Microhierax caerulescens | reverse complement strand
TCTAATATTTTATATAATTATACCAGCTCTTATTAAAATAGAAGGGATGATGACACCAGCCTCTTAAGTCTTAGCACAGATTTTTTTGCTTTATTGAGCTATCTAAAAACAGAGGCCAAACAAAATTAAGATAATAAAAAAAGGCTGCAGTTTCTCAGAAGTTAAGGGAGAGGGCAGAATAAAGTGACAGTCTCATGGAACATGGAGCCAGTTTGACAGCATATGGCTTTTGAATTTTATTCAGCTCCACACAAGAGGAAAATGGCACCATCTAAGTACTAGTCTCATTCTTCTGCTTACCTGTGAGCATCCTGTATCTCCAGGTACGCTAGCTTTCAGCAAAGCCAAGGGAAAGGGTTCTCAACACCATCAAACTGCAACTCAGGAAGCATTTAAAAGAATTGTCTCCAGTAGAGAAAATCATGCAATACTATGAGTCGTCCAAATCAAGTTAAGAGTAATGGAATAGAAATTACAAGCTGAACTTACAATATTAAATGCTATGGGCAAAACCTGCGCTCCTGAAATACGCTTGAGTGATTGTCCCAGATACTGAAGTTGGGGAATAAATGAAGACGAGCTGCAACACAGGCGGCAGGAGCAAGTTTCCTCCCAAACCCCAAACTGGCTTCAGCTCTGGAAATACCACAAGAGCATCATTTATCCCAGTGCTTACCTTTGTTCTGAACCATCGGTAACTCACCTGTGAGTGTGAAGTACACTGTGACCTTTTCATACGTCGTATCAGTTTAAAAGCACCATCTAACTGAGGCCGGATTTAAACCGGCAGTTTTGAGGTACATCAGGCCTCGTTGCCAACAGCACACAGCAGCAAACAGTCTTCCACAAAATCATTAAATTTTTTCCTGCAAGTTTCAGCATCTCTCACTGTTCAAACAGGGCTCCCCATAGCCCTGCGCCACATCACATGCTAAATGCTGTCATCACCACGTTCTCTTCGCACACACAGCTAGCAAACAGAAGCCAAGTTCATAAAGGGTTTCCTGGTTCACTCATTTTGGCTGGGGGAAGAGGGTTGTTAACAGCAGCACATCACTCTGCATGAACTCTGAAGATTCACTTTACATGAGCAGGCTGTCTGTCTATGCATCATTTACAGTCATATCTGACAACGGTCTCAAAAACAGACTCCCTACATTCTGTGGAAGTCAAAAAATCAGATAAGGGGGATTGACTCATGTTAGTGCCCCTCCTACACAAAACTCACGATAAGCAAAGTCCTTTATCAGCGGCAGAGCAGGAGGTCAATCGACAGGTATAGAAATCTGAACACATACACTACTTCTTTGTCTGAACAAGTCTCTTGACACACTGGATGTCTTGAGGGCATTAATTTTTTTATATATATTGCATATTTTTATATAATAATGTATTATTAAATTTTATATTCTATGAATATATATTTATAATATATATTAAATAATATATTCTATAAATATAATATATAAATACTATATTTATATTTGTATATATTATATAATATATATAGTATAACACAGCACAAGAGCTGGAAGTAGCTGGCAGGGAGAATTACTGTGACAAGGCTTTGAGGACAGACCCATAACAATCATCATATAGCCTTAGATGTATCATTCAAGGAAGCCAGTTACCTCTCATGAAGTCCACAAAAGTGGTTAAATGCAGGTACTTCTCAGTGTTAAGGCACTCAGAAACATCCTTCTACACTCACTGAGTGCATAAGTATGCTCATAGTTATTCTGAGTGCACTATATAACCTGAAATGCTACACTCAAGTGTTTTTCAAGTCAAAATCAAGCCCATTCCTTTAACCAGGACAAAACCCTCCAGAGCTCTTGATTCTCTTTGAATTGTCAATGGCTATCAACTTTCACACACACACACGCCAGTGTAAAAGGAGAAGACATCAGATACTTGCCTTTCCTCAGCTGAGGAATGTTGAGAAACTGGGCAGAAGATTTATCCAGCAACAACAACAAAGAAAATTATTAATTTGCCATTGCAGGGAAAAGAATGTAGATAAAAACCAAGGCTCCCACAAAGAACGGAACAGAGAAAATCCCCAAAGCAAATGCAGCACCAGATGGTTTGGGAAAACAAAACCATTCATCAGCTGTGAACAGAGAAGTTAAGACTAAACTGGTTTCATTACTTCAGGAACCTCTTGTCTCATGGAAAAAAAAAAATAAGATGTTTTTGTATGCATTTCCAGTAATAAGAAAAGGCTATCTATGGGATGACTAAACTGCAGTTCTGCCTTGTGGGCTGAAGCATTACTTCAACTAAATTGCAACTAAAAACTGCCCTCAAACAAGGGAAACCTGTAATTTTTTTTCCCCAAACCTGAGTAAAACCATTTAATTGCTTCCCAAGAAATACAGCTTTACTGGCTGGATTAAGATAATAACTCAATGTAGAATCACCCTCCACCTGAACAGATTATATTTGCTTTGAAATAATGACTGATAGTGACAGATTACAGCTATTAAGATACATTAAAAAAAATCTCAAGGGAATTCCATACAAGCCAATTCCAAACAAGGCAAGATTTCATGCCTTCAAAACAAGGCACTCACAGGACACTGAGTAAATGCTAACTTGCAATATGATCTTAAGTGTGGGTTTTTTTTAAGCACCAGGGCATGCAACATTGCTGTTTCAAAGGAAAGGCAGGTGAGCTCACTTTGATCTGCAGCGATCTATCTATTTGGAAGCACTACCTTATCAGAACAGTCACTGGTATTTACCTCCACATACCACAGCAGTTACCTGCTCTGGGGGAGAAAGCAGTCGAGCAGGTTCAGCTTCCATACATGGGAATAAACAAAACTGAGAAAGACACTGCTTATGAAACTGCAAGATGAAACACCACACTACAGATGGAAGATATTAAAGGCAACTGGCACACCTGCGTATGCTACCATTCTAAAATACACATACCTACAAACATTATGCCACAAGCCCAAACTGCAGGAGACACTGATGATTTTCAGATTTTTTCTGACTGCTTAGGTGGCTCCATTATTTTTTTTTGATATATTCTTGCTAGCTGCATGAGAACAAGAGAACAGTCCTTGGAAAACATTCAGCCTAGTGCTGCTGTATGTGACAGTTCAGAGGAAACCAGCAGAAAAGAAATCTGAAAAATCTTCCATAAAGTAAACCAATGAGAAATAGCAGTAAAATGTTTAATGCCTGTAATTTATTGTATACATACTCTGCAAAAAACTTATATGCACTTGGTGTGTGCAAAAGTATACACTTTCTTGACAGCACTGGAAAACAGTTAAGCTACGTATGAGGCTTCAACCTGGGTTGTCACATTGTGTAAAAAGACATTTTGTATAAATGATATCCCCAAAGGAAAAGAAAATGGGCTACAACTAAAATCACCCTTATTTATACACTAACACATTAATATTGCATCACACCCACTCACCAAAATAAATAGAAGTACATTCATCACAATTTAAACACCAGTCTCTCCATATATTTATTTTCTTTATGACATGTTTTGGTCTCCAGAAATATGCATCAGCCACTAGATTATGTTACAAAATGCAAAAGAAATAGAAAATTAGTTCTCCTGGACAATATTTTGGGCTTTACACAAAAATAAATCCAGATTTCCATAGAGATCTCATATAATTCTTGAAAAAAATTTATCTTAAAGCACAGCACAGAGCTGCACACTAAGGCTTCCTGTGATATGCAAAACCCTGGCCTCCAAAAGACATTGCTGTAAAGTGAAATACAGCTCAAGTGTAAATACAAGACATTTTTAAAAAGTAGTCATCAACAGAAAGTGCCCTTCATTTGATTTAGCATTTTTTAGTAAAGAAGTAGCTACTGAATTGTGCAATCAAAGCCAGACCTGGAAGGGTTTTATGAGAAGTATGTAATTTCACCCTATAAAGTTTAAGGATATAGAATCTGAGATAGTAGAAACCAACCAACGTTTTATACTCCCACATTCATTATTTTTTGACACAATTTAGTAAAAAAGGCACATTTTCAAACAGTGAATTTAAAAAAAAAATATGTAGATCCCAAACCAGAATTTCATTAAATACAATTAAATCATTAGCTTAACATCAGATCATCGTAAACCAATGCAAGCATTCTTCCAGTTTTTATTAACGTCAAATTCAGATGCACTTTGGACAAGTACTAAAGTAATCTCATTAGATTAATACTGTTAATCCGGCAAACAGTAAACATGTTTTTGGATACAAGGTCAGAAATCAAACAAAAATTTAGTTTCTTCCTAGCTGCTTTACAAATATGCAGCAAATGCAAACACATTAAAATCCAAACATCTGTACAAAATTTGAAAACCATTAGCATCCCATGCCAATTATGGGAAAGTACTTCTCAGCTGTAAAATTACAAATGTGTTCTTGAATAATTTTTCCTATGAAATAGACAAGAATTAAGCAATGATCACTGTGTGAAGAAACAGTTATACAGTGTCTTATGGAGGCTAGCAGAGTACATTCCAGTCACCATCTAAAAGACAAATGACAAAGTGCTTTACAGATTAAGAAATGTAACTGATCTTGCAAGCAGAAAGTAGCGAAACAATCAGGGTTTATTTAACTTATATTGATCTGAAATGCAGATTTAACTCCCAACTGAACCAATTTTGAATATATTTCTTTTGCTTCATAAGAGGCCTCTTTTTCCCCGCCAGGCAGGAAGTTACTTACAGCTGATACAGCTATCTGGGTTGATAAGACCTAGAGCCTTTCTCCAGCTAAAAAGTAGTAAAAAAAAAAAAACAAACAAAACCCACAGTAACTTGATCGTGGTCCCGGTGTTCATCATCTTGAATGGCTAATCTAGGAACTACAACAGAAAATTAGATGGTCCCAATGAAGCAAAGTGAATACAACACACTTTTAGACAAGCAGTGAGGTTACACTATCTTGAATGGTCTCAAGTGCATACATTGAGAAACAGTTTTGTTGGTTAATATAGACAGTTAAAATACAGAGGAGCAACGAGGGATTTTCATCTGGGCTCCCTGTCAGCCAATACTGAATTGATTTATAGAAGCTATGCCAATAGCTTACTCATGTCAGTGTTTTACTGAGGCAGTGAAATGCTACACCATTGACAGAAAACATCTTAAAAAGGCAAATCTGTTTTTTCTTACATTAAGAGTCAGATGTTTAAATTTCGGCAGCTTCCAAGATTGTTCCTTACAGCAGGTGGCTACCTGAACTGCTTCCTAGAAACAGTGCTGTTAAGAAAAGCCCCAATAGGAAAGGTTCCTTTGTGTTTGTCTACAAGGCAATTTCTCTTTTTTATTCCTTCACTTCCCCTTCCTCCCCACCCCCCACCACCCACAGCCCTTTTTGTACTTTTCCAAGTACTTCTAGCATTAAAACATAACAGTCTCAGCAGCTGAAGCCTGTGGTACTATCAACAGAATCCTGGGGCAAAGCTGAGCAGTAGATACTGGTGAGCTTTGAAGGGCAACCTGGGGAGATCACAGTAGGTGCAACACCAGATATGAGCTTTAGACTCTTAGTACAACCCCTGTAGACTTACATGAACCCTGTGCTCATTGTAAACAAATTCAGTTACTGAAGCAAACAGTCTTTACGTGCATAGATAGAAATAATGTGCAAATATGGGCATTAAGGTAAGTAATTGAACAAACTCTCTTGCTATACATAAAAATTTAGATTTTTGGTTTGATGAAATCACAAGTATTAGCTAGTTAAGATGAAGTTGTTAATATCCAAGAGTTGCAAATACATTCCAACAAAAGTTAATCCTGATGTGCTTTCTAAACAGTAGACCTAATTAGATAAATGACTGCTTCACATTTTAAATCATTTAAACACATCGGATGTTTAATGCAAGAAAAAACATGTGCACTGTACACAATTTGTAAAAGCAGCAGAAGCTGTTAAACAAATGTGAAGATTTACAGGGCAGGAAAAGAATTCCCAAGCATAAGCTTGAGCCCAAAAGCACAAGTCACATACAAACACTAGATAGAAACTCCTGTCTTCAGGGTTTGTATTTATCATACTGCATTAGACTGGCATTGGAATTCCAGACGTGCCAAAAGCCAACGTAATGTTTTGGCTGTATCTGTAACTGTACAATTTGCAAATGACATGACTTTTCTGTTTAGAAATAGAGGTTCAAATTATTTTTACGGGCCCTCAAATCAGAAAATATGCAGCACTTTATTGCTTTGAACATCTGTGGCAACAGCTGAATTTATACCCAAGGTGCTTCTGTACAGAAGATGACGTTTCAATACTTTGAGGCTCAAGTTGGGAGACAGAGCAGAACCTAAAGCGATTTTGCTAAGTCTCAAGAAATATCAGGGAACAAGAATGCTATTCCTTTCTTTCAAGTGAATGTGAAATCGGTTTACTGGTATATAGGCCCACACAGTTCTGAGCCAGTGCATAGCTAGTCAATATTTCTGCTGGCATCTTGAACTATTTAATCAATGGAAACATCTATCAATTTTATTCACTTAATATGCATTAGTGCATTTATTTCTTCATAAAAAACCAACCCTGGCAAGTATTAAAAATAAATATCTTATTTAGGTCAAACTAAAGCCTTGTTTTTCATTACTTTAATCCCTTTAAATATTCTTTTGTCCTCTAACAAGCAAATGGAAACTGAAGTAGAATCAGAGATGTATGGAGGCAGAGGATAGCAGAAAAATCAACAAAGTCAACACCATGAGTCAGTTAACGTGTCCTCAGCTTCTTGGACTGTCTCTTGCGTTTTAATTCTTCTTCTTCCCGTCTCAATTCTTCTAAGTCCTCCTGAACACCGAGTCTCAAGCTGCCAAATAAAATTAAATCCTTTACACACTGCTACTCAAGAAAATGAAGTTTGACTTCCACTCCTCCCCCAAGAAAAGCAATCCTCAAATTATTACAACTGATTTGAGCAAAAAATTTAGATCAGTTCAACAATGATAAGGTTTTTTTAATTATAGCAAGAATACAGCTTTAAGGAAAAACAAATCAAGATTTTACCATTATATTAGAATCAAATCTTTTGAGGGAAAAATTATTTAAAACTTGATAAAAAAAAAAATCAAGACTGCAAACCTTACACACACACCACACCCCCATTTTAATAGGAAAGGTCATTTTTTTTTTTTCCCTGAAAAGAAGCTGCTGAAACACATCCATCAATTCTTGGTGAAGTACCACTTACAAGTCATAACAGAACCGACTCTCATTAGCTCCTGAGAGCCACCTAAACCTTGTACATTGTCAAGGGACAGAATGGTTATGTCAAACAGTAGAGAAGCAAAAGTTTGTTGCAACTTCTTGGCTCGAGGCACCCGCTCAGGCAACTGCAAGCACTACGTTGCTCCATCCGTGGCCATCGAGCTGCCATGGCTCTATGAACAAGCCCACAGAAGGGACTGCCAAGACAGCATGTTCTAGCTATGTCCATGCAGTTTCTTCAGCTTCCTAGAAGTCGCTATGTTGAAAGTGATACTTAAAACAGTATCTGCAATCACCAACCTCTTCTTCAGTAAGGGCTGGATCATCTTGCAGATTTGCTACTAGGAACAGGTATGGCAAAGTTACTATTTTGTGATCAGCTACTGCCTCACTGGACACCCTACCAAGCACACCTGTACATCCACAGATCATTATGAAGCACCCAAAAGCAGTGCAGCATGCACCTAAACTCAAAATGTTCAGCCGTATGACAGTGAAGATTCAACGGAACTGCTCCAGTGCTAAAATGGATCTTATGCCTAAACAAGCAAAGTCAGCCTGAATTCAGGAAGCTGCAGTCAATCCAAATTAACAGAAACAAACACATCAAGGAAGCATAATTTTTCTTTTCAACTTAGAACTTAACAGCTATAATTTTAGCAGGTTTGTTTAGTTAGAAAAAGTTCCTCATTTCAAGGGTCATGATGCTTTCAACCAAACTCCCAATGAAAAGTAGCTTAGCACTGAGAAAAAACTGAATGTTGCTCAAGTTTCTTATCTCCCTTTCCTTTATGCTGCATGTGAAGTTAAAAGTTAGCCAGGCATTCAACTCTGCAAAGAACTAGGTCTTCAAGAAAGAATTTTGTCAATAGCAATATCCCTGCAAAACTCCAGTTGTTTCCTCTAACTCCATTTAGCAGGCTATAGCTTTGCATGAGCTGCAGCTATTCCCCAGGAGCAAGGCAAAATAAGGACACTGACTATAACTTCAAGAAGATGCATTTCCAATACCCAAGGCACTTTCTGAATAACACTACAAAAAATTTAAGTAGAACAAGAAAATTTGGTAACTCAGTATATTCCATTTCCTATACAAAACTCTTATAACTCACAAAGCTTGTTCCACCAGCCATTAAAAACCAAAAAGAAAATCAGTTTATGAACATTAGGTTTTATAATGCAACACAAGAATTGTGCAGGTCTAGAGGCCCAAACCAATATGAAAGTATAATCTTGATATTTAAGTCATTGATTACAGCCATTTGTCAAAGTACGTTTTATACATACATAGAAATACACACACATGTATATACATAAAAAAAAATAAATCTCCTTCCAGTCCTCAACTAACAGAATATTCTAATGTTTGGGACAAATAAAAGGGTTTAGCATTTCAACTGAAATTTGATTTTTAAAGAAAAAATATTTTGGGGCATAAGTTAGTTTTGATTTAGGGCTTTTTTGTTTGATTTTGGTTTTTAATGGGGTTTTTGGGAGGGTTTTGTGCAGATTTTTTGTTGGTTTTTGTTTGTTTTGTTTGGGTGTTGTTTTTTTACAAGCAAAGTTTGTGATGCATGAGAATGAACATACACAATTCATTTACTGGATTTATTTACTCTTCCCACCACTGGCTGACTGAGTTTCATTTTTACCTAAGCTTTCTTCTGAAAAAAGGGTAAGGCTTATTTACTTCTGCTACAAAAAGCAGCAAATATCCACTCTAACATAGCCTCATGACCTGGGCAATAAACAATCTTCCCACATTCTGTCTCAATTTAAACCCATGCATACCTCCTAGCTTCTTCTTTCTGTTGCTCTCTCCAGCTGCTCTCCATATAACGTAAGGCATAATCACTTTCGTCTTTGTATCTGGAAATCAAATATTAGTTTTCAGCACACTAAAAATGTGGTAATATACAGTTGAGTTATGAATTTATATCCCTTAGACAGAATAATTACCTTGTCATACACAGCTGATAATGTTTTGAAAGAATCTAAGTTACAAGCCTTTAAAATGCTTGCTTTCTTATACCCTTTTATCAGACAAGCAGAAAGTATTTAAACAAGCCAAATAAAAGCCTTCATTTTCCAGCAGTTCCTAGTCATACCAAGGTAGATCCTCTTACAGAACTGCTAACACTATTGCATTTAGCAGGTCATATTCAGGCAGCTACATCTGATGAATTTTGAAATATTGCTGGCCGCTACAGAAAGAATTTTAACATCCAATAATACGAAAGAGTTGCTATGAATTATGCAGGTGAGACATTAAAGAAGCTGTGTTATTTTTCAATTGTTTTGCATTGCATCAAATTTTACTGCTCCCCAGAAAAGCATGTGAAACTTCAAGGTCCCTTCTGTACAGAAGCAGCTCTAATGCCTGTTAAATTTCTGCAATGCAAAACCATTTTTGGCTTTCCCCTATTTCTACAACATTTTTATTTGTTGAACTGTATCAATTTCTTCTGTTCTATTGCTTGTTCTGTAGTATGTTAAATTTGACATTTTTCTTACCTTTTCCGGTCGTAGCCAAATATTTCCCGAATATGTTTTGATATTTCTTCTTGGGGCTCCCCTTCATCTTCAATGAAGTCATCCATTTCAGAGTCATACTCATCATCATCATCTTCTATTTGTCTCTTGTAATTAATAGGTGGTCTTCCAAGACCTAAATGACAGGAGAGTAAAAAACCACATTAATTAATAACATCAGTATAACATTCCTTTAACAGTACTTCTCTTTGCCATACCTTGGGCACAACCATTTTACAGCTCTGAGCTTAAAGGTGGAAAATTCTGCCTCAAGTTAGCAATTCTCAGAAACTTGGTGAAAGGAAATATTTCCTCTGAGTTGTGCAGTAGAAGGCTGCATGTCAATACCACCAGTGGCTTCCTGAGGAAGCTACCAGACAGAAGTCAGGCTGCAGGGCTGTTCAGGGTTTTCCAGGCACTTACTTGCTACAGAGTCCATGCTGCTTGTTCCTGTTCAGAAATATTTTTTTTTTTAGAACTGCTCACCTACAGATACGATGAGTTTGCCAAGACACTTAAATATCAGTCACAGGTTTGCTGTGCACTTTTTTTCATGTATCACTTTAAGCATCTGTTATTTAAGACACTAAGAAATTTTAAAGACTAAGCATAATTAAGTGATGCAGGAAGTGAATCCTTCAATTCTTTTCCTTCTAACTACATCTGCGTATCAATGTCCATCACAGGTCGCTTAGTTTTCCTTCATGTACTATTTCAAACCCCAGGCCTGTATTTCAAGGAATATGAACATAAGTAAAAATAAATAAGAAATGCAAAGCAGGGAAAAAAGCATTCTACTGTCAAATGCATTCTTTAAAAGGCAAATATTATTATTTTGTCCCAAGTCCTTCCTAATTGCATCTGTAACCGGCAAAGACCCTCAGCAACCTCAACTCAGACATACACAAAAAATATAAAACAAGCACCTATGTGAAAAAAAAGTATTTGTTCTAGACCTTTATACCTTGTGGATGAAACGCAGGTCTATGCCCTTGAAAAGATCTCATTCCATTTATCTGTCCATTGCTAGGTCTTGAGACTAGGTTTTTAGAAGAAATAGTTTCCGACACAACAGTACACTTTGGTTTCACAGTTGTACCCAAGCCACTGCCTGGTCGCCCAGGTCCTGTGCTTGGGTTGATGCCCGGCCTTCCCGGTCCTGTCCCCAAGCCGCTGCCTGGCCGCTTAGCTCCTGTGCTTGGACAGATTCCCGGCCTTCCCGGTCCCGTCCCCAAGCTGCTGCCTGGTCGTCCAGATCCAGTGCTTGGATCGACTCCTGGCCTTCCTGGTCCTGTACCCACGCTGCTGCCTGATCGCCCAGGTCGGGCATTTGTGCCGATGCCTGGCCTTCCTGGTCCAGCGCTCAAGCTGCTGCCTAGCCGCCCCAGTGCTGTGCTGGAGCTGCCAGCCAGCCTGCCCGGTGCCATGCCTGAGGCACTGCCCAGTCGCCCAGGCCCCAGGCCTGAGCTGCTGCCTGGCCGCCCGGGTCCCACACCAGCACTGCCGCCTGGCCGCCCGGGTCCCACA
>JAVJGJ010000002.1:37903357-37923474 GCA_035590215.1 Microhierax caerulescens | reverse complement strand
CCCGGAGAAGCGGGCGTCAGCCCCGACCCCGACACTGACGCGCATCCACAGACGGGTGTCATCTGCCACTGTTTCCTTGGCTCCGTGTTGCCGTTTGCAGCAGCAGCTCGCCCTGTCTCGGCGCGGCGGGGCTTGCGGGGATTCGAGAGGGCCGCGGCGGCCCAGCAGCGCTGTGAGAAAGCGGGAGCACCGTGCGGCCCCCGCAGCGAGCTCCGCTGGCTCACCGGGGCTTGGGAACGGCCCGTGGCCTCCAGCAACGCACGGCTGCAGCCGCAGGGCCTCCCGGGGCTGTGCGGTGCCCGAACAAACCATTCTCTGTCCCTGCAAATGTTTCCCCAAGTATCTGACGGCTCGCAAAATGGTGCAAGAACACCAGCTGACCGCAGGCTCCAGCCGTGTGTCGGTTCTCAGCTCTGCGCCTACTGCAGTTACATGAGATCACCGGGCAATGAGATACAGGTGCTACAGAAACCTGGGCACCGAAAGGAAGATTTTCTCGTCTTTGTTTCGTCCTTCTCCAACATAATTTCTTAACATTGCTATTACTTGTCCACTCTCCGCTTACAGTTCCTCCAGGTTCCTGCTGTTTCCTTTCTCCCTTTGCCTCTTTGCTGCCCTCAATTTTTCCCAAATCCAGAATTATTCTCTGGGTGTTGCTATAAGCCATGTTGCAGCCTGATGTAAAGATGCCCGGTGCGGCCCTAATCGAAGGGAGGAACAGAACCATTTCTTTGAGTGAGGCACTGCCACTTAACTCGAAGGGCTGTTGTAGTTCTTGAGCTACGGGAGACCTGAAGTTGTTATTCTAGTGCTTGCTCTGGTATCTCTTTGTGGCATCTGCTCCTGCTCCTGCTGATCTCCTACTGCTTTCCCTTGGGCTACAGTCCTGATTTAACCCCTTGTTGTGTAAGAACTTAAATCTTTCTCTTCCTCTTTTAATTCTCATCACCATAAGACATTGCACTGACTTTTTACTCCTGACTCGGACCTGGATCAACTCAGAAGGTTTCTGCCCTGTTTATATTATTACTTCTGTTATAAATTCCGAATCAATTTTTAGTTTTATATAATTTATTTATGGGGTTAATAATAGGCAAGCAAACAGCGCTGGGCGGGCAGGGAGTTAGGGCTCCTCTAACACGCACGCACCAGTTACATCGGGCGCTGGGTTTTATGTTCCTGAGCTAATACATATTCATCACTACTTCTAAGAAAGGCAGGGTTGGGTTATTACAATTACTTTCCGGAATTCGACCCCTAACACTGGCGCATGCGCATTAGTTCTCGATGGTCCCTCTGGGGGTCGTTTTGGGCTGAAGGCTCGCAGTCTTCCTCCCAAGCTTTGTCCTCCAGTCGTCCTTCAGTTTCATTTTCTTTCTTATTTGGTAATCTCTTGGCTGGATGTCAGACACTTGTGTAACGTCCCTTGCAATAGTTAACAGTCATTTTGAAACTCCTTTGTTCTCCTGTCCCCTAGATCCAGGTCCCAACGTTTACCTTTTAAACACTCTATTGACACGAATTGCTGGACCATTTCTTACACTTTCTTTAAATGTTCACTTTTAAGTAATTTTGATTTTTAAGACTTTTTCATCACTCTCTTCACAGGCAGTGAGTGGTTCACCAGTTTTTACCTCATTTTTAGCATTCTGTTACCCGCTGTGGTGCCATCAGGAAGGTTATGATGGCATTTTGTGGTAGTCTTACCTGCCACCCCATCGCTGCTGTGGTGCTTCTACAATCAGAGTTTCCTTGCTGCATCCTGAATTTCTTGTATCTCCACTGCACCCTTCCTTCCTCGACAGGCTTTTTAGTATGACTCACATTCCTGTATAACAACAGCAGCATTGACAGAGTGATGATTGTTGCTCTTTGACTTTTATGTTTGCTTACTTTGGGTGTTAAGAGTTGGCAGCAATACTTGGCTAAATACAGTCTATTCTGCTGACTGCAGTCCTGAAGATGAGTGGCGAAAATCCCTGCATCTGAAAGAGGAGTTATGACCAGGCCAGGGGAAGGCACTGCAGTTGTTCGTTGTGTGCCACTTTTTGGAAACCTTTAACCACAGTTGTTACCTTTTCCTGTATATGACAATAGCATGATATCACATGTCCTTCAGCAGAGGGCATTTACATCTGTGTTAGGGCCAATGGGAGAAATAATAGCATTGTGTAAGTTGTGCCGCAGACATTTTATAGGGCAGGAGCAAGCAACACTGAGCTGCATCAAGATTTGCATGTAACACCCATGGCACTTAACACCAGATCTGGCATATGTTACACAGTCAGTGCGATGCCTTGATGTGGTCCATTCTCTTTTTCTGGCAGATGTGCAACAATAAACAGGGACCTCCATGCCACATATGGCTACAGCTCTGTTCTCCCTCTATCTTAAATTGCATCCCAAATTGTGATCACTCTTCATCACCTTTGCGAACGCTTACAGCGTGATGAGTTGATCCAGACTAGGCTTGCCAGGATTCCCAAGTACAGCTAGTTTGTCAGCAACCAGAGAAGAAACAACTGTTATGCTTTTAAGCCAAACTGGTATTTCTGTTAAATAAAAAGACCAAGAGAGAAAATGTTTCTTCTTTTTTTTTTTTTTTTTGTAATCTCTGATCTGTCTGATTCTGTGCATGACATCTAAAACCAAAAACAACTCCTCTCAAATCTTCCAAGAACCCAGAAGAATTTCTGCTTCTGTAAAAGTTCAGATCAATTTCATTCTTTCTGTGTATACCTTTTAAAGTGAGAACTTCATTAAGTTTTTTTATTAAATATCTCCACATTAGGAAATTACTTGGGACTAGAACTGTTTGGAAAAGACTCGGAAAATATAAGACAATATTCCACCAGCAAGCATCTTCATTGCAAATTTTTAATCAACTGTACTCAACAAAAGTTTTTCACCCCAGCCATGCACAAGGCACATGACTAATCCTATTAAGTGAAGTGTATTTAAGTGTTTAAAGAATTAAGAGTCTTAATTACAGGCCATCTGCAGAGGTCAGATAATCAAAGGTTGTTCGGTTTTAGCATTTTCTGAATGAGTAATATTTGTGTGAGTTTTCCTTTCCCCTCTTCATCCAGCGTACTTTCTGCAGAAAGTTAAATAGCTGTTCCAATATGACCTTTATTAAGTGAACTGAATTATCCTCATGTCTAACAGACAGGTCTCAATCATCAGGCACTTAGACATTTACAGAGATGGCAGTGTGTGTTCAGAAGAAGACTAGGACTGAGAAAACACAGGTTTGAGCAAATCAAGTTTGCATAATGTGGTGCCAGCCTACGGTATAGCTGCTTCTGACTTGAATTATTAACTACTAAGATTTTTTTTTCCCAATGATACGTTAAACAGAAATGGAAAGCAAGACTCTTGGGATGATAATTAGCTGGTATTGACAATGTATAATGTAGACATCTAACTTAGATGTCTAGATTATGACCTTTGGCTCCAAACAGGAAAATCAGAAAAGCAGGGATGAGAATTGTCTCCTCCCTCTCACCCAAAAAGCAGGATCAATTATATTTATGTAATTTCTAACAGACACTTGTCCAATCCACGCTTCAAAAAAATCGAAAACCAAGGCTGTTGTATCCCTCGGCAATTTCTCTTGGTGTTTTTATCTGCATCGTGAGAAAACTGTTTCTAACATCCAGCCCAGCCCACTGAGTCTCTTCAGCAGGTGAGTTTATTGCCCTTTCCTTCAGAAATACACTGCATGTGTCTAGGGCCCTCCTAATGGAACTCCCCTTTCTCTAGGGTAAACCACTCCCAATTGCTCCAGTATTTCCTCATAAAACCTCTTAATTCTCTGTTCTGGCCAAAGCCAAATACAATACTCTAACTGAAGGTTTACTAGCCCCAAGCACATCAGAAGAATAGCTTCATTTGCCTGGCAAACAATACTCCTTTTTATATAGCCACCGGTGCTCTTTGCCTTTTTTGTAGTGGTGTGGCTGACTCCCGTCCGCGTTGTGACCCGTACGAACCACCAAGGCTGTTCACACTGTGGTGTGATCGGGCCAGCAGCTCTACAGCCTGCATTTGCCATGTTGGTAATTCTGCACAGAGGGAAAGCACGTCACTCCCTTTCCGCCTGGTATGGAAAATAATATAGCAAGAAACCTAAAACTCTGCCGCAGGCAGGAATTGCATAGATAATGGAAACCATCGATACGCAAGCAGGAGCCCCGTTGTCCAAGGAGGGGGCTGTGAGCGCTGATGCCGATGAGCTCAAGGGTGTATGTACGTAAGGAGCCTTCTGACAAAGACGTGCTAACTGTGAAAAGAAACAGACTGTTGAAAAGCTAAGACTCAAGGATAATAGAAATATGAGCAAAAGAAGGGTAAAGGTAATTGTGGTAGTGGGAGATCGCGACCTCCTGCTCAAATGGCCCCCTCGAAGGAGGCGGATCCCCGGCTCGCAGAGCATGCGTAGTGAATTAAAAAGGACCTGTACCTTTAAATCGAAGCGGGGAAGAAACTAACCAATAATTAATTAGGCGTAGCCTTTGGGCGGATCTAACCAGCGGAACTGTATAAATATGCACTGTGAGCTGAGCTAGGGGTGCAGGTTAGGGGTGCAGTCTTACTGCTGTGCTAAGCATGCCTGCTTTGCAGCCTTCCACGGGCTGTGGAGTTTGTTTCCACAAGTGGCACTGCTGGCAAGTTGCCAGGCTCGTTGAGATCCTGGCCCCATCCTTCAACTCTTCCTGCCCCTGCCAGTCCCTGGGTTTGGTAAGCAAGTTGTCTGTTCAGCCACCCAAATCATTTAACGCAAATACCAGGTTGGTGCTATGGAGGTACTCCTGTAGAATTCTGCTCGATGTGTCCAGCCGAGTTAACAATGTAGTCTTGCTAAGTGTCTGGTTTACTCCCAGTTGTGCACTCATCCTTTCTGGGCTTGCTTGAGAGATGGATGGTTGTGTGGGATGGTTTAGAAATATTTCTAAAACCAACGTATCTGGCATCTGTGGCTTTTCTGCTGTAGACAGGAGCAGTTATATAATCAGCTGGAAATCAGCTTGTTTGACGTGATTTATTTTAGGTAATCTCATTGATACCAATTTCCTTTTTAGAAGCTTAATGTGTCAGTAGAGGGAGAGGTTTAATTCAAGGAGCTCATTGTTTAATGACTCAGCTGGTCATGGAACAGGTACTGCTTCCTAACTAAACTCAGAGAATGTGATTTCCTCTGTATGTGATCCAAAATTATCAGTTGTCTAAAATGCATATATTTAAAATCCAGGCTAATCACAAAACATCACTTCTACATTGCTGTATGCTGGGGACAGGAGCAAACTTGAGGTGCCAAGAAACAAGCTTCTTCTAGCCTTTACAAGTGATTTCAAGTATCTGTCTTGAGTTTTTTAGGACAGTTTTCAGCATCATGGTTGAAACAGGAGCTATGAAGCTTTCTGGTAAGTATGAACACAGTTGTGCCCCACCAAGCAGTTAGCTGTGTGGCACTGCCCGCCTGTCAGCATTCCCTGCACCCTTGAGTGAATGGGTGAACTGGGTTACAAGGGTGAAGGACTGGGAGCTGTGGACTATCTGTCAAATCAGGACACTACTGATGAAAATGCTAACGTCTTCACATGAATAGAAAGTAGGTCTGCCAGAAAGTGAGGATAATGATACTGAGTAGCACCACTGGTGAGATAGCTGTATTTGCAAAGTGTTCTCTTAGCCAGAGAAGAAAGCAGATTAAGAATGCGAAAGAAAGAAAATAAAAATAACCACCCAAACTTATATTTGATTTAGCGGTTTAGCTTATTCAGTAGTTAAGTTAGTGTGAGTGTTTTAAAGGTCCCTGTTGCTTAAATGTGGCAGAAGTCAAAAAAGACAAGTGTACGGGAAATAGACAAAAAAGTCCTCTATAATGTGCAGTGTAAGGACGCACCGACAGTAGGTTGAACTGTTTAAGCAGGCCATATATTCACCGGAATGATGAAAATAAGATGCCAATAAAGGATTGTTTGGTAAGAATAACCTCCTTTCTTGGGGCTGCTAAAAAGGCGGCGACGAAGAAGGTCCCCGTGCCGGTGCATGCGGGGGGGCACCGGCGGCGCTCCCGGACCCCGGTACGGCAGCTGGCAGGAGGCACGGGGCGGCTCACGGGGGCCGTGCGGCCCGAGCGCCCGGGCTGAGCGGCGGCTGCCCCCGGGGGGCAGCGGGAGAGGGGGGTCGAACGCGGCGCTGCGGAGGACGTTCCGAAGCCGGGGAACGGAGGCGCCGGCGAGCGGGGGTCGAGCGGCGGGGCCGCCGTGGTCCCGGTTCGCGGTGACGGGCGGCGGCGGCCGCATCCCTAGAGCCGCCGCGGCGGGAGCTCGAGCCGCGCAGAGGGGCCGCTCATGGCGGGGGCGGGGGGCCGCGACGCGGGGGTGTGTCAGTGGCGGGGCCCGGGGACCCCCCAGCCCCTGCGCCGGCTCCGGTGCCGCGGCGTGCCGGGCCCCGCGCTGCCCGCACAGGTGGCGGCTGTATCACACGCGGAGATAAAAGCGATGCGATCAGCTGCCAGGCGAAAGCAGCGTAAAATGAGCTGCTGCTTGAACCTCTCCTATCGCACCTCTTCATCTCGTCCTCCCCCTGCCGCGATCATCAAGCTCCCGTATCAAACCGGGATCAAGCTCACGCCCGCATCGTCAAGCACCCGTCACCCCCCAAGATGAACCGCTACAATTTCTTTTTGCATATTATCGGGGCACAAGCACCCCTGAACCTTTCTGTCAGATCAGGATTATCCTGAGTGTTTCCTTCATTTACAGTCAACTGATGTGGCAAAGTTCAGCGCAAAACCACGCAGAAGGGAAGGCGTGTTTCGTTCCAGATGGGTTCCAGGCCAGCTTTGGCTCACAGCTTTGTCACTCCTCGCACACGTTTGGGGATGGACCAGGAACGTGACCACGGAGCCTGGATGAGACCCGGCGGTGCAAGCCAGGAGGTGAGGATGGCCCAGCGCAGGAAGGGCCATCACCGATGGCGTGCGGTCCCTAAAGACGGTACGCAGACGTGGATGCTGATAACAAGGTCCATCAACAGTCCCAAACAGGGCAAAGTTAATCAATCGGGTAGCACCTGGCGTGGGACCAGAGACAAGGCTCGGAGCAAGGCTGCCGCGCAGGTCCCAGGTCCACCCAGGAGATGGGGCTGAAGGCAAAGCTGCGGCGCAGGTCCCGGGTCCGCCGGGGAGAGAGACGTGGCTGGAGAAAAACTGCCTCCGGCACACATCTGAGACCCACCCGGGAGGCAGCCCTTGGCTTTCCAGACCCTGGTGCCTTCAGAAGCTGCGTATGCCATTCCTTTGCCCCTTCTTGTCCTTTCATGATTTCACACTTGTACGTCGCCATTCGCACCTCCCTCACACCAAGCTTAATGTTTCTATGTCAAATCCCTATGGGTGTATGTCAGGTTAGAGAAGTCTTTACCTGCTGGCCAGGTTGTAAACAATTCAATGCAAACTACTTCAGTCATCATCAAGGAGCTAATCGGAAATCAGTGCAGACTGAAAACGGCAGCGAAAGATGCTACCTGTGTGAAATGGAATTCAGCAAACAGGCTGCTGCCTCCTACATGAGCTCCATCTTCGGAGAGTAGCACCTCTACTCAGCACTTCACGGTAGTGTAATCTTACACGCAATTTTCTCAGCATGGCTCTCTGCAGTGGTAAACTGTATTTAGCATGAGTTAGCACAGTCAAAAATTGAGAGTGTTATATTTAAAACTAATAAATTAATTTTTTTATTATCACCTCCTGGTTGAGAGTGTTATATTTAAAATTAATAAATTCTTAATTGTCACCTCCTGGTAAGTCTGGCTTTGTGCAGTGCACTGAGCCTCAGTGCAGGGATTGTGGACTTAAAGTACATAAGGTCATTTGGAGCATGTAGTTTCAGTTAAGCAAACATAAGGGTACATTCATTCCAATACACTCTCAGGAAATTATTTGGCTTTGTATATTTAAGCTTTTATTCAATTGCTTGTTAGCTAAACTTATTTCAAGCTCCATCCTGCAGATTTATCTCAGATTTCCTAGAAGGAGGTTGTAATTTGTAAAGCATATTGTACTTACTTGACGTTTCATTGAGAAATAAAACATATGTGGCATCGTAATGAATGATACTATCATTTCTGACTTCCCATCAGGAAAACTATCTTTTTAACAGTACTACGTTGAAATAGACCATCATCTTATCCCTGGCAGAAACATGTAAGGGAAAAGCAATCCATTTTGTCAGAGCATACCTTGGTAAATCTAATTCCATTTCAATAAATGAGCAGCGCAAAGAGGATTGGAGCTTACCATGAAATACCAAAATAAAGGTCAGATTTATAGCAAGCACAAATCAACATTCTTGCATGGCTTAAGTGGATTGATGTCCATTTATACTAGGCAAGAATCTGGCTCATTACCACTGGATGAACTACAAATAGAGTGTCAAGCAGGAGTTCGGGTCTTAACGCTTATTTCCTTGACTTGTTAGCTTAGACCAGATTCTGAATATTTAAAGGCTTTCTGTTCACCATAACTGGGGAAGAAGTTAGTCTGGTTGGTTAAATTCCCTCCCTTGAAAGCAAGGTTTTCAAACAAAGGCTGTGCAGCGTTATTAACCAGCTTGAGCAGAATGAATTGTTGTCAGCTTTTCCAATCCATACATTTCAGGTTTTGAAATGTAGGCTATAGGGCAACATAAATAACACAAAATCAGTTGGTTGATTGTCCAAGGTTGTGATGATTTGGTGCTGTTCAGCAGGAGATGATTAGGCGTTACAGACTCCTTCCTCTTGGAAGCACCCTCCTCCAGCTAGTGCCGTGTGAATATTTAAAAACCATGCAGCACACAGAAATGGAGCAGAGTGCAGTGCAGGGAGGAGCAAGCCATGCTAGGATTTGTGCAGAACTGCAGGAGAATCTGGATAATCATCTCACAGGGTTCTACAGCTGACATGGCTGCATCAATCTTTTCTTGGAGCAGGCATCCCACAAATGTTTGTGGATGGCCTAAGCCAGCACAGCTGATGAGAGAAGAAACCTCTGCTCTGCCTGTGTTGCTGGCTTTTCCATCGCTCCTTATTTATGCTGGCATCAGGATTTGTACAATTGCACAGTGAAGCCAAGTGGGAACCATTCTGCTGGAAGCAAACCTAACAACAACAAGAAGTTAGTTCCCCTAAGGCCACAGCTTTCAGCAACACAGCCAAAGTGTTGTTCATTGCACTCCGCTCCCCCAGCAGAGTGGAGGGGGTTAAGGTCGCTGCTCTGAGAAGGATGGCTACCTGCCATTTTCCCTGTCAGGTGGGCTCAGGTGCAGCTGGGACAATAGATTCTAGCCTGAAACGCTCAGCAGGGCTGGAGATAGGAGGGGGAGGGACACACAGGAGAGAAATCAGGGCCACGGGGAATGTCCCTTTTGGGCAAAGATGGAGGAGATCAAGCACTTCACCTTACAGGATCTCGTCCCCAAGTCCAGCCAGGGCCTGGCAAAGTCAGACGCTGTTTGTGAAATCCAAAAACTGGTCACAGATTTTTTTCCCCTGGGCATCAACTGATGAATAATAAATGCTTTAATGGTGTGCTATTCTCTCAATTTCCTTTGCTGTTACTAAAGTTGTCTGACTTTGAGAGGTTTTCTCTCAGCTTGGTGTCTGTAGGACAGATCTCTAGCAAAGTCAAAGTGCTGAATACCATTCACTACCACAGAAAGTGAAAAATCCCAGTGTTCACTGCATATTGCTAAGAAGAGTGAAGGAAACCTCTGAGAAACCACCATTATTTGATCAGAAAGATCCTTTTTAACAGCAAATGTGTTTGACAGTATTTTTACTGAGGCATTTGAAAAACTATGCATATTTAGGAGCAAATAGCCTGGTTGTAGAAGTGTGCTATTGTGTCTCAGAAACTTCAAGGCAGGTCTGTGGTTGGAAGGGAAACTGTACAGAGAAGCAGCAGACACTGCCAGAAGCCATGGCGATGAGCGAGCAGGAGCACCCTCCAGGGGATCTCTTGCTCACCTGATCTGTGTTTTAGTTGAATCACACAGCAGAGGCCACTTCCACTTGCAGATGTCAAATCTCTCTTAGTATTTCCCATAATCGGGATTTAAGCCTTTATGTCTGCTTTGGCTAAATACTGCTCTTACTAATTCTGCTTCCCTTGTATAAATTCCCTGGCGGTTTTTAGTTCAGTTAGTTAAATAAACCATCATTTCCTGCCTCAAGTGTCAACTATTGTGGCCCAGGGTTCCCTAAGGGTCTCACTGCCTTTAGATCAGCTGCTTCATAATCTGAGCACATTCTCCTCCTCTAAAGCATTTTCTGTGCTTTTTTACATGAGGTCTTCCCCTGCACAGGAAATTCAGGATTTAACAGTAAAAATAATGGGCAAGTCATTTTCTTCAGCATCAGAGGGACCTGCAGGAAGCAGTGCAGCTATGGCGTTGAATCATAGATTCAGCAAGATTCGTAGTCACTCAAAGGAGACATCTTGTGCTTGGGGTTTCAAGTGGTTGAGGCACATTGCAAAATTATGAGTCAAGACTTGTGCTCTCTTCTTAGGAGTTGGAGCCTCCACCATGTTACAGCATCTTTTCTTGACTTGTATTCCCAGGCTGCTTCTCTATGTGGGTTTCTGCTTTTTGGTAAACAACCCTAAAACCTTCTGCAGATGACCTTGGACTTTTCTCTACAGGTGAGGAGGTTAGGGCTCTTCTACAAGCAAACTGCTGACCCAACAACAAAGTGCAAATAGCTGCAGATTTTGGGGTTGCAGTTAAAACTTTAACTCTTTCTGAGAACTAGCATGTTAGCGGTGGAAAACTGATGCCTGCCTTTCTGGTAGATAATATCTGTGATAACAGCCTTGTATACATTGCAAAGGCTGCTCAGCATTTGCCCAGTAAATGCCACTTTCTGCTGAAGGTGCATTTCAGCAGCGATGCAAAGAATACTGACCCTTCTTGGGTCTGGCGCTAGAGAAATGCCGTTCCTGATTCCCTTGTTCTGTAGCGCATGGTTTAGCTGGTCCACCGCCCCCCCCCTGCCAGCCACTCTCCCTGTCTCTGTTCGAATCCACCCAACGCCTCTGCTGAGAGCAAAGGCCACCGATCTGTTTGCCTGGTTTGAAATACAGCGTAACCTGGCAGCATCAGTCAGAGCCCTGATGGTGATCTACTGAATGCAACAGTAATACTGCGCTCCAGGAGCAACGGCTCTCCTTCTTAAAGAGGGGAACGCTTGAGTCTTGAACCTTTTCCCAAATGTTCCCTATGTTCCAAATGAAGATTCCAGGTAAAGGCTGTCCTAAAGAGGGATCTGCAGAGGGCTTTGGGCTCTGGCTGCAAAGCTGGGCAGCTCTCCATCCGTGTGGTGTGGTAAGGAGGTCTCCTGCCCTCAGAGAAATTGCCAGGCTTGGGTGTTCCAAGAACAGCCCCTGCCTGCTGCTTACCTCCAGGTCCTTTCCGTGTAAATGGCTTTTGCGATGAGCACAGTACAGACAAATTGTGACGGCTTGTTTATACAGTCACACGTTCAGAATTGAAGGTCAAATCCCAAGGTCCTTAGTGAGGCAAAGCTCTTAGCCAAGTGTGCTTTTCACAACCTAGGCCACATGGAGTGACCAGTTTATCAGTGGGAGACTCCACTGGTTTCTGTAGAGTCACCTGAATCGTATCTGGCTTGAATCCTTGCCTTGTCAAGGCCCGTCAGGTGCAAAAAAGATGACCTTCCTGATGCCTGCTCAGTATAAACTCTTGTCCCAAATTTTTCCCAAAGCCTACACAAAAGAGCAAGCCACTGGGTCTTCTGATTTCTGCTTTTTGAACCTAAAGCAGTGAGAACCTCCTGATGTGCATAGCAGAGCAACTTGGCAGGAGCTCTGTGGTGCTGGCCATGCCCGCTCCCACGCTGCTTAGTGGCACTAGCAGGGAAGGGAGCTGTCACTCTTTCTTTGCTGACCTTTAGAAAAATTCAGTTTTCTCTACCTCACTCTAGTTGTCTTCAATTTTATGCCACCTCCTGTCAGTGGTCATATAATACATGAGCTGCTGTGATATTAAAGAAAACAAAACCCAGTAACAGCAGCATCTTTCCTTCCAAGTTGAGTGTTTACAGAAAGTTTGCTGCTTCTTGAATCTTCCGTGTTAAAAAATGGAATGGAAACCAAACCCAGCTTAAAAACCCTACCACTTCTGATGTGTAGGGGAAAAGATTTGAGGCAAATGCCTCTATGTAAATTCTTACATTGCTGTGTAGATGAGCATTATAAAATAAAAACTTGGTACCAGTTTTACTGGCATTTAAATTGAAATTCGTATGGCTTGGGAGCCTTTGCCTAAGAAGTACCTGTAAATACTTAGGGAAAGGATTTAGCTTTATCTGGAATAAAAGTAAAAGTTTAAAACCTGGACTTGTGGCAAAGAAATCTGGTTCTGGAGCTAAAATTGGGGTATGGAATTGCTGTTGACATCTTTTCTAATTCACCTATTTACCTGAAATTTGGGGGAGAAAAATCTCTTTCAACCAAGCTGGGCCACGTTCAAGCCTTTGCTGATAATACCTGGGGCAAATTCACAACTCTGACGTTTAATGAGCACAACTGATGGCTCTGAGGAGTTTGACTAGCTGCCAGATTGGTATGTCTGTGTATCCCATCAGTGACTGTTACATCTCATTTCTTTGGTTTTGGCTTTTTTCTCCTGGCCTGTTAAATTGATTTTTGGCCAGTTTGGCAATCTTGCTGAAGCACTGCAGAATGGATGTGAGACAGGAACAATGCTAAGCGACCAGATGTGAAAGGACTGGAGCAATAAGAAAGTTTGTTTTTCACTGTTTAAACACAATTTGCCAGCTGGGAAACTGTCTTGCAGGTTATATTGCAGTTCTATTGAACTAATCCAGAGCAAAAACACATCGCAGAACATGGTCTCACAAACATGCCTTATGCAAATACTGCTGCTGGCAGGAAGCTATGTGGCAGGAATGGCTTAGGCAGCAGTTGCTGGAGACAGATGGGAACAAAGAGCTGTCTAGGGGGAAGGGGATATTCTGCCAGATATGTCACATCTGGGTAAGGCTCCATTTTCCCCACCTGTAAGGGATCTCCATCCACCTGTCACCAGCTGCTCTGAGATCCTGTGCGATCACTGGAGCACTGGCAGAGGCAGGGCTGGGCTGGGATAAAGAGAGAGATCAGTGCCAGGACAGAGGGGCTCAGAAAGGACTTCAGCTGGTTACCTGGAGTATTGCATGAATGCCCAATTTGTGCCATAAGCACAAAATTAAAGGTTCTAAATACAAAATTAAGACCCTAAATACAGGCAGCTAAAAAACCCTAAAGCCCTGCCATGGTGAATCACGACAGATATGCATTGCTCATTTCTTGAGCTGCAGAACATGGCCCTTCTAATAACATTTGTCCTGCCATACTGCTGAGCTGTCAGACAGTGTCCCCACATTGGCCCCTGGTCCGTAAGCCAGGACATCCTTGCCCATCCCCCAGCGATGAGGAAGGTGGGAACTGTCAGAGAGCAAGGAAACACAGGCTACCTTCTGCACTGGTGTTGATTATACTGTAGAAGTTACTTGGACAAGCAACTTCAGGTAAGCACCGCTTGAAAAAACTGAGAGAAGACCATTAATGGCTGAGATCTCTGCTGCATCCCCACTCTAGTGGCTGGCACCCTTCCTGCTTAAGAATGTTGCCCTACCTTGCACAAACCCAAATTCTTTATGCTTCTCCTATGAAAGCCTCTTTTCCTGGTCTGACAAAGAGAACGTGCCAAACAGAATGGCATGAAGTTGTGTCATTAGGTGAGATACCGTCACCCAGACCTTTACTTAGGTCCCACTAACTGGCCCTCCTTTGGCCTCTCCTGTGTCTGCTTTGACACGTGCTAGATTAAACACCTCTGCTCCCGTGACTTCAGCCCTTCCCTGAATTCCTCCAGCTGTATCCCCTGCCTTGTAGCTGTCCTGTTCCTCTTGGCCCAACACCCTGGCTTAGTGGCTGCTCTCCTGCCCCATGCAGGCTACTACTTCATCTCAGTTACCTGGAGAAGAGCAGCAGGCAGTGGGCAGCACATTGGCTCTACCACGGCCAGCTGAGCTGGAAAGGTCCGGGGCTGCTCCCAGGGTACCGATGCACTGCCCTCTGCTTGGGGTGCCCACTGCGCCTCACCTGGAGCTCCCCCTGCCCAGCCGGCTGGGCCAAGCCCTGTATAACAGAGCCCTGGGCTCCATAGCCTAGGGGAGTCACCCCCACCATCACTGAGTTAATAGCTCTTCTTCAGAGCTGTTTTATATCTGATTATCTGAAAATCTGATAAAAATGGCCACAGTCTGCTATTGGGAAGGGGAGAATTTTTACTCTGTTTTGCAAGATGTATTTCTAGGCTTGCGACTAAGCAAGAAAAAAATCCGTAAAAATTGCATTGTTCTGATTCCCATCACACCCTTTTCTTTCATTTCTGTCTTGATTTTAGAGGCTGCTATTTTAATAACTGTTCACAGTTGAAATCAATGCCACGCAACACTGAAAAGGCTGAAAGCCCAGCTTTCCCAAGGGAAGGCATTTCCCCACCCATCCCTATGGGACAGAACAGTGTTCAGCCACGTGTCTGTTGAGCAGCTTGGCACGCCTCTTGGACATGCTCTTCTCCTCCTGTCTCCTTCCCCATGTTACTCTGGACATGGTAATTCATAACCGCAGCAGGTTTACATGCCTCCAAATACATAAATCTCCCTAAGTATAGGGACATAAAAGAGCTGAGGTAGAGGGGAATGTGGCATTTAAACACTGTTGCCTGTATTACATTATTGCAGTCTACTTTTAGCATCTGTGGTCACTGTGTATCGCAATCCCGAATCACCTCTGAACTTAGAGTTGCAAAAATGAAACTGAAGAACCAAGTAATTGGATCCACAGACTGGCCGAAAAGGCATCCTGCCTCCATATTTACAGAACAAATAAACATAAATGACTGTAAAAATGTCTTTTTGTTCTCTTTGGTTAAACATAGACCTCCTTTGCTGTTGACTTTTGCCTGTATAGATGTCCCAGTGTCCTTGCTGTTCATAACTGTCGCTGGGACTCTGTGGTTTTTTAGGTCAGCACCACAAAAACATTATGGCTGTTACGAGGTGCAAGAACTAACTGCCAGATTTTGCACCTGTTCTTTTGGGCCTGAACCTTTTTTCATGTAAACCATTTTTATGTTAGTCTATCTGTGCTGAAATGAGCTGCTTGAGCATAGTTGCTCCTGATTTGCATCAGTAAAAGTCAGAAGAGCATCAGTGTCCGCTCACGCTCTGTTTTCTTAGCCAGTTTGGAAGAGAGTCAACCCAAAATGACGTATTTCTCTAGTTGGTGGAGCGATGTGGTTCCTCATCTCAGACAGGTTGCTTTATTAGCTTTGCTTTCTGCTGTCTGTGCATGTATAGGGGCTTTTTCACGTCTGCTATTTGTTGTTATGTTTCCGCATGCCCAATCCGATGCCTGCCTTTGCTTTTCAGTTACTGTTTCTCCAAATGGCTCCAACAACCCCCTTCTGCCATCTCAGAGGAAACGCACAATTGCATTATTGTATTGAGTGAATACATTTTCTCATACATGTAGCTGAATGGGAGATTATTCAAATATCTTAAACACTCTCCTAATTGGAATAATGACATGCTAGGAATGGGAGCACAGGAGACTTTATATTCAGACTCCTGAATTTCAGTGAATGAGTAATCAACACTCTGTCAATTCCTACAAGGTTAAATTTTTTTTAAGCAAATGGTTGCTGTAAAACCACCACCACCAATTGCACTAAAACAAACAAACAAACAAAGAGAAACCAAAGAATGGGTATTTCTGGTGAGCTTTATATCACATGAAAGCTTTGTGGAACCCACAGCAAAGAATAACCTGACCTGAAATGCTGATGGATGGCTGGTGCCTTAGGGCTGCCCACCAGCCCCTGCCCCATGCCCCTGCCAGCCATCCTGTTTCTCCTCACCTTGTGCTACCTTGGCACTGCTGCCAGCACTTGAAAGCCCATGCTCTGAGCCAGATCAGGGTGGGTGGGGAGAGATTTGGGTTAAAAAAAAACCCAGCAAAATATGTTTGCTTCTGTGTGTGTGTGCGTGTTTGCAAGCAGGCTCCATTTCCCTGTGTGATTCACGGAAAGGCTGTACCAAGATCCAGGCTAGCACGAAGGCAGGCAGGAGCAAGGGGGAACGGAGCACCCCCAGGAGCTGGGAAGGAAAATATTGCTAACTAATACTGCTGCCAAATGCTGTATCTTCCGATGCCACTGCCTTAGACCAGAGCAGCCAAAACAGTGCCTGTAGCCTGCACCCTAGCAAGGCTGTCTCGTCTTTACGTCTTTTCTGACAACCTTATTCTTATTGACAGGCCAGTCAATCTCTTGGTCAGTTTATTGCTATAAAGTCAATTATATTTAGTTATTCAAAAGTCAGTGTGCAGTGGTCTAATCTAGTAATTTTTATATACAAAATCTCATTTTCCTGTCATCATATTCACAATAATTACATCAACACTTTTGATCATTTAATTAAAAAAGCCTTTAAGCAATTCTGAGTGATGAAACTTTGTTGCCACTATTCTTTTTTGCATCCTCCAGTACTATGCTTTCTTTTTCTTTCCTGCAGATTGTTTCTGTAATTAATTTTATTTGGCTTGATCTGGAGCCCATGGAGGTGAATGCACAGACTGCCATTAATTTGAATAGGCTGCAAATGAGACCTACTATAAATGCTTTAATAGGCATGGGCCAAGGACTTGAAATGAAGTACACCTGTGTTACTACTGTTATTAAAGCTGGCTTCCACAAATTCACGATACTGATGCAAAACTCTCCAAAGAACAGCACAGGAATGTAAAACTCTGACCTACGTTTATTACAACAGTACTTTGAAATGCCAAACACAGCAGAGGTTGCATTGTGCCTCACTCATGCACCCAGCAAGAGACAGACAGTGAGAGATGAACAGGTAGTTTGTGGCAGAACTGAGACTTAAATCCAGATAATGTCAGCGTGGGTTCAGTGTTTGTCCCTCTCCCAGCTACACCTCTCGTTCTGTTGAGGCGCAGCAGCATGTGTGCCTGTACCAGTGCAATACTTTCTAATAATTTCCTTGTCTGGTAATGTTAAGAGGAGGCAGAACACTCATCCAAAAGGAAGGGCTGACCCTTGGGTGTTTCTGTCAACGCCAATGCTGTTTGCTTGGACAGCAGCAGTTATGGACTCTGTCACAGACAGCAAATAGTAGGTCTTTCCCATGTTTCCCTGATAACAAGACTCTGCATTACATACACACCTCACAGGGCTCAAAGTTTCCTGATAGTTTTGTGATTCCACTTCTCAGCATGATCAGGTGCAGAGCAATATCCAGCCTTGGAGGAGAGGCTTGAGCAGAAGGGACTTTTGCTGCCCAGTTTTTATGGTCCTGCTAGAAAGCAGCCATCTGTGACTGAGTGAGGTGAAAACAAAAATTCCAGCTCAGGTTGAACCAGATCCTTGTTCCTGTTAATTAGTCACAACCAAAACATTAGTGTTAGTGCATCAGCCCTTCTGGAAAGTATATCATGATCTCATGTAACTACAAAGTTAGCCTTAACTGCTAAAAAAGCTGTATTTTTTTCACAACAGCAGCATGAACACACATGAGTTATCATGAAATGAAAAGCAGGCACTTAGCAGTCCTGAAGTCAGCAGTTCTGGACAGACATATAAGCTGATCTCAGCACATTTACTTCACAGAAAACCCGTGTTGTCATCTTCTGACTGTTTCCACCTCAGGAAAACAAATGAACGTTAACCATCCAGAAGTTTTAAAAACTAGAAAAGCTTTTTAAAAAAATGAAGCCCTGTTTTTACCAATAACGATAAGTTTCAAATATCTTCTTTAAGCTTCTCAAATGTTTGCAATTTGCCTCTTGATCTAAATCCAGATTCAGTTATTTATACTGGATTTATTGTCCATTGTGCTTTGGCCACTTGCTTACCCTGCCTTAGAGGCTACATGAACTCTGGTGACAAACAGAGCTTCTCCTGTGCCAAACGGGAAAAATGTAAAACTATTTATCTGATATGACAATACTGATAATAGGGCAGAGAAGCACTGTGGACTTCTCCTAAAGGCATGCTGATCTTCATTATCTTCTATTGGCATTATTATGTCCTGCTTGCCCTAAGGATGAAAGATTAGGAGAAAGCCAACTTAGCTCTGTGCTTAGCAAAAATGCAGAAGATGATAACTGCAAGGACACATTATTTACTTGATCAATAAGAGTGACTCTGGAGTACAGTCTAACACTGATAGTTCTTAATAATTGTCTTAGACTTCAGTTCCTAAATGCTCCCTAAACTCTTGGCTGCCAAAATAGGGATTTTTAAATTACTTGCCTTCTACAGCTGCTTAGTAATAGGGACAGGAATTTGTAGGCACCATCCAGATTTTCCTCTGTAAATTATTTTTTCTTATTTAGCTAAAAATCTTCAATAACCTAAATAAAAATTCTAATAAAAACACTGTCTCAGTGTTGCAGAAGGTGAGGCACAGGACAAGCAAAAGGGCAGCGGAGATTACACGTTGGCTATGGTCCAGTGAGCAAGGTACAACTGTTGTATTCTTTCCTAAAATGAAAAGTGCTTGTTAAAAACCAGTCTTTTGGTAAGGCAAAAAACAACTGCCCCAAGAACCACCAGTAACCAGATTTGTATGTTTCTCAGGGCCTGAAATTGTTTTCCAAAGGCATCAGTTAATGTCAGCATTGCCTGCTGCTGATCTTATTGCTAATGTTCCTCTGTATTTTGTCCACAGACAAGTGCTGTTCCAGGTAAGAGTGCAATGCTAGTAGCTATCCTCAGCTACTCTCTCGATAGGTTGGCACACTGGTAGTTTCTGAAAGAGGCCAGACACGGATCCTGCCTCACTTCTCTTTTCCAAATGTACTTCTGATTGAAGGAGCAATGAGCATCACCACGGATGGCTGCATGGGTGCATGTCTGCATTAGCTTATTGAAAACTGCCCCCATGCAGTTCTGGCTAGAGGAGGCTGGAGCAACCACACTGGGAGCAGAAGTTCCCAGGCTGAGGCATGGCGTGACCAGCAATGCTGAACTGCACTGCTGGCAAAGTGCCCCGGGCCTGACAGCATGCCCAGGAAAAGAGAAAACCCTAAAGGACGGGAAGCAAAACAGACCAAAAATAAATGTGAGTGGAAGGGGCCTGCAAAGGCTCCCTTACATGGGCTGTTAGCTGCTGGCTCGTGCCTTTGGTCCAAGGGTTCCTGTGGGCACCTGGGGCTCAGAAAGCCCTTCCCACCACTGACTTTGTCCTCTGCAGCAGTCCCTGACCACGTCATACAGGTTGCCGCCTGCCCTGGAGATGGTGTGTTGGCCTTGGACCCGGGGCAGCCTCTGACATCTGGGCTGGGACCAGAGCAGGGTCTGCACCATAATTCTGCACGTGAGCAGGCACCTCCTTGCAACAGCACATCCTCACGTGGATTCACTTGCTGTTCTCCCTGGGCTTCTTGACAAGCGAGTGGGATTTGGGTGCTGAAACTTCAGAGAGAAGGAAACACTATGCCTTGTCTTTCAAGCTCTTCATAATTACTTGGCCTTCTGGATCTCCCCTGCAGCAGTCTTCACTTCCTTCTGCCAATTGTATGTGGAAATTAATTACACTGATTCACATCCTGGACCCTGGCACCTGCTAATTAGGTGTCTGTAAGGGCTGCAAGTGGGGTATGCCCTGTGTAAGGCTTCCTTAACTCAGCCCGGAAAGGTAGTTAGGTGAGAATTTCCTCTAGTGCAAAGTTTGCATCCCTCCCTTTTACACCTCAGGCTGCTTGTTACCCCCTCCTGAACTTCTCCAGCCCTCAGTTTTTTCTTTTTAATTCAGCAGAGCACCACAGAGAGTGACATGGGCGCAATGATGAAATCAAGGAAGGGAGCAGGGATGGCAGGGAGAGAAGCTCCTGCCCTCACAGAGCTTCTGCAAAGGACTTTTATGTTCCAGTGATGCCTCCTGAGCTGAAAATACACAGTCGGTGCTTTGTGATTCCCAGGTGACAGTGTCAAGATTCAGGCATGATTCTTTAA
>JAVJGJ010000002.1:37866953-37882761 GCA_035590215.1 Microhierax caerulescens | reverse complement strand
GATGTGTCACTTCAGAAGGGCAAGGTGCTGGGTCTGAAGATGGGGGTAACTTGGCTCCACTTTTCCCCCTGTGATACATGGTAGTTCCTGGACAGCCTCAGTGCTGTGAGACTACGTGGGCTTTTATGACTTTTATTTGAAGGTCATTTGCTATTTGCTGCCAGAATTCTCCCAAGGAATGTAGACAAGAAGTGCTAAATGGTGATTAATTTAGGCAGCCTAAGTAGAGGAGTCACCATGGGCTACCCATGTAATACAAGAAAGTTAATGGCTTGCTGATGTCCTTTTGTGAGTGAATCGTATAGCCTGGTTGTTTAATGGAGTGTTTAAAAACTGTGTTGGCAATAGCCTATGAATAATGTATACAGGAATAGTGAAATACCTTACTGCTAAGAAACTGGCGATATGCTGGGGAAATTTCCATCAGAAGCGAGCACAATTTTGAAAGCAGTCTTCTTGGGATGCCCTTTATTTAGGTCTTGCTACTTCAGAGATTGCATTCCCTTTTTAGGCACTGCATGTGAAGATGCTCTTCACCACCTTTGCCTCTGTCTTCCAGCTTCACCTGACTCCCTTTGCTTGTGTTTGTAAAAGGTCCTGAATGTTGATGAGTTTAGGCTTTATTAACTGTGCACTGTAAGCATGGAGATACTTGCTGTGCAGTCTTCAGCCATTCTAGGTATCTGCACTGGAGCACACTGCATCAAAGACAGACAAACGCTGGTTTTATGTCATGGCAATGCCACACGATGCAGGGAGCATCCCATACATTGGGAAAAAAAGACCCGTTTCTTTTGCAGGTTTTTGGAGCATGGGCTCCTTGTGTGAGACAAGCAACCTGAGTGTCATACATGGATGTTTGAGTTCTGAGGGACTTTGAAGTGTGAACCCAGCTCTGATGCCTCTAAATTTTCTCCTGTGTTCTCCTCCAGTGCGTGAGGCCTCTGTGTGCTTTGGCCATGAGTAGTGGGAAGTCGTGGTACTAAGCAACTAAATCTTGCTTGACCAAAGAAATGAGAAGATTGAGAATGAACCCCTGTTTGCAGGGGAGTTTTGGAGGTCGTACTGCCTTAGCTGCAGGAGGAAACAGGCCTCCGAAAAGACTCCTAGAGGGCAGGCACATGAGGCAATCACAGTCCCTTCCTTTGCTCCTTGCTTGGGCCCTCAGCTGCACTCCAGGAGAAAGTAAAATCATAGCTTTGTTTCTCATGCAGGGTTTTCCTCACCTGCACTGAAATGCAGAAGTGTGGCGGGGGGCAGGTGAATGCAGTATTTCTTACCGCTGACCAGAGTGGTCTCAACCAAGCGTGTGTCGAGAGCAGACCCAGTCTGTGCAGGCTGTAGCTCTGTGCCCTGCCCCTGCTGTGGCTTTGTTGTGAGTAGCCTGGTGCTCTGTGTCTGGATATACACAGGTTTTTTTTTGTGTCTGGATATACACAGTAGAGCCCTGAGTCAAAATGTTTCCTGCAATATGGGCGCAATATTATTAGTGTAACGCTAGGACAAAGCAACATGTGATTGATGTAGGTATTACTCAGCTGAGGAAGTGACATCCTCACCTGGGAGGTTGATGTGGTAAGTTCTGAAGTCACGTGGTGATGCCAACAGCAACCTCCAGGCTTGAAGCTACAGGGCAGGAGAGATGAGAAGAGAGGTTGTATCCTCAGGGTGATCTGCAGCTGCCTAAGCAAGAGGATTTGCCAAAATGGGATGGAAGATTTGCACTTTTATTGGCTTTTTTGCTGCTGGGATATTCCTGGGGAGTGCGGCATTTTCCCAGCTTCTGGAAAGGAGTTGTATAGAAGTTGTTAGTTTAAACACAAAGAGAGGTGGCAAGGACTGCCGGAGGTGTTTGACTGATGGCCTACATGTTTTCAGTAGAACAAATAAAGAGAAAAGGTATGTAAAACTTCCTCCATCTCCACCACCCAAACCCCATCCTGCCAGCCGAGAAGTGTTTTCAGCAGAGGGGGTCACAAAGTTCTATGCTGAGGATCATGGTCACATTCAACCAGTCTCTCTCAGGATAGATATGCTGGTAGCCAACAGCACACATGAGAGCAGCCTGCAAAAGGAAGGAGACAGTTCTGTTATGAAGATTATTCCACTGATGCTTCTGATGATCCTATTCATTTATCTTTTTTTTAATGTTTGTTTCCTATAGGTGAAGAGTGAAGGCCCCAAACTGGTGCCCTTCTTTAAAGCCACTTGTGTCTATTTTGTTCTCTGGCTGCCAACTTCCAGCCCCTCCTGGTTCAGTGCCCTCATCAAATGTCTGCCCATCTTCTGCCTGTGGGTTTTCCTTCTCGCTCATGGAATTAACTTCTTGGTGTCACACCGGAGTGCCAGTCGCATCCTAGCAGGACTCATATTCTCAGCAGTGGGAGACGCCTTTCTCATCTGGCAGGAGCAGGGCTACTTCATTCATGGTGAGTGCACTGTCAGTCCTAAAGGGGTGTGTGCCAGCGTCCAGCTGTTACCCTCTTTATTTAGTGACAAGTCACTAGGCCACATGTTTTGTTCATTCATGTACAGCGTAAGCCTCAGGCAATGGGAAACACTCATACCTTGACTAAAATCTGTCACGGTTAGAGAAGTCACATCATGGATGAGTCTTTCTCTTGAGGTTAGAGAGGTAATTGGGGCAAGTTTGGTTTCCTGGCACGTGCTCCCAGCATCTCAGCTGGCTGGAACTAGGAAGGTGGCATGGGCAGAATCCCTGGGTAAGAGAAGGAAATGCTCTTGGCAGCTCCCCTGAGGCTGCAGGAAGTATTCACCTCCTCCTTCTCTGCAGGGAGATCTGTCAGCCCTTTGCTACAAGGATCAGAAATAGGACACATAGTGCAAAGGTCCTCAGTGGCAAACAGGTGGAGAATACCCTTATGTCTTGATAGACAAGCCTGTAGCCGGGAGGTGGTGTTTTAAGTGGATACTAGAAAAAAAAAGCATCAGAAATCTTGTCCTACTTGCAGGTTCATCAGTATGAATCATGCAGCCTGTTGTACAAGACCTGTCTGTTTTGCAAGGCATGAAAACAGTGGGGAATCAAGGACAAACCTTACCACAATGGTCAGACAAAAAGATCCACATATCTCAGAGCAAAACAAGCTTGTTTGATTTTGCTGGTTTGCAGACTGGAACATAATGATTTAGATTAATCATTTCAAGCCACGTTGAACCTGCCTGCAGCAACATTCTCCCTGGCCTTGGTCTGTCACAAGAAATCAGCAGCAGTTGAGTCCTTTACTAAACTGACTGGTCGGGTTTCTCAAGTTAATTTAGCTAGCACAGGGATCTCACCTAACAGCCACCATTAACTGGCTGCTGTGACTGGCCCACTGGAAAATGTGATAAGAGGGAACTTTTCTGACCTGTGCTGTTGTCAGCTCTGAAAGTCAAAGGCTTATTTTTTCCCTCTTTCAGGCCAATATTTAGTTTTACTCTGGGATTCCCACAAGCTCTCTCTTTATGAGAGGGAAGTGTGTGCAATGCCAAGCAGGAAAGGCCAAATGCTCTAAATCTGGTTTTAATCCTGCTTCCCATGGGCTTATCCCGATCTCATTAAAAGTTCATGTAAAAGTTTTTACTGATTTTGGTGGGGTTTAGATTAGGCCCTGAGGACTGGATCTCTCTGGCCGAACCTCAGGCATGTTGCCGAGGAGCCCCAGCCTTCTCTTGGGGTGCCATCCCCTCGGGGCTGAGTGTTGGCATTCCCACTGATGGGCCTCTTCCTAACAAGGGTACCTGGCTCAGCGCAGGTCACCTCAGCCCGACTGCTTGTGCATCTCTTTTGCCTCCTGGAGTTGCTCCTTGAGCTGTGGCTTGTAAAACATTCAAGGCCTGATTCTCACCACAACTGTTTCTCTACATGGAATCTTCCATTCTCATGTAGCTGGGATATGTTTGAATTCCCTTTCCAATCTAGCACTAGCGAAAGGCCAGCCAGTCACAGCAATTCAGTATCCGGTTAATGTGTTTTAATCTGCCAGTAAGTTGAATTTTCAACCCCAGTCTTAAAACTGAGAAATGTTGCTTTGTGGGTTTAGACGCATTTTTTTTTTTAATTACGGAGAAGATAAGCTCTCTTGGAGCATTCTGAAAATCTCTGCTTTTATCCTGGCTGTCTCTTGCCTCAGTCAGTGCTAATCTGAGCTACTATCTTCAGTAGTGAAGCATTAACGTTTGCATTTCAGCTGCTAGCAGATAAAGCACACCACCCACTTCATCCTTCACCTCTCCTGCAAAAGGTATTTCTCCTATTTAAAACACAGGAGGCTGCGGTTGTTCACAACTGACAATATTTAACTTTTTGATGTCATTTTTCATGGGAATCTGAAATTTCAGGAGATTAAGGAAATACTAGATAGAAATGTACTTTCTGTTCAATTTCTACAGCTTTTGGGCTGAAGAAAAAAGGGTTGGGAACTGGGGTGATTTGAATAGCTTTTGAGATGAGTTTATAAAAGCACATTTGTTCATTACTTTATAGGGAAGTGAGAGCCTGGGAACCTACTCCTGGCATACCTGACTTTTTTTCATTTTTGCTGTTTCAGTCCACTGATAACATGCTATTTTCTGACTAGTGTCTTACTGCATGTAGAAGATCCTTCGCTGTGGTAGCATCCACCTCCTTTGCTAGTAGGCACCTAGAAACAATTTATGCATTTGGTGAAGAAGACAGGGACTAACAAAAAGGCTTAATTGCTAGCCTGAGGGGAGACTCCAGGGGTAGGGAGGGATAAGGAGACCTGGGGGAGGGAAGTGGACAGAGAGGAGAAGGGCAGTTCTGCCTGATGTGGTTGGGAGGACCAAGCCAAAGGTTGAGGAATGCACTCCCCTTCCCTGTGCAGCTGTCACAGGTTTCCCCAGTTCCTGGCTTGATTTGTGGATGTTGAATGAGCAAATCTGGGAGCTGCCTCCCTTGTTTGTAACCAGCCCCACCATGTATCACCAAACTCCTCCTGCATTTCTGGGCTTCTGCTTGGCTTCTGCATCCTGTCCTCCTCTCCTCCTCCTTGTTGCCAGCTGCCTGCATGAAGGACAAAACATTTTTCAGTTCCCCATCCCAGAAATCTCCATACAATGCCACTGAAGGAAAAACCACCCTTCACTGCTAGGATGAAGTAACTTCCTTCTCCTTATGACCCCCAGGGCTCTAACCTCCCCTGCATTAAACACTAACAAACGGCTCTTGTCCTATATTCCCACCTTGGTTTCCTCAGTGCTGTGCCCATGATGTGTAATAGCGCTACAAAACGTCAAATTCTCATTGCCCTCCTTTGCACTTCTCTTCCTTCCCCTTCACGCTGTCCACTTTCTTTAGCCTCAGCTCGCAGATCAGATCTCCACCAGCCCTCTCCCTCCTGTGGGTTCCCCTCTCATCCCACCATGGCTGAGCTTTCAGTGGATGGCTGATCTGGGCCTCCCCAAAGGCAGGGAGACACTTGCCCTTCTCTGAGCTGCCTCAACACAAGAATATTAGGATGAAGAAATGTCTGCCAGCGGCAGGTTTTAGTGACTGCCCTTTACACCACAGCATCATGCTTTAAATGGTAGCCAGTGTCCTGCTGGAGGACTTGGCTTCCCAGATCCTTTTCTCCATTTAATGCCTTAGAGCTGCCTGAAAACTTTCAGCTATTCTAGTAACCCTGCCGGGATGAAGTGGGGTGGCCTGCAGCTGCACCACGTGTGGGTCGGGGAACCAGAGCAGCAAAGGAGCTGGACTCAGTTTGGGGCCCTACAACTGACATGACAGCTAGTAGTGAGCAGCTGTACAATACACGGTAACATTTTTTGTTAAATGGATTAGTGGCAAGTGAGCAACATATGTGCTGTACCTTCTGACACCCACATCTGGCATTTCTCAGGGGTTTTGCACTTCAAAGGGAAGCTGCCATTTTATTTTCACTAATTCATTCAAGCTAAGGTTCATCTGAATTTTGCAAATAGCCATAAAATTGTTGGCAGAGTCCCTGAAAAGAAATCGGTGCGGTCCCTGAAATATGCCAGCTGCTTCTTTTTAGCTTAGGTTTCTCCTAGCTGTGAGCAGATGGAGTAGAAGCCAGATTTAGTCCCCGAGTGCCTTTGGGTTTTGTGGCTAAACATGGTCAGGCTCTGTATCTGGGTTCAGAGGGATTGGCATCTTCTTTCCCATTTTGTTCCTACACTGCTCTGGTTCTAGCCTTCCTGTTCCACCTGTGACCTGTGGGGAAAACACTTTGGACAGTCAGAGGGGATGATCTTTGGTATGCCTCGCCCCTACCCTTCCATCTGAAGCAGGGGAGGAGGAACGGCCCGAAACAGCAGCTTTGTTCACCTGGCCTCTCAGCAAGAAGCCTTGCATCACAACACAGCTGGACTTGGCTGCAGCTGTAGATGCGGGGGCTTCGTTCTTAGGGTGGGAGCTTGGTGCTAAGGCTGGGCTCCTCTGCACAGATTTTTATACCAAAATTGTCCCAAGTGGTCAGTATGGTTCCCACTGATTCCCAGTGTTAAGGATTATAACGCTTCTAAGCCTGTGCTTGTTGTGGTTATATTTAAGACCCAATATTTGCCACGTTTTCTTCTGCTGCCAACTGTCAGTCACTGATAAAAGGTCACACTTGCTATGTCAATGCCTCTTTCCAGGTCTGCTGATGTTTGCCATCACACACATCCTGTACTCTTCAGCCTTCGGCATGAAGCCTCTGGACCTCAAAGCTGGCTTGTTGATGGGCCTTGTCTCCAGCTCCTGTTATGCCTTCCTGTACTCCTACCTCTCAGGTCCATTCACATACCTGGTAGCTGTCTACATCGCCTTGATCGGCTTCATGGGCTGGCGAGCAGTTGCCGGCATGCAGCTGTGCAACGACCTCTGGACATGGACCAAGTTGTCGGCCTGCATCGGTGCAATGCTGTTCATGGTGTCAGATCTGACCATTGCACTTAACAAGTTCTGCTTTCCTGTGCCCTACTCGCGCTTCATCATCATGGCTACTTACTATGCAGCCCAAATGCTTATTGCACTGTCAGCTGTAGAGAGCAGAAAGGAAGAGGACTTCAGAAAGAGGAGTTAGATGGAGTGCCAATAGTCTGTGAACAACGTGGGTTATATCTCAGGTGCTGTAGCTGCATTCACCCCTGAGAGAGATCTCCCATTTCTCTGGGCACATTGGTGATGTTGGTTTTGCTTCTTTGAAGCATTGCTTTTGGGGATTTTATTTTTTTTTTCCCCAATGGCTTTCTCTGAATACAGCTTACTTCAGTGGGGAGTCCACATCAGAAAGCTTAGACTGTCCCTGCAGTGCAGTAGTACAGCACTTGGAAGGAGGAAAAGACTTTTCCTCCTTCGAAGTGCTGTACTACTGCATTTTAATTGTTAGTCTTGAAACTGATGCTGAATGTCTGAGAAGAGGAGGGCTGATGAAAAAGAGGTTTGGCCATGCACTGTGTTAGGCTTGCTTTTGATAGTAGGCAGACAGGCACAGATCTCTACTAATAGGTAAAAATGAATTTAACTGATGCTTGTCTCTTTGTGCATTACAAACTCCATATGCAAACTGAAGGTATTGCCTCTGCTTAGAGGAAGCACGGAGGTAGACTGAAAACACTGTGTCTAGATGAGAGCTGACCTTTGGAGTCAACGGCAGCATGTGGGGCAGCCCCCACCGAGCAGAACCAGAATGAAAGCAAAACACCAAGCAGAGAGCACAGAGCTAGAAGTATGCTGACATGCAGTGCTGTGTGCTTTGATCAGAGCTAATCACTGTTCCAGGGCAAGTCTGTAGGTGCGGGTCAGTGTTGCCGTGCGTGGCGGAGCTAAGAGTTTGGTGGGATTTCAGGGACATCTGGGAGCCAGGCCAGTGCATTCCCCTGGCCATGTGTGTGCAGTTATATGGTGCCTGCAGCCACCAGTGACAGCTGAGATGTAGTGGGCACATGAGGCACTTTGATTTTTACAGCAGGACCTTGAACATCTTATTAATGTACGCTCTAATTGCCCTCAGTATGGCAGACAGGAATCTAACCTTTACGCCTTTTTTTCCCCAGTATCCTAACAAATAATATTCCATATACTCATTAAGCTTTACAGTACTGCTGTTTACAGTCTCTCAAATCTTTGTTGAGCATTTCCTGTGGTCAAAGCCCTGATTTTGGATGCAGATCACTCTGTTTTGCCAGTTGGTGGTAAACAAGTGTGCCACTTGTTGTTGGAAAGCCCCTTTTCAGCAGAGCTTCCTGAAATGCGCTGTCCTGTGTGTTCATAGCGCCTGCCATTTCCTTCTCAAACTCACATGGATGCTGTGAGAATGTACATCAGGGCTGGGAAAGCCTGCTTAATTCTGATCCACATTCTTTGTTTGGTTTGTCTGCCCATCTGCTGAAGCAAGGTTACTTCTGACTTCAGACTCTCTTAAAAATTGATATAGGAAGAGGTCAACCTGATTTGTGATCATGTGTGGATCTTTTTTCTCTTATTTAGGGTATTTAACAGCAAGCTCTGTTTCTGTTTGGAACTGTCTTGAGTGTGCATTTTCCTTCTGTCCATCCTAGGGCTGCTCCCATGGGCCAGGGTGCTCCCCCGATGGCTTGTTTTAGGGTAGGAGTACACCCAGGTGGTGCGAGGAAAGCTTGCTGAGGGTTCCTGCACCTCTTCAAACCTGCAGCCAAACAGCCAGCCAGAGCAGGCTGCACAATTCCAATCCCCACGTGCCCCAACAGCCCCTTGCACGTGGGCAGAGGGAGCAGGAGGGGAAGCCCTCAAGAACCAGCCTTAGGGGCTGAAAATCGCCAGGGCCTCCATATCTAGCAAGACCATTCGTGGCACCGTCGGCACGCTTCGCAAGGAATGCAGCAGGGTGAGGGGCAGCTGGGGAAACCCTCCCAACCCTGCTAGCCTGTCCCTTGGTGGCGAGGTGCTGAGTGGGTCTCCCACTCCTCCCGGCCTCAAGAGGTGGGACTGGGTGGGGAACAGGCACTGCCTCCCCCCTTCTGCAGCAGTGTAGATGCAGCCAGCATTACAAAACTCTAGGTTCACCATCCTGACCCCCCGGAGTCATCTGCTGCTTTTCACTCAGAGATCAGAAAGGTCAGCTGCATTATTGAGAGGGAAAACATTGCAAATAGCACGGCCCCAAGTAATCTCTTCCCTTTAATGCTGTTGTGTAATATTGTCAGTATTCATTCACTGGCACGCCGGGGCCTGGCTGGAGTAAAGTGCTAAGGGAATTCAGAGCCCTGTAACATCTTCATTCATCAGGACTGCTTATCTCCTGGCTGCAGCTTGAACCCTGTAGTGTAGCTCTCTGTGGATGTCACCTGCTGTTACTCAGCTTGACTGTTTGCAAATCTCTTCCTGCAACAGACTGACCCAGCTATGAGGAAATCTAGGCATCTGGGGTGAACCCCACTGTTTTCCCAGCATGTGAGCCAACAGTGTATTTCAGTGTGATGTACAGCTCCCTTTCATGGGTCAGTCCAACACAGTCCTTAGCTGGCTCAGAGGAGCCCCCTGCACCCTGAGCTTCCCTTTGCTTTGCAGAAAATGTGTGTGATAGAGTAAGCTTTATTGAAAAGTTAGAATTTTGATTCTCTCTTTCTTCTCCTCTAGAAACGAGTAGTCTTCCGTTTCCTGAAGGTGGCTGAGGTGCTTTTCTGTGTGCTTTTTCATCTGGGCTTGCTTTGTTATCCTGCTCCAGTATCAGCTACTGGATACTTGCCGGAAAGGATGTCTGAGGTGTCGTTGGGAGGCCTGCCCTCTGCTCGCTACTGGCCATCAGAGCTGCAGTTTCTGGTGGCAGAGGTCTCTGGGGGGCTGTAGCTGGAACAGCAGAAACACGTGCTGCCCAAGTGGCCTGTCTCTTGCTGTCCCCTCAAGCTGGAGCAGGCTGACTGGGATGCATGCTGGCCAGCCACGCTGGCTCCATCCCAGTGCTGCTTCAGCCTTCCCAGGAACGTGGGGCAGAGCCCTCAGCATCCCGAGTCAGGAAGATGCCTGGCTGGCTCAGGTTTGCCAGTGAAGCCTCTCAGGTCTTCAGAATCTCTCTCCTGCTCTGCATGTCTCCGTTTGATACGTATTTCTTGGATGAGGCCATTTTCCTGGAGACACTTTCCTGTTGGGAAGAGACCAGCTGCTGTGGACGCTGATTTGACACAATTTTAAGTTTCATAAACCCTGCAAAACACTAACCAGTTGCTGACAGTCTGTTAAATACCTTTTTTTGGGATTAAAACTGTTCCCTCAGCCCCAGTGAGGGCAATTTTCACTTTGAAAGGGAGCAAACAAGAAATGGAAATAGCTTGACTGTCTGTGGCACTGCCTTTGTGGACCTTCCTGTTGTCTCTGTGCTGTAAAAATGCGATGTCTGAACCATTCTTGCCCTTCACAGGGGTACAGTCTTTGAGAAGCACCTGGTCCCTGGCCCAGGGACGTCACAGAAGGAATGAAGTAACCCAGTGGGGTAGTGTGCCTGGCCCCAGCAGTATCAGCTCATTTGCTTGCCAAGTAGAGAGAGGGTTGCTTTGCACACTGCTGTATTCAAACACCTCTCTGCAATTCCTGTCTGTGGTCACTTCAGGTTACACACACGGTCTGCTTACTTTGGCTGTCTTTCCTTTCTGTAGTTATCACCCTCTTGGAGATCCTTTGGCTCCTTAGATAGACACCTAGAAGATGCACCACATTTACTTCAGCCTTGTATCTCTTTCTGTAGGGCGATCCTCCTCACACAGAACTAACTCCCAATGAAGCAATGCTAATTAATTGCAACTGGTTTTTAAATGCTAGCAATGCTTCTGGGCTGTACCAGTTGCACTGATGTCAGCAGGGTGAAGCTTGGGTAGAAATCATGGCTTGAGAAGAACAAAGCCAGAGGATTTTAACAGCTGTAGTTCTACTACTAAGAAAACTGTGTTTGTGCTTAATACCTGGCGCCTTACTCCTCCATACCGAGGCAACTGTAAGACTGACCGGTTTAAGAATTACTTTTAACATGGCTTTTAAGTAGATTGCTGACAGTTTCACATTGTAATCAGCGGAGGTAACTGATATAGTTTTACACAACTATATAAAATTCCCAGCACAAATTTTGCAGAATTTTGAGTGACTCTTCAAAGTTTTCTGTTCCCATAGTTTGACGCTTAACACCTGCATATTCTCAGCCTGTTAGCATGGTAATTTTGGGAGCTGTTCTGCAATAAGCAGATCAAAGCAAACAGCAACTGTAAAGCTCGCTGGCAGGTGGCTCTTTCTTTTTCTTTGGTTTCTGGATACAAACGGGAGCTCTTTTAAGCAGAGGCATCGTCATTGCATTCTTGGAAGAGGTTGGGAAGCTGCTGACTTCTTGTAACAGAAGTCCTCCTGGGTATTTCTCCTGCCTTTTATCCATGCTTGCTCCTTTGGTAGCCTTGGGTCAGCCACTTAAATTTTCTGGGGCCAGGTCCTCATCGGGTGTAAAAAGGCACAAGTCTATGATGGCCAGTGCTGTGCCACCTTACACCAGCGGGGGGACCAGCCCTCACTCCATCTCTAAAATTAGGATATTAGCACTTAAGTACCTTGCAAGGATGCTCTGAGGATTAATGCTTATATAGTACTTTGAAGATGTAAAGTACTACGTAAGTCCCAAGCATTATCCTACCTTAGTATTAAAAATGCTTTTAGGGATCTGAAGAACTTCTCTTAAAGCATGGAATGTGTGACTGCCTTTTCAGTTTGCATTGGATGGAAAGCAAATGCAAAATATTTATTCATACTGGTTAACAGGATGGGCTCAGGGCTCAGCTGCACTTGAACTCTGAGGAGGATTTATCTTAGAAGTCCGAACTCTTTAATTTCAGCTCTGCAAATGGCTTTTAGTTCTTCTAAAAGCCTCAATCAAACTCTTGGATGTGAACCTTGCATCCAGATTTTGTAGTCTGGCCTTATTCCTGACTGTTAGCTAGAATAAATCTAATCCAGCCAAAACACAGTGCTCTCAGTCTGCTATGTATGTTGAAAAGACTGGAATAGAAAATGAAGTAATTCTTTTCTATCTTCATTCTGCAGGTGGTCAGCTAGGTTTCATGGGACAGCTTGCAAAGGGATGTTTAATTTCTGTGATTGTTAAGTTTTACTGGCTTTAAAATCAGCAGAGAGGGAAGGCCTTGTTGGAATCAATGAAGTTGTCAGATCCTTCTTGAATTACTTCCTTTTCACGTGAATCAAAGAAACGGCAGGTTCTATACTGAAGGAAGTGCTTGTACCAGCAGCCTTAGGGCCCAGAACAAGAGCTGATCTAGAAACACAGCTCTAAATGATCACCATGTTCTCAACCAGTATAAAAATGCTACTGTTCACTGATCTCAAATCTGGACTACAGCTACAAACTACTCAGTTCTGACAGCACTAGCTGCTGTACAAACACAAATGAAGGTGAGGAATTATACACCAAGGAACATGAATTGTGTACATGTGAAATAGACCATAATTTTGAAGCAGCTGCAGTAAAATCTTAAATACGAACTCAGAAGCAAACACAATGCAAATTTTTATGGTTTCTTTAAAATGTTTGATGGGTTTTAATTTTCTCAGTTTGGAGAAAATTTTCTTAATGTTATTTTATTTTTGCTGTTATTGTAAAGAATAAAAATATACAACTCTAGATTACAAATGAAAAAAAGGTGGCCAGTTGGCAGGAATGCCAAAACTTCTGTGGCTTGTATTGTTTCTGTGGTGATGCTACGCTGCTGTAGGCTAGCGGAGTGGTGTGATGGCTCAACAGTGAGGCTGAAGCACAAGACCAGCCTCTCATAAGAAGGATGCATGGGCTGAGCCACTGAGACTGCAGTGGGAGCATGACTGGGCCAATTCAGATCAGTCAAAAGACAGAAAGTGCATCAGGAAATAAAAGAAGTTTTTTCATGACAGATAAAAAGCAAGAAACCAAAGCCAGCCTGCTGGGCGACAGTGCTGAATCAGTACAAACACACGTATCTAGACCTCACTTGTGCTGGGGCGGGCTTTGCTCCTAATCCACTTGGGGAGCTTTGCTTCAAGCCTATGGTGCTGGCAGGGACAGGCCAGTGGCACCTGATGCTTTGTTAAATAAAGCTCCAAAACCCAGAAAATAAACAACAAGAAGGAAGGAAAAAGTAAATGCCACTGGGTAAATGGTAGTTCTGCCTGGCTGAGACGGCAGACTGGCTGGTCTGTCTTGAACACTAATTCCATGTCTTGTACCCATGTCTTGTACCACTTGTGCCAGCCCCCCTCCCACACATTCCAGGCAGAATGCACTAAAAGACAGGAGTGAAGCAGCTGCTCCCCCCCAGGGAGTCAAGCATTTTGCCACCTCTGAAAGTCTCGAGCACTTACTTCCTTTACCGTCATTGTAAAGGTCACCACATGCAATATGGCCACTTGATCTAGGATCTTCTCTTAACATATTTTTATGCTGATTTTACTGGTTTAATTCTTTGTTTGGAATGTATTTTTTTCCTCATTTCTTCTGTTGATAACAGCGATTAAAAATATTAATGTACTGGGCATTTTTACTGTGCAGATACAATGTCTTGTTGCTCGTTTTGTTTCTGTGACAGTTTTAGCGTGGGGTATGCAGCCACCTGAATGTCCGTGGTGGGCAGTTTGGTGCTGCTGTGGCGCCCATCAGTTGTGTGGCTCTGCCCTGGAGCTATGCAGTGCCCCGCTGAAGCTGACTGACACTCTCACAGTCGGCTACAGTATTCCTGCCTGGGGAACCCTGAAACACAGCCACATGCACCCCACAGAGCACATCTGACACAAACCAGCCAGGCACCGCTGTGACGATGGCACAACCCATCCCCGGTGCCCTGGGGTGCAAAGCCCCAAAGCACGCTTACCCCTCCTTGCTGCTACAGCCAGTCCCACATACAATGGCCATCTGTCCAGAGTTCCTGGGAGAAGGCAGCTTGCTGCAAAGGATTGCTCTGGGAAGGCTGCTTGCTGCCCAGAAATCCCAGACAAATGGCCAAGTCTTCCCCCCCCCCCAGCAAAATTTCCAGGAGGAAAAAGTAGGGTAGTGTGGACATTTTTCTCTGGTTGGGGATCCAATGCCAGTTTCTTCAGCTGTTTGACGCAGCGGAACAGATACTTGGTTTCATTAATCCTGAACCAGGCCATCTGTCGCCAGTGGGAGGTTTCAAGGATTTATAGCATAGAAGCAGTGTAACTGCTCCCCATCCACTGAATGGATCTGCTCACAGGCCTAAGGGAGACTTCTTCACACTCCCCTTCTGAAGTGGAGTGCTTTCTGATGTGGGAATGAATCAGGAGCAGGCAGAAATACCACCACATTCTTTTTGAAGCAGCCTAAAGGTGTTAACGGCAGGCAAAAGTGGGTGCTTCTTTCCTCTTTCTTTAATTTGGTCTTTTACAATTCCTTTCAAAAGCTTAGAGGCCTGCTGGCAGGAGCATCCTGTTTCCTCACACCTCCTTCCCAGCTCCAGGTGGAACAAAGGTGGCAAAGTACTCTCAGACTGGGTGGTGTCTGTGGCTGGCCGCTGCTATGCTTTTATTCCACAACTGGTTAAAAGAACTAGCACCACATGTGTGTGTCTGTCTGTGTGTATTTATCTATCTCTCAATCTGTTGATCCTTCAGTGGTTCAGATATTCTGCAATTCCTTATCTAGTCTTGGCCACCAGCAGTTACTGGACCCTTCTGGATCTCCTTTGACCTATGGCCAGCTCTTTTACAAAGTGACTCCCTCACTTGCAAAGCTGCAGACTGTATTTACTTTCTTGGTATTGCAAGGATTTAAGTACTTCGGATTTATGGCTTGCTCTGTGTTTACGTACGATCTGACATAAGGAAGCCTAGATCGTCATGGAGGTCCTGCCAGGCTGTCTGGGGATATGGAGACAGAAACCGAGTCTCCCCTTGAACTCAGAAGCAGGGTTCTTACTGACCAGTGCAGAAGCAAATTGATAGATGGAAGAGAGAAGGGCAATCTCCAGCTCCTTTTATTACCATTAAGATACATTAACAGAGGGTATTAGAAGTATCACCTCCAACATGCACCCTGCTGTCTGAAACCATCAGCGGAAGGAAACACCAGAAGCCCCACTCTACCAGCTGCTTTCACCAGCCATTACAGAAGGCAAGGGCACTTGTATTTTGAGTCTCTCTCGCACACACGCACAAACAAACAATACAGCCACAGCAATGCTGTTTTGCATGTTAGACCTGGCAAAGATAGTTCCACTAATTACATCTTGTGTTTTGACCTCTGCAAATTTTCTGTCGGTATGTCCAGGAGACCTTTATCATGCTTTTCTTAAGGGGGGGTGGGGGGGTGGGTAAGTGCCACGATTACTGCAGTCAACCATTTGAGTGCATGTCTCACAAAGCTCTGGCTAAAAAGCTTTATAAAGCTTTCCACTGTATAAAGGAAACAGTTTTTGTAGGAAGTGAACAGTTCAAATTTTTGGAGTTCTCATTTTCATTCTCACTTCCCCTTGTTCAGTTCATCACTCTTCCAAATAATTCACTTTGGGTCTAACAGGCTTTGTGTTCTCTGCCACCTGCCACCTCCCAGCCTAAGGAATATTATATTCACCCTTCTGAGCTATAGCAGCAAGAAAGATGCTGCTGTGTGTCCCAGAGGTGGAGCAATACTCTATTTGGTTTTGCAACTACTAAGAAAAAAGTTTAAACTGAAAACATGGCTTAGCAGAAGAATGCCCCCGCCCTTCCTTAAAGAAGAGAGGGAAAAGCATACATGTGTTGGGCCGTGGCAAGGTTTTGGAAGGCTAGGGGGCTACAGGGGTGGCTTCTGTGAGAAGATGCCAGAAGCTGCCCCCATGTCCG